>CM072511.1:21716487-21766487 GCA_036898135.1 Oncomelania hupensis | reverse complement strand
AAATGCACAATAAAAAGGAGTTTACAAATTAAAAAAAAAATTTCTTTCTTTTTTTCATTTATGTCTTCTTGATTGTTTTCTTTTTCGTATTATTTTAATAATTAATTTTCTTGCAATTGTTTCTGTCCTTTTATAGTAAATTCTTTGATGATTATTTCAGTTTCTTTTCTTTTAATTACTAGTTGGTTTATTCTTTTATACAATGTTACATTTGCTGAAAAAAGATTAAAAAAATATAAAGAATACATAATCAGTTCAGATTTAAATGTAAGCACACCTAGATTTAACGTAGAGATACACTATACAAGTGTACGGTTCTCTGTTGTCAATTTTAAAGCCAAAAGTATATATTTTGAAACATTTTCCAAGATTTGCAATAACTCTGTATTCGGCAGTTTTAACATCATATCGACATGGTCTGAATTTCTGTGCAGCGCTGGTAAAAATTGGTTTCTTAATTGTTCATACAGAGAGAGAGAGAGAGAAAGAGAGACAGACAGACAGACAGACAGAGAGAGAGTGAGAGAGAAAGAGAGAGCAATTTGGATTCTCTAGCAACGGATTCTAAGTTATTGGGAATGGGAAAAGATAATGGCGGGAAGATCAATCAAAAATATTTCTTCTTCCCCTCGTAAGCTTGTCAGGGCTAAATGCGCATTTAAACTCTCTCCATCCCCGGCTGCTGATGCTGGGGAGCAGTCTCGATGAACAGGGTCGCATAACCCAGTCCATAATAAAGCAGAGAGCGAGAAGGAAAACTGCTATTTTTTTTTTCTCTCGACCATCCAGGCAATCTTGTTGCCTTCGTTGATGCATTCATTAGTTAGTTAGGGAAGCGGACATCATAGGGCCGCAGCGTATCGGTATGGTCTTGAAATACTCCTACATCAAATCGTCTTCAACGCTGACCTTCTTGCGAGCCTCCTCCTGCAAATGACGACATGGAAATAGCGGTATCCATTTCTTCCCAAACAATTTTATTTTGGGGGTGGAGGTGGGCCTTTTAAATTTTTTTGTTTTGTTTCTCTTGTTTGCCTAAACATTTGCCTCAAGTCGTAAGATTTTTTTTTTAGTTAGCTATTCATTGTTTACAGTGTCCAGCGGACTGGAAAGAGTCGAATCAAGACCACAAAATCACGACCACAATTTGGCTAAAAGAGGACTCCCCCCTGATCCGTATAAAAGATCTGCTGAAACAACCCTAGTTGTAACACTGAAGGCACTCCTCAAGTCGTAAGAGGAAAAAGCCCTACCGCCATAACGAGGTTCCACTGGAGAAACAACTTCCTGCCCTTATCGTGAACCATATCCATCTTTTCCTCTTTCCCAGCTGGCTCTTAAAACTTGAAACCATTTTTAAAAAATGGCGTCGCCGATAGGCTAGGTAACTCTGGTCGCCTTTTAGCAGACGACAGGTTACCACTTCCGGTACCGTGTCGGATGCAAAGCGGAAGTAGATTTGAATACGGCAGAAAAGGCTAAGGCCGTTAAAAGTAAAATTACACCTCGCAAAATTGGGTTTCTCACTTTGCGGCCCTCGTAAACAATACACAAACTCTCCCCCCTTTTTTTTTCGGCAGGCTTTAGTGGGGGAGAAAAGGGAGAAAAAGGAAAAAGGCGAGAGCCGAGAGACCGTTTTATCCGTCCCATAAAAAGGGCATCAAGAAACGAGATCGTAAAAAGGCAGTGAGCTGGGATAGAGTTAACCAAGATCACTTCCAACTCGCTAACCAGACTGCTATCGTCCTCTCCGCACCCCTGTCCTTGTCCCTCTTCTCTCACTCGCGGCTAATGTCTCCTCTGGTCATTGAATTCCTCCGCATCGATTTTGTAATTTGCCTCTCTCTATTATACAAATTACTTAATTACCGGAGTCGCGGCGAGTCAGGGAGTCACGTGATTTATTCGCTTGCGGGGGCCGGTGCTGTCGGGGTCGCTCACTGGCTGGGCTGGGCTGGGCTGGGCTGGGCAGAGCTATAGGCTCGCGAGATTTCTCGTGGCGGTTGTGATGCCGGCGAAGTGGAAGTATGAGGCTGTGATGGCGGCGAGGTGGAAGTATGAGACGTTATGGGCGTCCGATGTGACGCCAATGAACCTACGCTTCATCAAAAGCCGTCACTGGGCTCTGGCTAGGTTGCAAACCACCGAGTTTAACTCAGTGCTGCAAGCCGACCTCACTTCGCTGAAGATGTTTGCCAATATTTCTATGTATCGTCTGGAGTCCGTACAGCAAAGAAAGCAAACAGTGAGAGTCAAGGGTGGAGGGGGGGGGGGAAGAGGTGGTGGTAGCGTTGGCGGTGTGAGAATGTTGTGTTGTGGTAGGGGCGGAAGGAGTGTTGTGGGCAGTGTGTACGGGGTGGGTTGGGCGGGGTAAGATCTACGTGCCTCTGCAAGATTTGGATGCAGAGAAGACGGGGAGCAACACAAAACAACACAAAAAGCTATCATAAGATGAAGCTAAAATAGCAACAACAAAGAAAACATAATAAACATTTTTAAAAATTATATTGTGTCAGAATCACACGCACGCACGCACACACACACACATACACACACGCCATAGAACGTAACAAAATAATCAAAGCAACTAAAAGGAAGGATCGAAGAAGAACGCGGGACCGAAAGAAGTAAAAACGGTGGAGGACATAAAACAAAAAGTCGTTGTTCACGCTTGGCCGAAGGCCAACATCATCAAATTAAGAAAGAAGATACATCATACCACGCCCCGTCACAGTCGCTTCAGCAGCCAGTTGGCCGAGCCACATCCTTCATCGCCTCTCACTGTCTCATCGATGTCATTCTCCTATTCCTCATCCCTTATTTCTCCTCCGCTTCTCTCGTGGTCTTCCTTCTTCCTTCAAATCTAAAAAACAAAACAAACAATTGAGGAAATCGTCTGTTTTGCCCTCTGCGTCCTCCGAGATGATCCAGCACGTAATTTCTTTGGTTAAAATATTCTTTTATTACTTTAAAAAAAATCCCTTACGTTCATATACTTTTACTGTCCCATGTTCTTTGAAGAGATTTAGAATAGAACTTGGCCGAGGTAGACGAATTTTATAGACGTACTTTTGATTGTCTTAAAACTGAGGTCCACAATGTGGTTTTCTCTCTTTTTAAATTTTTTTTTAGGTGGGTGTTCCAACAGTTTTCCGATACAAAACTGATCGTTAGAAAGTTAACATTTTCAGTTACGGGACAAGTAAAAAGGTTATAGAAACTATTTTTCTGGATGGAAAGAAAGAAGGCCTCCTTGGTTTTTAAAACAAATCCCAACGTTTAAGTTATACACTTTACATCGACTTCAATAACGCGAAAGACCGTTATTCACTCCGGTTTTGTCTTAACCACTGTTCCACAGAAAGCCTGGTTTTGGGCGCATGCGTTGTCAGCGGAGGACACGGAGAGTGTCGGGAAGAAAATCAAAATGGCGGAGCGGAAGGATGACGTTTTACGCGCCAATGATCGGGGCACGCGAGCATGACCAAAGACAACCTGGACTCATCACTTCAATTGTGCCGGAATGGAGGAGTGGGTGGGAAGGTAGGGGTGGGGAGAGGTGGGGGAGGGGGGGGGAGGGAGAGGGCGTAGGGGTACGCTAGGCATTCTTCACCCTACACAATCTCTTCCTTTTCACTCACACTATTTTAGCAACCCCAACCGACTTCGATCTGCATCCTTCTTCTCTTCTGCAAGCGATATCCTTCATTTAGGATTTTTCTATGGATCCTTTTTCTTTCCCCTACACCATCTGAATCCCTTCTCTTTTTTTCGGACCCGTTGACTAATGTGGTCCCAAATTCTGGTTCACCTTCTGCGTTAAAATTTATTCGGGATCGAAAAGTGGCGATTAACTGATTGATTGATTTTTGCAAGAGATAAGTCCGTTCGATCAAAACATTCCTGCGCTTTAAGCAAATAAATGCAGTAAAATTATAATAAAAATAATAATAATAAAATAATAATAATAATAATAATAATAATAATAATAATAATAATAAGGACAACAACAACAACAACAATAATAATAATAATAATAATAATAATAATAATAATAATAATAATAATAATAATAATAATAATAATAATAATAATAACAGCAACAACAATAATAATAATAACAACAACAACAATACTACAACAACAACAACTACTGCTACTACCATTACTACTACTACTACTACTACTATTACTACTACTACTACTACTACTACTACTACTACTACTATTACTACTACTACTACTACTATTACTACTACTACTACTACTACTACTACTACTACTAAATAGCATTGACATTTCTTACTAGTGCAGTAACTCAATAGTGCAAAATAAATGAATGAATAAATAAATAAATAAATATACAAACAGGGTTCAATCCAGCAACTTCGGAACAACATACACAGTTTAAAATAAATAAAAATGCAAGACGTTAAAGAAAAATCTGTTTTAGGCCCCCCCCCCTCCCCAAATTATATGTCTGTTTACGATAACATAGGAAAAAAAACATATGGTCGGTAGGTCGGCTTCTTCCTTTTTTTTTCTTTTTTTATTTTACACATTTTTAACTTTGGGTGCGAATTTGTTTTTTTACTTTTTTCACTTTTTTTTTTTCGAGACAATCCCATAAAACGTTTTGGGTCGGGCCCAAATATTAGGGTCGCGTAAACATACATTTTTTTTTTGGGGGGGGGGGGGGGGGGGGCCTTATGTACCTCGTCTTGTTGAATATGCGCCACGGCTTTTTGTCTAATTTTAGTGGTGCAATTAGAAATTCAGATGAAGAGATGGAACCGTCATTTGCCCATTATTTGGTCTTGGTCTTCGTCCACATAATTTTCAGTCTTCAAAGAACTTTGTATCTGTGAATATTATACTCTGTAATATTGCATACTGAATCGCGTCTAGTGTATTCTTTAGTCTTGAAAATAACGTCCTTGTAATATTAAAGGCATAACGACAATATTCTTGTCTTAATATTGCAGCATGTGTAATATAGTTTGCATAATCGTGTTTTATTTACAAGCACTGTCTCTGGTGAGCTTCGCTGAGCAAGGTTTCGTTTGATCCTCGTTCCAGCGTTAAAGTCCGACCCATCTTTTTTTTTCTTCTCTTCTTCTTCTCTTTACCGTCTTTATTTCGTCTCTTTCGCTATTGCCTAATCCACCTTTTATTCTCTTTTAGATAACACATAAAAGCAACACAGCGCGTTTTTTTTGTTCAGCGTTCCTGCTATTCAATAGGCTCTCGTTTTACGACCGTCTCTCAATCAGGGGAGGAATACAGGTCTTCAGATTGGTAGTTATTGAACGTCTATTGTTAGCGAGCAGTGTTGTTGGAAAGGGTTCGAACACAGCATGTGCAACTCGTCGCTTTGCTTCAGAAGAAAGCGAGAGCCGTTTGGTAATTCCAACTCTCGTAACAGGGTTCTAATTGTTCTCATCTTACTGTAGTTATTGTCCATTTGCATTCTCCGAACAGTGTTTTATTATTGTATCCGTTTTCTCCATGTCTAATCAGAGGTAAGTGAGGTGAGGGTGGATGGGTGAAAAAGGGGGTAATGGTAATAGTGGGGAGAGGTCCGGGGTAGAGTTCCTTCCCTTTGTGCCCTCTTGGCTTAACAGAAAGAAAAAGGTAAAAGACATTTAAAATAAAATACAATGCTCGGCCACATGAAACATTTGTTGGTGGGTTGAATACTAATGATGTTCTAACTAATTTTTATTTATTTATGGAAATGACGTTTGGATGTAGGCCCCATGTTTTATTCCATACATGTAGTTATACTTTTGTTTTTTAAACTGGGTTAAGGATAGGTCAAATTAACTAAGAACGCCATCGCATTGTCATTCACGACCCTTCACAAATCAGAGGCAAAATCACTCCTACTAATCGCTTGATTGAATCATTTGATTGCTTTTTTTCTGGTTAGTTTCTCTTTGACTCGCATGTTTTATGGACTCTGATAAAGATGTACAACTACTCTTCCCCCCCCCCCCCTTTTAGGTACTATACATAATCCTGTCGAGATTACAGCAGCTGTTTTCTCTCGGTTGTAATAGGCACTTTCTTTCAAGTTTTTTCATAACGTTGGTGGTGCATTATCTGTGTGCTGATTATTATTTAGATGCGTGTGATCTCGTGCCGCGTGTGTTTTCTAATTTGCGTACATAATTGCTTAGCTTGTGCACCTGCGTATTTGCTAACACAATTCTTTCCTTGATTCCTCGGTAGCTTCAATGTGTCAGGGTTTGTTGAACGACTTAGCTTTCAACACTATATGTCAATTGTTCAGTTTTAGTTACTAACAAGATGAAGAACTAACTATTCCACTTAAGTTTCCCGATCTCACAAATTACACAGTAGTTCTGCTAGCAACCCCGCGAATGAGGATGATGATGATGATGATGATGATGATAATGATGATGATGATGATGATGATGATGATGATGATGATGATGATGATGATGATGATGATGATGATAATGATGACTTGATGATGGACATTGTAAAGAGCGAGAACATTAAACTCAATGAGGCAGTTGTGAATGCATCTGCTACCTCAGATGATAATCACGAGGGGAGCTGAAGGAGATCAACAGGAGCGGTTGAAGAAGGAAAACTGTGCCAGCTAAGATTGTCTAAGCTAGCTACAGACACAATCTTGAAGGCATGAAGAGTGTGAACAACACTAAAAGTTCATCGAGGAACTCAGATGCGGAGATGCTGACACGGAAACGACCGGCATTATGGGAAAACAAGATCTTTTTCGTGGTGACCTCTGGGGGGCTGTTCAGAACCGGAAGCGAGGTGAATGCCGGAAAAGGTCGCCACTGTCTGGACTCTCTCTGCCTATGATACTTAATCCCTATGCAAACAACACAGGCGCGGGTTATTGTTTATGTTCTCAATGCTCTGTTCGCCACACAACCTACTCAGCTAACGCGCCGTCTGCAGCTGGGATACATCATAAAGGTGATCGGGAGAACAGGATTGTACGGTGTACTCCCAGTGAAATGTCATACGTCAATGGTTCCCATAATTACAGCCATAAGTTAAGGGTTGGGGTTCTCTGGTAGGGTTTGTATGCGCACCTTCAGCGTCCATAGTGGTTAGCGGTTCATAATCATAAATGATAAACTTATATATACTTATGTAACATGGCAAACACCAGAGATTATGGGGTAGTAGTCGCTATTGTTAGTCAATTAAATTACGTTCAGTACAACAACTCTTTCTTAGCGTTCAAGGTATTACATGCAGCCATTTGTGTTGCATTTCAGTCCATAGGCTACAAGGATGCAAAATAAACAACAATGCTTAAAAATTAACGCTTACATCAAAAATACAATATTTTCAGAGATTCATTCATATTTTCATACCAACACACACCCGTTATAGATCTCTTTACTGAATGCAGTCAATCTGCAAAACAACATTCCATCGCAACATTTTCTTTACATTTAGCACACATGCCATTATAAAAAAAATAAAAACATACATTTTATTATTAATAAGTTCATCAAACACATGTTTTTGAGACAGTACAGTAATTATTACACAACAAGGTATTAAAACGATATACGTTTGGTAAAAGATCACAATCCTTGCAAATAAACATTGTTTGCAGTAAAATAGCAATTTGTAATTGCTTTAACTCATACTGCTATTGCTGTCACGGGTAAGACGGACAAGGCTTTAGATGCCATCGATGAATATAACACCTTCGTGAAGCCTGTTGAACAAGGTGTTGCTGTCATACAGATGAATATAACCCAATCAACTTAACTGGTTGACTAAGGTGCTTAAATTTGAACTAGATCCCCAAAAAGGATGAAGGTCCAAGTATATTAATAAAAAAACAAGTTGCTGCCAATATTTGGAACAATAGACCATCAGACTAATACTTATGCTCGAAAATACGAGGGAAAACAACTTTGGCCTGCTTACCTGCATGCTGAGCCAAGAGTTGTCTAACGTTAGGCGGGCATTCCTTGGAAACAAACAGTTTCTCTCCTACAATTTCTGCTCTGTCCTCCATCAAATCTTCCGGATCAACCGAAAGGTTGATTTCAGTAGCAATCCTAGCTGGCTCCGCTAGTTCGGCCTTGTACAGCCCTGCAACCACCACCACCCTTTCCCGAAGAAAAGCTTGCAGCTCGAGGTAGCTTCCATAGTGTTCAGAGACGAGATGTCCACCTGGATAACTCTTATGTAACTAAAAACAAAACAATGAGACAAGTTACCTCCCATTTCCGAATAAGCAAATCCATCGCAATCTCCCTTCTTTTTGTTCCTCGACACTGACGGTCAGTAAATCGGCCAGACACCTTCAAATGTATATTTTCTTCCATAAACCAGAGGCGCCGGTATTTGGATGTTGTTACACTCAAATCGATGTTGGTGTTTTTCTATCAGTATTTGATTCAGCCCCGATGCTTGAATTCCTGATAGGTGTGTAACTCAGATTCGTTTATCCACGCAGCCTGCTCACTCAGCAACAATGCAAAGTCTTCGTATGTAGTTTTCCACTTTTATTCAGCACACATCAACACTGCATACAATCACTTTCAACTTTTTACTTTCAACACACTATCAACAACAACACTCTTTTTTTTAACAGTGCGGCGCTTATATAGTCTCTACATACTCGGGAACAAACGAGAATAATCCTACATGAAACACCACAACCAATCAAAATTAATTTCATCATCACGTGACTCACGTCATACAACCTCATTGGAATGGAAGCTTCCATGGTAACCAACAGAACAATCCATACGCTTCGATCGATAGTAAACAACCATTTCTCGAAAATTCTCAAATAATATCGAGCAAATAAAAACACCAACGGTACACAAAGCCTCTACTAATAACAACGCAAAATCAAATCAAAGATAAATACACTCTACCACTGCATGCGCCGCAAAACAAAACGAACAGATCTATCGCGCGCGTCACACACAAGCCTACCATTGCACGCGCTTCACACATAACATCGTGCGCATTCCACACGCACCATCATGAGCGTCTCAACGTAACAGATGTGATAAAAAAAAAACATACCCATGAAACCAAATGCAGTGGAGGCGTTCTGCAGTCTAAAACAACCTCTCACTGACTACCATTGTATCTAGGTGGTGCAGGATCTGCCTTCAAATGTGCCTTTGAGATTCTTGTCCATCGCAATAAACATATCCAGCAGCAGGAACACTGTCAACGCAAAGACTACCGTAGTCTTGGGTGAAACTGTTGTGGACACTGACGCTCACTGACGAAGATCTTTGTTTGTCGGATGCGCCTTTTAGATGTCTTCAATCTCTCCCATCTTGAAGACAAACATGTCAAAGAGGCAGGGTTGGACAGATTGTGTACCGAGCTTGACACCCTTCAAGACAGAGCCATAATTGGCGCCAGGCTCCCGTGTTTGCGCTGCGGTCACGTACACTGACAGACACGTAGCATCAATTGGTCAAGAGTCGCACACAATCACAGCCGGGAACGCTGGTCAACCCCAAGAAAACAAAGCTCTCTTCTGCAAGTCACCTAGTGAACCTAAAAACGATGGATTCAGCTTTCAGGGATGACAATGACACCGACGAATTGAACAAACCATTAATGAACGTGTTGAAACATTATTTCGTATTCTTCATGTTGAACATTCGGATTTTTTTTGTGCTTTTTTTTTTTTTTACATTTCCAAATAGTAATAAATGGAAATACTTTAAATATAGTCCGGAATCAGAACAAGTCAAAGGTCAAATGTCAAATGTCGATCTTGCTCAAACATACCGTTGTAGGTCTACTCCTGTTCCAAACAAAGCAATGAATGGATAAAAGCATGATTATGATGTTAACTCCCCCACCCCCCATTTTTCTCCCCCTCCCTTCCCCCATAAATGCAAGG
Organism: Oncomelania hupensis; assembly: GCA_036898135.1. Classification (NCBI taxonomy): domain Eukaryota; kingdom Metazoa; phylum Mollusca; class Gastropoda; order Littorinimorpha; family Pomatiopsidae; genus Oncomelania; species Oncomelania hupensis. The sequence continues at coordinate 21,756,580 of CM072511.1, read as the reverse complement.
CATTTACAATACTCGAGGAAATATTAGTCAGTTCATACCCCCTTGTAGTGATTTTGCAGTTGATTATATACATTTTTTTTAAATAAGAGGTTTGCTCGTCATAGCCTTCTAAGCATGAGCAATGTTTTTTTCATCTTAGCCTATGTTGTGAAGCCTCAATAGACAAGACCACAACTAACTTAGTTGATATACTTGTGACAAGACATATAAGCTTATAATGATGTTGGTCTTAAAAGGATTGTACTAAGTTGAACGGTCGCTGCCAGTCGGAGGATAGTATACTATTGATGACTTGAATGATCACACGTTGTGTGTATTTATTTATTTTTATTTTATTTTTTTATACACAATACAGAGTTTATTCAGCCAGATGATAAAATACATTGCATTTAGAAATTTCCACGATGTTGGTAAACAGTAGAGCGTTGTGGGCAAGTGGTCAAAGGCGGGACTAACCTGCCTTGTCCACAGGCCAGAAACCAATGGCGCCTGACAGGTGTGGGTTCGATCCAGCATCTGGGCGTCATGTTTCTCCGAATATTAATTACTTTCGACTCGGGCAACGTCTCGGGAGTTTTCTCCGGGTACTCCGGTTTGCTCCCCCAGCTAAATTTTAAAATCACAACTAATGTTAGGTAGGTTGGGTTTGGGCGCGCCAAAGGCTGCGACTACGCTTTCCCCAGGGGAGGCGGCCCAGAATGTCCCTATGGAAAAAGGGACAATAAGGTAAATAAAAAAATAAAAAATAAACAGTCACACCCACATGCACATCCAGCCTCATTCCTCTCCACCCCCCAAACACAACACTTTATACAAACCGTTCCAAAACTCTATATCGCTAATAATAACTTCCAAAAGTGAATTATAAGTCGCTCTACCCTTAGCGCACAATATCGCTCGTTGTATAGTACCTGCCGCAAAAGCATCCACAGCAATGTAGCCACCGTGTCTAGCTTTGGTGGAGTTGATGTGACGATCCATAATGCTCTTGTTATCCGTGTTGCCCCAAACACAGCAATAAGACCCGGCCTCGATCCAATCCACACGATATCCAGCAACCAGGAAGGCGATGAGAGCTTTCTATGCCTCTTGTAGCGAGACTAAATGAGTAGGAAAGATCATGCAGGAAGGATGAACCACGGGCGCCGAGCTCGGTTTCAACTCCGCCAGAGTCAGGTAAACTTCAGCAGCCTGATGATCTAAGGTATAGTCGGGCCCTCATCGTGAACTAATAATCTCAATGCGGTGTAAGCGAGATGTTGATGGGCTGCATGTAACAAATCTTCGTTTTGCAGAGCAAATGGAATGAGAGGAATTGCAGTTGAGGGTTAGTATTAGCTGTAGGAAGTATTGTACCGACCGTAAAAATGTAAGATTTTGATTGTCAGTTAATGTAATTTAATCCATTGTGCATAGCGCTTTCCCAGCTAAAGCGATGATTGACGCTCTCGCCATTATCTGTAACCAGATCTGACAAAGTGGGGAGTGGCCTACACCATGGGCCCAGTCGCTTGTCATCACTCTTCCCAAAAAGAGTAACCTCCGAGAGTGTCAAAACTAACGCGCCATCAGCCTCTTCAGCCATCCCAGCAAAGTCCTTCTGAAAATAATACTCAACAGGTTGAAACTCAAAGCTGAACAAATCATAGCTGAAGAACAAGCAGGATTCAGGACAGGGCGAAATACTTTCTGGAGCGCATCATGTCAGATGCCCTTGCAGATCATGAAGGCACAGTCAGCATAGGGGGTGGAGCAATCTCCAACCTCCGTTTTGCGGATGACATTGGTGGATTGGCGATCTATCCTATCCTATCCCGTAACTCAAAGGTCGTTGGGGCACCACAGATGATCGTTTCACCAGCGTTCTCAATTTTTCTTTTAAACGATCATATGCGTTGTCCCAAAGACTTTCGAGTTACGGGATAGGATAATCATGGATTATTAGCTGGGGAGGAACGAACTTGAACAGCTGGTACAGAGGCTTGAAACCACATATAGAGCTTTTGGAATGGAAATTTACAGAGAAGACGAAAATGATGACCAACAACATCATTGGCATCAACACGGGAATCAAATTCCAAGGCCAGTCCCTCACCTCGTTGCACTCCCTTGTCATCTCCATCTTCCTATATTTTGCGAAACATGGACCCTCACAGTAGACTTACAACGAAGAATACAAAGCATGGAGATGAGGTGCTACAGAAGACTTCTGGGTATTTTCTAAACCCAGCACATCACCAACGACGAAGTCCGACAGACCCTCACACAAGTCATTCGACAACACGATGATAGGCTCACAGTGGTGAAGAAACGGAAACTCCTATAGTATGGCCACGTCACCAGAGCATCAGGTCTTGCAAAGACCATCCTGCAAGGCACGGTGCAAGGAGGCAGAAGAAGAGGGAGACAGAAAAAGAGGTGGAAGGACAACATTCGAGAATGGACTGGCTTTACATTTAGCGAAACCATGAGGGTTGCTGGGGACATAAAAAGATGGAGTACGCTGGTTAAACGATCCATATGTGGTACCCTAAAGACTTTCGAGTTACGGGATAGGATAGGATAATAATAATAATAATAATAATAATAATAATAATAATAATAATAATAATAATAATAATAATAATAATAATAATAATAATAATAATAATAATAATAATAATTATTATTATTATTATTATTATTATTATTATTATTATTATTATTATTATTATTATTATTATTATTATTATTATTATTATTTGTTTCAGTTTTCCCCTTCTTTCTCTTCCAGCGAACCTTGGGTTGCACAGCGGGTGATCTAAGCTGTGGAAATAACTTGCGACAAAGTCAACTGCCCAAGAGGCCTGTTTGGCGGCCCCGTTTTTTGCAGCAATTTGTCCCTCGATTTGAAAGACTTAAACAACGCTTACGAGCACAACTCCTCGTCCGTTAGCACCGGTTATTAACGAATATTTCTCTGTTGTGAGGCGAAACAATGTTGATATAATTATTCCGTATTAGCTAACCCATTCATCTGATTACTTCATATTAACTGAAATCATTCGGGTGTTATTAAACAATTGTGGTCATTTATAGATTAAAATATAAAAAAATTAATTAAAAATAAACAATGCATTATGTTATCACTTTATGATTTTAAATTAATCAGTGCTGCTTAATAATATTGGTCGGAAATATACTATACGGCGATTGATGCTTGTAGTTATTTATAATCTTGATTTATTGAATATGTGTTTTCCCATATTCCGCCGACATACTCTTTACTCAGATTCATCCGCAGCAACTGTCAGTATCATCATCATCATCATCATCATCATCATCATCATCATCATCATCATCATCATCATCATCATCATCATCATCATCATCATCATCATCATCGTCATCAAGGGTAATTCTTATATAGCGCATACACCAACTACAAGGTTTGCTCACGGAGCTGGTCACGACATCCGGAGTCATTAAATAGTGTGCAGAGGTCAGGTTCGAACCAAAACAGGTACGTCAAGTTAGGACAGAATGGACCTCTAAAGTACCCTTTCCAGCCATAACCATTGCCATCATCACACTCACCAGCATAATCGTTGTCGTCGTCGTCATCATCATCATCATTTATCCTCCTCCTCCTCCTACTCATCATCATCATTGCCGTCGGTGTTCTTTCTTCCACTTCCATTTCCTCCTCTTCTAACTCTTCCCTCTTTACTTACCTCCTCCTAATTTTATTTTAATTTTATTTAAAATTACAGTGATACAGGTTGTATAACCAAAAGTCATGTCATAATGCACTTTCATGACAAACTACGGATGACTCTCTCTCTCTCTCTCACACACACACATACACACACTAACACACACACCCACACTTACACACCCAGTCACACACGCACACAAGAAAGAAAGAAAAAGAAAGAAAGAAAAATAATGGAAGTATCCAATTCCGCAATATTGAGTTACTCGTACTTCAGTACGTAAACTCGCCAAACAGATACATTCCTTTTTGCTTGATGGTGATCAAACATGCCAAACACGTGAATTTACTTCAGTAATCTGCACTCAAGTGTCGTTTAAACAAAGACCTCAAACCAGCTCCTGATATGGGCCACATGCAGACCGACCAAGTTGCAGTTTAATGTTATCTTCCTGACAAAACTTCCCTGCTCGAAGCAATAGCGATACGGCTCTGAACAACCTCTGCGAGGGTGTGTGGGTGTGTGTGTGTGTGTGTGTTATCCGTTATACGTTACATCATGTCAAAGCAAGGAGTCTTACGCTCTTTGGTCTTACGTTACATGGACTTAGTCTTTGCGTGAATAAGGATCCCTGGAAAAGGTAGTAGAGAGGAAGGAGAGAAAAAAAAACCACGAAAAGATATATTTATGTGTTTAAAACATTCCACGGTAGACTACCGTAGGCAGTTTTGTTTCGCAACGTTTTGTCGGAAAAGGCTCCTGAGGGACGGTGTTTTTGCAGGGCCGCAATGCAGAAAATGCTCCGTGAAATGCAACTTAACCTACAACACCCTCTGTCGCACACACCCACACGCACACACCCACACGCACACACACACACACAGTGTCAGGCGAGGTGAGATAAGCAAGGTTGCCTGTGTTATGTCCCTTGAGCTGGAGTAATTTGCCACTGGCTGCATGGGAGCTAACAAGGTGCTCAAACTGACAAACATGGCGGAGCGAGTGTCTGTCCCATCATGCCCCGCGCCGCATAATGAGCTTGTTTTGTCCTGATGGTTGGCAAAACATCGCCCAGACAGTTTAGCTGAGACAAGATAGCGGTAATAGCGCAGTTCCGACAACATTGGCCTATTGACAGCGGTTTCCCGGCATACACACGGTCATAAAGGTAACTACTTGATCGCCGCTGTTGGTTTACGGTTAATTTCTCCAGCCAAACAGTGACCAATTCCATAGACCACATTATTTGTGGTCTGTGCCAATTCGAAGTCTGCTACACAACTTCATAACAGTAATATGTTATGTGATAAATACGTATGACATCCACGTTTCTGACTTATTACATTAATTTAAACCCATGTTGGTCTAAGAACGAATTTGTATATTATATACTGAGAGGTGATGTGGGACGTGAGGGGGGGGGGGTAGAAGGAAGAATTTGCAAACTATTTCCATTCAATCCTTCTCGCTGCCGGAATCTTCACCTTACTACTCCTACTACTATCATAAACCTCGTGCTTGATAGCGTTTGGCGATACAGACAGGGCATCATTGTAAACTTGCGTGGCATAGTCCAAGCAATGGTTGATCTGTTAATCAGGTCAAGTCAAGCCCAAAACTCTTTTTCTCATAAAAAAATTTTGGGGATCGTGGACACAATAAAAAAAAATAAAAACGTTGAAACATACAATATTAAATGAACACAAAATGCAATACAAAAATAAACGTTAATAACCCACTCTCATTTCGTATTTTAACATTCGCAATAAACACATTCCTTTTTATCACAAATAATTTTATACAAACGGCGTGATGATCGCGTATGATTTCTCTTAAATATGGTAAAATACAAATAGTTATAAAAATGTTACTTTATATTATAAAAAGTGTTGTACTGCAACGGAATGTATTTTACAGATATACAATTCAAGGCAACACGCTCAGCACCCTGGTACGAGTCTATAGCACTGTTTCATAATGAAAGCCAAAGTGGCGGATCGGTTGCGGCCCTTGGGTTCGGCTAGTTCCGGTTGAAGCAAGACAGATGGAGGGTTATATAAATTATATTTCTCTTGTACAATCGTTCAAATTTTACTCAGGATGGCTGCTTGCCTAAACATTGATTGCTGATTTGTTTGTTCAGTAGGCCTAATTCGTTTGTCAGTGACCTACATTCACGAGAAATTCGAAGTCTCTTTCTTTTTCTTTGCTTTAATTTTTTAATTGAGAAATTTTAATTTTGCAGTTTATCTAGAAGATAACATTATTATACAGTAGAATAATTTTTGTTTTTAATTCAGTGAAGCAACTGCAATTATGTCTTATTATTTTCAGTCTTTCAGTTGTTATTATTATTAGTTGTAGTAGTATTGTTATTATTATTATCATTATTACCATATATATAGTTGTCTGTTGGTGCTGCTGTTGTATTATTATTATTATTATTATTATTAGTTGTAGTTGCATTGTTATTATTAGTATTTTTATAATTATTAATTACTCTAATGATTACGATTATTATTAATATTATGATGATTATTTTGTATTATTACTCTTATTATTATAATGATTATTATTATTATTATTATTATTATTATTATTATTATTATTATTATTATTATTATTATTATTATTATTATTATTATTATTATGATCTAGGATGGATCTAATGCTTGGAAGAATGGGTGAGTGTTGTAGTTGTGTATACATTTACTGTGGAATAATTATCTGTGTGTTAAATGTGTACGCATGGGTATGTGGCTGGTTATCTGTTTATGCATGTGTGTTAGTGTTTATAGATTTGTATTTTGGTATGGAAGTTGTTTTTGATAGTATATCAAATGTATCAATATTGTATGTCCATGTTTGTAATAATTTTGATGTTGTTATTTCCTTCCTTATTGCACTGCTAAACAAATATCCATGCCTTGTGTTTGGACAATAAAGAATCTTGAATCTTGAATCTTATTTTACATTGTTGTAATCTTTCCGAATCAGTCGCAAACGTTGTTCCCACAGTGGTTTCAGTGTTTTGTTAGCTGGTAATGTGTGTAACTTGACAATGCGCCCTTCAATTACTTTTCCTGCGAAATTAGGGCAGCAAACGCAATACTGTTTTCCTCCGCCACAAGTCTTCCGTCTACGTTCGGCCATGCTTAATACTCAACCGGAACTAGCCGGTGTCCGTGGCATAGGTGAAGGCAGGGCCGGATAACTCTATCTGCACTAGTTTTGCAACAGCGCTATTAAGGATGAGCTCTCCGAGGCGAAGAAACGCCGACGCAAAGCAGAGAAAAAGTGGCTTTAGTAAATCAGGTTTAGAAGTCAGCAAGCAGATTTTCACCGCTGCAAAAAAACGGGTCACTAAAATAGTCCAGACTGCCAAAACCCGGTACTTTAGCGACAGAATTAGCAGCAGCGAAACGTGTAAACAGTTGTTCGACATCAGCTTAGGGGTAAGAGCAATGCAACATCACTCCCATCCCCGCATCCACCATGTCAGCTCCCAGATGTATTTTGTAATTATTTCACACAGAAAGTGGCTGACATAAGGGCCGCTCTTGATAGCCATGAGATCTCACTCATTAACTCATTCTCACCTTCCCTCACTACCGCAAAGTTGGAAGTTTTTCAACCAATAACAGAGCAAGAAGTCAAGAAAGTCATCTTAAGCTCAAAACCAACATCTTGCTCTCTGGACCCCATTCCTACCCCCATGTTGATAGAGAATCTTGACCCTCTACTCCCGACCATTACCCACATTATCAACGAGAGTCTGTCCTCTGGTGTTGTTCCATCTGTGCTCAAAGCGGCTGTCATCAAATCCCTCCTTAAAAAACCAAGTTCAGACAAAAATAATCTAAAGAACTATAGACCTGTTTCAAACCTCTCCTTCCTGTCCAAAGTCATAGAAAAAATTGTTCTCAAACAACTGTTTGCCTACCTATATGATAACGCTTTACTTTGCCCCAACCAGTCTGCCTACTGACCCTTCCACAGCACTGAGACAGCCCTCCTAAAGGTAACCAATGATCTGTTGCTTGCCTTAGATAATGGTAAAGTCTCCATTCTCACCTTATTAGACCTCTCAGCCGCCTTTGACACAGTCGACCACCACATTCTCTTTAACACTCCTCAACACTACTTTGGAATCTCTGGCTCGGTCATGGCTTGGTTCCACTCATATCTTTCTGAAAGATCACAAGCAGTCACTGTCGATGGCTGTTTCTCCAGTATAGCAGACTTGGTGTGCGGTGTGCCTCAGGGTTCCGTTTTAGGGCCGGTGTTATTCACTCTGTACACCAAGCCACTGCTTCTCCTGCTCGGAAAACAAGCTGTTGAGAGTCAGTCATTTGCAGATGATACACAACTTTATAAATCCACTGCCCCCTCTCTCATTAACTCCACTGTTCAGACTTTGGAGAACTGCATCACAGACATTAAGTTATAGATGACACTCAACAAGCTTAAGCTTAATGATGATAAAACCGAAGCCCTCCTCATTCACAAGCACAACACCTCCTCCTCACTCTCGCCTCTCCCAACATCGCTTACAGTAGGGACAACAAACAAACATTCAGTTCTCATCCTCAGCGAGAAATCTCGGCTACATTCTCTCCGATGACCTGTTCCTCAACAACCACATCTCCAACGTCTGTCGCTCTGCATACACGGCCATCCTCCAAATCAGCTCCTTTTGCCACTATATTACAGTCACTGCCACCAAAACCCTAGTCTGCGCTCTCGTCCTTTCTCGTCTTGACTATTGCAACTCTCTCCTCGCTGGCTCCCCAAAACACATCATTGACAAACTACAAAAGGTTCAGAACTCAGCAGCTAGACTAGTATTCCGAGCAAAGAAACGCGATCACATCACACCTCTACTACATTCCCTTCACTGGCTTCCTGTGCAAGCACGCGTAGAGTACAAACTCTCTGTTCTCTGTCACAACTTCTTCACAGATTCTTGTCCTTCCTACCTTGCTGATCTACTGTCTGTCTACTCCCCTTCACGCACTTTAAGATTTTCTGCTGACACTCGCACACTCAAGGTTCCCGTCACCCGCACTAAGACAACATACGGCCAACGTGCATTCGCTTACTCCGCACCCAAGCAGTGGAATTCCCTTCCCTCCCATATCCGCAACATACAATCAACACAAGCATTCAAAAAAGCCCTCAAAACACACCTCTTCAAACTGCATTATTCAAACCGATTTGTATCCCGCTGCCATTCTCTCCTCTTTTATCTCTGTCTGATACTTAAGTGGATACACGGCTGTAAATATTTATACTGTTTTTCTTCCTGGGTCCAACCGGGCATATAAATAGCTGTGAATAGGTTTTTGCTATTCTATTTCTGTCTTTTTTGTCATTTATGTACATAGTTGTAAATAGTTTTTACCTTTACTGTTACGTCTTTCGGTGTATCGTAGCAAGAGGGATGTTTGTTCGAGTGCATGTATTTTTATGTAATGACTATGTAAAGCGTGGTGAGTCAAGCCATAGGCTGGAGTACCCGCTATATACAAATCCGTTATTATTATTATTATTAATTTATTTTATAATGACACACTTTATTTTATGCAGGTACGTAAAATGTATGTTCTACAGATATAATGAAAATAATCATTTAATTTACATATAGCGCTCCATAGAGTGGAGTTACACATTTAGCGGGTAAGCATCATTTTCTGTGACTCTATCTTGTGGTTGTGGCCAGCATTCCGAGGCACGAACATCATCGGCAGTAGCAGCAGCAGAAAGTGACCGCTGATCAATGGCCAGAAATTAACTCTGCTCCATCGATCTTTCCAGCCAATCATTCTATCGGGCCTGGAGAAGGGGAAGGAAGAGGAGGAGAAGGAGGAGGAGGAGGAGGAGGAGGAGTAGGAGGAGGAAGAGGACAGCATAGAAATGTCAACAAGAGGACGAAGAACCTGAAGGAGAATGAGGGTAAGCAGTGGAAGTGGTAATGGGTAGGAAGGAATCAGACACCGAGAAAGCGAAAAGTGCAGTCAGGAGAAGGAACGGGCACACACACACCCATATTTGCAAGACATCACAAATGGGTTCATTTAAGAATGTAGGAATCGGAAAGTCATTTTTTGATGGAAAAGGGTTAGGGCAAGGGTTAGGGATAGCTCTGCAACTAACCCTTACCCGAACCCTTTGCTAAAAAGTTGACCTAGTTCGTCACCTATAGGAAAGTCATGATAATACTGTGTAACCTCGGCTGTGTGTGTGTGGGTGTGTGCGTGTGTGTGTATGTATGTAGGTATGTGAGTGCGCGTGTGTGCGTGTGTGGGTGTGTGTGTGTGTGTGTGTGTGTGTGTGTGTGTGTGTGTGTGTAAGAATCTACACAGTTGCTACAGTGTGTATGCTGTACGAAAGAAAGAGGAGAGTGAATGAGAAAATTTAAGTCGTGAGTGTGCGTAAGTCTGCTATAAGGCCTTTGTACAATTATAATCAAGCTTGAATATTGTCTATGATGTCTTCACTTCTCTAAATGCATATATTCATGCGGTGGCTGGATATCCGTCTAAGCAGGTTGTGTATTGATTGATTGATTGATTGTTGCTTTAGGTCCAGCGGACTCTTCCGAGCCAAATCAGGACCGGACAACCCCCGATCCGCATAAAAGATCTGCTGAAACAACCCTAGTGGGAAAACTGAATGCCCTCCACCGGCCAGTCACTTTACAATAAAGACATCCCACGCAGGGGACGGCTGAGGCTTTACCCCAACTAATCGAACCCCCGGTTACAAAAACAAAATAGAATCCAAACATCATTATAAATTATCAACAAAACACATACATATAAAATGCCTATATTGCTAAATAATAACATCATAGGAAGCTCTAGTGACCACCCGGCAGAAAGCGTCCAATACTTCCAAGCTGATCCAACAGACCTCACACACAAACATGGAATCTTGTCCAGGAAGAGTTTTCAAGAAAAAAGGTAGGTCATTGATCTAGCGAAGAAGAAGATAGTATAGCAGAGTGATAGGACAGAGCAGGAATGGGAAAGAGCAAATGAGAAAGACAGCGACAGTGGGAATTTAAAGCACTAAATTTCCAGAAAGTGGGGATACTATTTATACTGAAACCCCCGGCACTCCAACGGGGGTACTGTTGCCGCAGTGAATCGGTCATGCCTATAAAGGAAAGACAGGTTTTCAACTGGGGCTTTCACTTTTCCCTTTATAGGTTAGAACAATCTACAGTGGCAAGATTGCTCATGACCCCAAGGGGTAGGTTGTGTATGATTTATTTTATTTAATCAGTTTATAGTCCCCTCTCTTCCCGTTAAGGATTTTCAGAGAGGAGACTAACTACTGTGTATGATAGCATTTCAAATGTATTAATATTGTATGTCTATATTTTTGATGGTTTTGACGTTGTTATCTCTTTTCTTGCACTGCAAAACAATTATCCATGCCATGTGTTTGGACAATAAAGAATCTTGAATCTTTATGGAGAATAAAATCTTGAAATGTGTGTGTGAGTGTGTGTGTGTGTATGGGTGTGGGTGTATGTGTGTGTGTATGTGTGTGTGTATGTGTGCGTGTCTGTTTGTGTTTTGTGTGTGTGGCGATGTAGAAACACCGTTATTATTACACACTCTTTATGCTCTACCTACGTTCTTTTAACGGCTCCGTTATTTTGATGTCGAAACAGTGTTCCGTTAGGGTTAGGGCTGTGTTAGGCTTAGGGTTAGGTTAAAGATTAAGGTTAGGGTTTGGTTTAGGGTTAGAGTTAGGTTTAGGGTTAGGGTTAACTTTAAAAAATTGGAAAAATGTCAAAAAATGCCAAAACAACGTATGTAGTGTGTGTATGTATATGTGTGCGTGCGTGTGTGTGTTTGCGTGTGTGTGTGTGTCAAAACTTAAACGTCAAACAAGGGATGAAGTTTGGAAGATGATTGTGCAAGCCCAGCATAGGCGAGAAAAAAAAAGTTATACTCATCCGAGAGACCTAACCTTTACATGTTTGGAGAGAGACCTGAACTGAGAGAAAATTAAAGGTTTCTCCCCAAATCTAGAATTCCCCTCCTGACAACCGTGATGGATAGACAGTGGCAAGATGGGAGCGAAGGGGACGTTACTGAACTCGCAATTAGTTGTCCTTCTTGCCCACAAGGTGGCGCTGGCCGACCGCCGCGTCTGCGCGCTGCGATTAGTTATGGCGGTGCAATAAAGACCCTGCTTGTTTAGGTGGCGAAGGTTGAGCCAAGACCTGAAAAACGAAGGGGAGTATTACCTAGGGAGGACCATGAGGAGGAGACATCGATTACGGGTGATCTGATGAAGGGGGGAAACGAAGCTGAAGACTCATGTCTATCTTTATTGAAAACTACACTATAGTGTGGGCAACTAAAGGCGTTTCAACATTCTGACAGCTTGCTGGAACTACGAGACAGTGGTAGATTTGGAGACGTCTTTTTATGTTGCGTTGGCAAGAATCATAGAAAGTCTAGAACACGAACATGCTGTTGAAAGCATGATTTTTCTTTTTCGAAAGCGTATTTGTTGTATTCACCATAACAAAATTAGATTCTTTTTTTTTAAATGGTTAACAATAAAGATTTTTTTAATTTATTATTTTTTAAATTTGATTTCTAATTTGTTTCCTTACTGCTTTTTTATATCAATGGTTTTTTTGCTATTTGCTGTCGTCCGCCATAGATATCTTTGATACATTATTTATTATTTGGGTATCACTCATTTAAACCTTGTGCTTCTTTGTGCCCTGATGTTTTGCCTTGCACTATTATCTGGTTTTATTGACTGTACTTATGTTTAAACCAATAAACAAAGTTTTGTTTATAAATTAATCAGAAAAAAATACTGTTTGGAGTGTGGAATATTGCCTGGCCTACGTCTTTTAAGAAACGACTGTCAATTCATATTTCTCCATTTCTTCTTTACACACGTTCTACAGGAAAGACAGCGGAACAAACCTTACTGACTATGAGCAATTACGAATCAAGTCTATTTGAAAGACAAAACAAGAAACACATCGACATAGAATTGTGCCATGAGATTGTCACACTTTATGTGTTGCTGTTAATTATTATTGTGGTAAAGCGAGGTCTAAGAATAATGAAGCTAGCTGCAAGCCTTTAAAAAAAGTCTGTAATATATAATTTGGGGAACATTAAAGGATTTTAAAAATCTCCGACATCTTTAAAGATGAGGTTAAAAGGCGCGAGAAGAAAACACAAAAATGAGGATAATATTTCAAAATGATTTTCCTTAAAGTGGGCTTGAGAACCTAGAGTGGGAGAATTAGGAATGTTTAGGATAGTGAAGAAATAATTTCTAGAGGATGAAGCTTGCACAGAGCAAGAGGTCTGGAGAGGAGGGGGGTGCGGAGAGCGGAGTGGGGGGAAGGGAAGGAGTCTGAAGGAGGAGGGGAGGGGGGAGGAAGGAGGAAGGAGACTCAGTGAGATTGGATACCCAGTTTCTTCCTTCCTCCTTTTTTATGAAAGAAATAAAACTAGCCTGATGACTTTATGATCGAGACAGCACGAAGAATTAATTGCGCTCATCCATCTTTTTTGCATATTGGAAAGTGCGATGTTGTGTTTGCTATCTAGCCAAGCTTGGAACCTTTAGGGACGAAGCTATAGTGTCTTCGTCCCATTTTTTTCTGCTGGTCTGCTTTAGAATGAGGAAGATTAAACTTATTACACCACCTGAAGAAAATGAGATCCATTTCTGGGGAGTTTAGTGATGTTTTAGGGCCATTATACAAAACCAGGAAGGAAAAGAAAGAGAAAAACAAGACGAGGTATAAAATCGTATAGATGCAAGGATATATTATCTTTTCTCTTAACTCCGCTGTCTTCGTAGAGCGTCCTGTGATTAAACTTGTAACCTGAGAAGAAAAGCGATTCCTATCCTATTCTATCCTGTCCCATAACCCGAAGGTCGTAGGGGCACCACAGATGATCGTTTAACCAGCATACTCCATCTTTCTCTGTCCTCAGCAGCCCTCATGGCTTCGCTCAGTGTCAAACCAGTCCATTCTCGAATGTTGTCCTCCCACCTCTTTTTCGGTCTCCCCCTTCTTCTACCTCCTTGCACTGTGCCTTGCAGAATGGTCTTTGCAAGGCCTGATGATCTGGTGACGTGGCCATACCATCGGAGTTTCCGTTTCTTCACCACTGTGAGCAGGTCATCGTGTTGTCCAATGGCTTGTGTGATGGTCTGTCGGACTTCGTCGTTGGTGATGTGTTGGGTATAGGAAATGCACAGAAGTCTTCTGTAGCACCTCATCTCCATGCTTTGTATTCTTCGTTGGAGATCTGCTGTGAGGGTCCATGCTTCGCAAGCATATAGGAAGATGGAGATGACCAGAGAGCGCAGCAGTCTTACTTTGGAATGTAGACTGATGGTTCTGTCTTTCCAAATGGGCTTCAACCTTGTCAGGGCAGCAGTTGTTTGTGCGATCCTGGAGAGGACTTCCTGTCGAGACCCATTGTCTGACACAATGGCTCCTAAATATTTGAAGCTGTGCACTGTGTTGAGGGATTGGCCTTGTACTTTGATGTCCGTGTTGATGCCATTGGTGTTGTTGGTCATCATTTTGGTCTTCTCTGCACTTATTTCCATTCCATAAGCTCTGGAGGTGGTGTCAAGCCTCTGTACAAGCTGTTCAAGTTCTTGTTCCTCTCCAGCCAATCCATCAATGTCATCCGCAAAACGAAGATTGGAGATTGCTCTGCCCCCTATGCTGACTGTGCCTTCGTGATCTGCAAGAGCATCTGACATGATGCGCTCTAGGAAGATGTTGAAGAGTGTTGGAGAGAGTAGGCATCCTTGACGCACACCGATTGTTGTTCTGAACCAATTCCCGATGACGCTGTTATGGAGGACTGCACTGGTAGCCTTGTCATACAGGCTTTTGATGACTTCTATAATTTTAGGGCTGATGTTGTACACTTTCATGGTTGCCCATAGAGCTGCATGCCAGACTCGGTCAAATGCCTTCTTGAAGTCTATGAACACATGATATAGATGTTGTTGGTGCTGTAGGTATTTCTCACAGATTATTCTGAGGTTGAAAATCTGTTCAGTGGTACTTCGCCCTGCCATGAATCCTGCTTGTTCTTCAGCTATGATTTGTTCAGCTTGTGGTTTCAACCTGTTGAGTATTATTTTCAGGAGGACCTTGCTGGGATGGCTGATGAGGCTGATGGTGCGGTAATTTTCACACTCCTGAAGGTTACCTTTTTTGGGAAGAGTGATGACAAGCGACTGGGTCCATGGTGTAGGCCATTCCCCACTCTGCCAGATCTTGTTACAGATAATGGTGAGAGCATCAGTCATCACTTCTCCTCCTGCTTGTAGCAGTTCCGCTGGTATGTTGTCCACTCCCGCTGACTTCCCTTTCTTCAGCGATTGCACTGCTGCCTCAACTTCTTCCCGGAGAATTGGGAGGATTTCTTCTTCTTCTCTGCTCTCGGGACATGCTAGAACTGATGGGTCTCCATTTGGTGTATGGTTGTAAAGGTCAGAGCAGTACTCTGTCCATCTGTCCAAGACTTCTTGTTCTTCTGTAAGACATATGCCAGACTTGCTTTGGATAGTGGAGACTTTGGGCTGTTTAACACTTGTCAGCCGCTTCACAGTCTGGTAGGCCTTCTTGCTGTTGTTCTTGTTTAGATTGTTCTCTATTTCCTGGCATTGATCTTCTATCCAGTTCTCCTTTGCTGTGCGCATGCCTTTTCGGATGTCATTGTTGATTTTTCGGTAGACATCAGCTCCCTGTGAGGTGTTCTTTTTCTTTTTTAACTCTCTTCGTTTATCACACAGATCCAAAAGTTCAGGTGTGATCCACGGCTTCTTCTTTGGTCGGTGCTTGCCAAGGATCTCAGTGGCGGCATCTGTTACAGCTGAGTTGAAGGTATTGGTCATGGTGTTGACATCTACTTCGCCTGCCCCCAAAATAAGCAGTGGTGCAAATTTCCCTCCAATTGTGGCCTGAAATATTTTTGCCACCTCCGGGTCTTGCAGTTTGTCCAGGTCGAACTTCAGCCTGGTGCACTTTGCTGTATTTACTCTCTTCAAATGGAGCCGGAAAGACATCATCACGAGATCGTGGTCACTTCCAATGTCTGCTCCTGGAAAAGTGCGTGTCCTGCCAATGTTGATGCTTGATCTGAAGCGTTTCTTGACCATGATGTAGTCGATCTGGTTGTGATGTTCCCCGCCGGGACTGTGCCATGTCCATCGTCTGGATTTTTTGTGGAGACCAAGCGTGTTTGCCAGTACCAGATTGTTGTATCTGGCAAACTCCAATAGCCTCAGACCCCTGTCATTTGTCTCGTTGTTGCAGTGGGGTCCACATGTGTCTCCCCAGTTGTGGTGCGCATCTTGGCCAACCTTGGCATTCCAGTCGCCTTGCACTATGACTATGTCCTTCTTCGGCACTTGGTCAAGGACCGTCTGTATATTTTCATAAAAATCCTCCACTTCGCTGTCTTCATAGTCTGATGTTGGGGCATATGCCTGGATGATGGTAATGTTGAAAGGGGTTGCTCTCAGACGGATGGTAATGAGTCTACTGGAGACTGGGCGGCAACCCATGACAGTGGCTAGAATGTTCTTGTGGACCAAGAATCCAACGCCGTGTTCGTGCCTGTCATCTCTACCGCTGAAATAGAGCTTGTGGCCTTTGTCAGTCGTTGTTTCACCTAGGCCTTTCCAGCGCAGTTCGCTGATACCTAGAACGTTCCATCGATAGTGGTCCAGCTCGTGGGCCAGTTCTTCTAATTTTCCTTCCGCAGTTAGGGTCCTGACATTCCAGGTTCCTATGACGATGTTGTTTCTCGTGCGGATCTTGCTAATTTGTCCATCAGTAGCATACTTTTCACCTCCGTCCTGGTGGCCAACGGAAGGCGCGGTCCTTGTTCCGGGCGACGACCGATCCGGCATGGAATTAGTGGATAGCCTCATCATGTGTTGTGTCTTGGGCAAAAAAGACCTGGCAGGGCCCAATCCTCTCCAGGCTGTTGGCCACAGCCGAAATCCACGAATACAGTGTGGCTCGCCTTGGCCCTGAGCACGTGGTCGTTGAACCTGTAGTAACGTGAGGTTCCTCCGCCCTGGCCGGTGACTTCTGTGTAGAAGACTTTCGCCCAGTGATGCCGTGCTAACATCACCCCTGTTAGTCGCCTCTTACGACACGCCGGGAAACGTTGGGTCTATTCTATTTGCCCGAACCCACAGAGCAGATTCTTTATATTCTTTAATTTTTTCTGATGTTTAACATAATTAAAGACCATTGAGAAGAAGAAGAAGAAGAAGAAGAAGAAGAAGAAGAAGAAGATAATGATGATGATGATGATGATGATGATGATGATGATGATGATGATGATGATGATGATGATGATGAGGATGATGATGACGGTGAAAAAAATAAGCGAGCTAAGCAATACATGCTGCTTTATCGGGCATGAAACAATAATTAGTAAACGTCAGTTTGATGACCGTCGTTGTAAAATAATTTCGCTCCTATAGATTTTTGCTTTATGTAGATAGGTTAAACTAATTCATGAACTGTATTTTCTGGCTTCGGTCGTTTGTAGTGAAAGTTTGCTGCTGGTGCTGCTGAGGCTACGATTGGAGAATGCTAGACTGTTGTCATTGTCAAGCAAAATAGTCTAATACGAAATGAGCGCGGTGGTGTTTGTAGTTGCGGAAGACAGAACAAGACAGTTGTCGTTGGTGATGGTTGATGGTGGGGGAGCGATGAGAGGGGGGTAAGAGATAATATAGATGGGGTGCGTGGATGGGGAGAGGTTGGGGGCTAGGACAAAGTTATTGTGGTTTTTTTTTTTTCTTTCTCCGCCGCCAGAAGCCGCATCGCCTATAGTACCACAGATGGTCTCCTTTCAGTGTTTATCCGATCAGCCGTGTTCACGTACAAGCTACTTAATGATAATATTCCCTCCCCTTTCAGCCTTCCTGTCTGTCTTTTCTTCCTCCCCGCCCCATCCTCTCTCTCTCTCTCTCTCTCTCTCTCTCTCTCTCTCTCTCTCTCTCTCTCTCTCTCTCTCTCTCTCTCTCTCGCCTTGTCCCCAATATGCCTTAGGTGTTGGGGGACGTAAATATTAACCAACGAATCTCTCTCTCTCTCTCTCTCTCTCTCTCTCTCTCTCTCTCTCTCTCTCTCTCTCTCTCTCTCTCTCTCTCTCTCGCTCTCTCTCCCCATCTCTCATATTGTCTGTTTGTCTGTATATATTAATATTAGTCTTTAAACATCACTACTACTACATGCTAGAAAATTATGGCCGAACAAAGGAGGATAATTATATTATATCATGATCCACGTATAGACTACCAGCAATTATTAGTAGGCCTAGTTTGGTTAGATCGCCAGTTGGAAAAATTGTTGTATGTTTAATTTCATTAATTACTGTTCATTTTATTATTCCAATGCTCTTTTAGATCGGATCTGTCTGTGAGTGAGTGTGAGCAAAAATGTGTGTCTGTCTAAAAATCGCCATAGTGTGAATAGACGATAAATAAAATACTGACCCGAACTGTCTTGTTGATACTCGCACGACTTGCACAAGCGTCCATTAAATGGTGCTCAAGTACGCATCGGCCCGTCGTCAGGCAGAAGATGAAGAAGAGGAGAATAATGACTGGGGAGGATGAGAGAGGATGGTGTGGGGGGAGAGGCGAAAGGGGCAGATGGAGGGAATGGGGATGGTGGAAGAACAAAAAGTAGAACATGTTGAAGTTGATCGGGAAGGCGATGAGAAGAAGACAAAGCCGGAAATAGTATGTAGAGAACAAGGCAAGACAAAGCCCGGAAGAAGAAGAAGAAGAAGAAGAAGAAGAAGAAGAAGAAGAAGAAGAAGAAGAAGAAGAAGAAGAAGAAGAAGAAGAAGAAGAAGAACAAGAACAAGAAGAACAAGAACAAGAAGAACAAGAACAAGAAGAAGAACAAGAACAAGAAGAACAAGAAGAAGAAAAGAAGAAGAAAAAGAAGAACAACAAGAACAAGAACAAGAAGAACAAGAACAAGAAAAGAAGAAAAAGAAGAAGAAGAAGAAGAAGAAGAAGAAGAAGAAGAAGAAGAAGAAGAAGAAGAAGAAGAAGAAGAAGAAGAAGAAGAACAACAACAACAACAACAACAACAACAACAACAACAACATTCTAATTGCCACTCATGTCCAACAAGACAACACTCTTTCTCTCTATAGTCAATTCAAAGGGTATATCGCTATCATTCTCAACTATGGATATCATGTTGAAAAAGCAGGAATGTGTGAAAACTCTGGTCATCCAAAAGCTAATTGATGGACGAGAGATGGACAATGAACACAATAAGAAGCAGAAGTAGCTTTAGTAGCGGCTATTGTGGTCAGGGCTAAAGAGGAAGAGAAGGGGAGAGGAGGAGGGAGAATGGGAAGGGGGAAGGACAGAGGAGAAGATGATGGAGGGACCATTGTCCACTACTTCTATACACGTACAAAAACTAAAGCATCTCTTTTAACCAGAGTTAAGAGTTAGTATAAATTGTGTCCACCCAAATGTAGAAATCAATTGTGAATTCGAATTTGGGTGTCGTCAACCTTTGTGCGTTGTGTGTGTGGGTGGGTGTGTGCGTGCGTGTATATTTTAACTCACATTTTCTCCCTCATATTAAAATAAACATGTCTTAGTTGATAGAAATGGAATGTTAAAAAAAAAAAGGTCAGGTAGGAAATTCATTAAAATGACGTAGTATGGTTAATTCGAATTAACTGGTTTTGAATCCCGCTCACAATTGTTTTGGGAGCGCTTGCTTGTCCTCAAAGCTAAAACCGCGGCAAACATCACATAGTAAGTTATTCAAAACAGTATAAAATTCGAAGCATCCTCTTTTTAAATTGAATGTTTGATCAGCTACTTTCTTATTCTCATGTTAGAATGACTAACGCAGCTCGTGCATTCCGTTCGCCTAAACACCCCCTTTTTTAAACCTTGTTTTTTTGCTTCTGAAGTGGACAAGAGCCATATTGGTCGGACTGCCCAATGAAAAATGACCACATTGGCTTTGCCGAGGATAGAAGAAAAAACCTGTGCAAAGAATATGAATAGGAAACAAATCTTCGGGCTAAGTAAGGTACTTAGCACGAACTATAGTAATACTACATGGTCTTTGAGACCGATGATTGATGTTATTAATGTCTGGTGATTATCAGCATCACCACTATTTCTATAGACTGTTGTTTGATGTACAGAAAAGGGGTTGAAAGTGTTTAGTATTTATTAAGACAATGACCATCCACCTATATATTAGGACAATATGCCTCCGACAGGCCCAAGACAAGATGTTAAGAGACAAGTGATATTAATCTGTTTTCTATGACCTGCGAAGAAGAAGGTATAAGGTAGCAAAGACGTAGTAGAAAGATGCGAATTAATATAGACAAGACCGTCGGTTGCAGAAATGAAACGGTTGTTGCCTTCTAGGTTTTTGTCCAGGGACGAGAGACAAAAGACCCGACGCGTTAGTTTTTTTTGCCAGCGGCAAAGGTCAATCCAAAGCCTCTATGAGTGGTCAAGCGTTTAAGAAAGGATATATAGGCTAAAAATGCTTTAGTGCCAAGCGAGAAAAACACAAAAGTATACACATTGTGGCCAAAGCGGCAGCACATGCAGTAAAAAAACAAACAAACAAACAAACAAACAACCGCGCACACAAAACACACGTAAAATGGATGGATAAGTAAACAACACAACGGCAACCTGGAGGGGGAAGGAGAGGGTGGGTGGCGAGGGGGGGGGGTGTCTTTCTAGCGCAGTAGGAAGCGAAGAGCACTACTGTTTAAAAGTGACGGAAAGAGCGGAATATTGCTACAAGGGTTTGGGTAAGGGTTAGTTGTAGATATATCCCTAGCCCTTGACCTAACCCTTTTCTCTACAAAAATGCTTTTACCGTCCCAAAAACCCATTTGCCTTCTTGGATTCTTAAATTGTATGAAACCAAGTGAGGACACTATCCGGCGTCAATAAACGGTTCGAAAAAATTCTCAGACGGATCGTAAAAGACAGTTGACCTAGAAACAAATACAGCGTGACCTAATTCGTCGCCTAGAGGAGACGAAACTTACTTTTCCGTTTGTAGTCTTTCACCGACACTGTAACTGGGCAGGCTGCTAAACTCGCTTACCTCCCTTCAAGGGACAAGGGACATACTTTGGCCTGCTGCGCAGCGTGTGCAATGGGTGGATGATGATGATGATGTTGGTTGTGTCTGTTCACAGGCAGTACTATAAGCGTTCACGCTTTAAACAGGAAAATTTTAAAGTTTAGTACTATTATGTTTTTAAAAGGAAAGAAGATCAGATGTAGCCTATTTCATTCCTTCGTCCTCCTACTTCGTTCATTTCATATGGAAGTAAGAGGTTCGGTTCTTTCGGTATTGTGGATTCTGGTGATTAAACCTGCATGCAGGTTCTCGTCGGATTTACTCAATTGATAAGATCTTCTTGGGATAAGTAGGCCCATAGCGTGGACCCCTAGACGCATCTGGCCTGAACAACATAAGCTTGGGATCTATGCATGAAAGAGGACTAAACGCTTAGTTCCGTACTATAGCCTAGTTCGGTTCCATTGGCCGTAGCCCGGTATGCAGGAAAATGGCCTGCGAAGATTTCCGTCCTAAAGTACTGACTAAACAGCCCCGAATGTAGTCCTCCTCCGATCTGGAGTTGCAGACAAAAGCCGAAAACAATATGGCTACATTACATTACATTGTTATTGCTTTAGGTCCAGCGGACTCTTCCGAGCCAAATCAGGACCAAAAAACCAAGACCACAACTTTGCTGAAAGAGGACTCACTCCTGATACGCATAAAAGATCTGCCGAAACAACCCTAGTGGTAACACTGAACGCACTCCAACAGCCGGTAACTTTGCAATAAAGACATCCCACGCAGGGGAGGCTGAGGCTATACTCTAATTTATGGAACCTCCGTTTATCCTATCCTATCCTGTCCCGTAACCCGAAGGTCGTAGGGGCACCACAGATGATCGTTTAACCAGCATACTCCATCTTTCTCTGTCCTCAGCAGCCCTGATGGCTTCGCTCAGTGTCAAACCAGTCCATTCTCGAATGTTGTCCCCCCACCTTTTTTTCGGTCTCCTCTTCCTCTACCTCCTTGCACTGTGCCTTGCAGAATAGTCTTTGCAAGGCCTGATGATCGGGTGACGTGGCCATACCATCGGAGTTTCCGTTTCTTCACCACTGTGAGCAGGTCATCGTGTTGTCCAATGGCTTGTGTGATGGTCTGTCGGACTTCGTCGTTGGTGATGTGTTGGGTATAGGAAATGCCCAGAAGTCTTCTGTAGCACCTCATCTCCATGCTTTGTATTCTTCGTTGGAGATCTGCTGTGAGGGTCCATGCTTCGCAAGCATATAGGAAGATGGAGATGACAAGGGAGCGCAGCAGTCTTACTTTACAAAAACAAAATAGAATACAAACATTATAATAAAATATCAACAAAACACAGACATAGAATTAGAAAAGGCCTACATTGATAAATAATAACATCATAGGAAGCCCAAGTGACCACCTGGCAGAAAGTGTTCAATATTCCCAAGCTGATCCAACAGACCTCACATACAAATGAGGAGTTTTGTTCCCGAAGAGTTTTCAAGAAAACATGTAGGTGACTGGTCTGGCGAAGAAGAATATAAGCCTAGTATAGGAGATTGATAGAACAGAGCAGGACTGAGAAAGAACAAAGGAGAAAGGCAGCGACAGTGGGAATTTAAAGCACTAAATTTCCAGAAATTGGGGATACTATTTATACAATAAAAAACGAAAAACGGCACCCACTCGGGGGCACTCTGCCGAGGTATTGTTATTGAATGAATACAGACGTGCACTGCGTCAAAATCGCGTTTTTCGCGACAGGACAGCATCCACTGGAAATGTGTAATGATGACCAAGTTATGAGAAGGTATCGTCTGCCGCCATGAAGCACCAGTTTTGAAATGGCAGAGGAACTTGATCTACGTAGCAGAGAAGGCCGAGGTTTACGTCACATCTCAACCATGGCGAAGTAAGCCTCGGTCGTCTCTGTTATGCAGTGTGACCCCGTCCTGCCCTCGAAAAAGGGGGCGAGAGTACTAGTAATGTACGTTACTGGTACGTCAAACCTGCGTAATTATGGCGTACGAACAGTGTCAAACGCGCGATGAAAAGTAGCGATGCTTTGCATCGATACTATTCTCATAAGGATCCATCCGTTTAGGAAAGTATCGCTACTTTTCTCAAAAGTATCGCACATTTTCTCAAATGGAACGCAAATTGCGAAAGTAACGATGCTTTCTGAAAAGTATCGATGCAAAGCATCGCTACTTTTTAAAAAGTATCAATACTTTGCATCGATACTTTAGCTCGAGCAGTTTCATCGCGCAGTTCCGAAGTTTACCGAGGCGAAACACGCTGTTTCTGCAAAACTGAAATCGGTCAAGCTAATGAAATAGTATACATGTATTATGTAACATTCCGCAGTTCCAATTGTCCTTTGCAGAGCAAATTAATTAATAAATATAACAGGTCTCTCTTCAAGTTCTCTCATTCGATCGTCGATAATTTCAATCGCATCCATCTTCCCGCCTCAAGTAATGCAAAACGAAAGGAAAGCAAGCAGATTGGCGCGATTGCCTGTTTTGTGTTCCGCTTTAGTTCCGATCAAACTTTTGGAAAATTTGCATACTGTGTATTCGGAAGAACTCGGAAATGCGCGATGAAAAGGATCGATCCTTTCGTAACGGAGCGATGCAAAGTAGCGATACTTTTCAAAAAGTATCGATGCAAAGCATCGCTACTTTTCATCGCGCGTTTGACCCTGTTCGTACGCCATACGAAATATGTAGACTTGACGTGGCGGAGTAGCCTCCCTTTGAGGATAGTTCGGTACTATCAACATTATTTTTAGTTTGAAACTGAGAAGTCTCGACTAATTCAATCGTGGTGCATACCAGACTATCAAAATAAATAGTACCGAACTACAAAGTTCCGAACTATGACATAGTTCCGAACTAAACTAGGCCGGTTTCATGCATAGATCCCAAGAAGACAATGCACTTCCATGAACGCATCTGGAGTTTATTGAGCTAGAAACTGACGCGGCGGAAAAAATAGACCTGCAACATCAATCTGGCCTGCTTAGCAACGGGACGTCATCTCCAAGGAAACGGCGAAGGGCGGCAGATGATGAACCCGATGACAGTCCTGATAACCTTCTATCGCACTGTCGGGGATGATAGCCTTATCCCCTAGTGTTTACTAAACGACGATTGTGAATACTGGGCACAAAGATTCTACGCAGCTGTGAATACTGAATACTGACAAGTGTCAATGGATAGATAGGCTATGTCATGCATTAGACTCTTTATGTTAAAATGCTCCGGGAATTATTATTATTATTCTGTATATTGTTATCTCATTCGTCTTTTTAAAAGGGGTGCTAACCCCTCGCGTCCGAAACATCTCATGGATTCAAGTGTACACCCTAACTATGTAGCCTAAACGTATACCCCTTTTCTTTAGAACCGCATTCGGGCTAGTGTATACCCTCAACCAAAGTTGCCGTTTCCAGAGATTAAAAGGTAAAGGTAGTCCCATAGCGTTGTGGCCTTAGGGGAGCGTGATGTTGGAGATCACACTTATCTTGGGCCAGCGTAATGAGGGTGATGCCCATCTCTCTCCCTCGCTGCTTTACCTTCCCCACCCTTAAGAGAGTAGGTACTCAGTCACAGTTGAGTCAACTGGGGGCGTTGTTATTTGTGGCATCACGTTTTTGCGGTCACCCATCCAAGTGCTAACCGCACTGGACGGTGCTTAACTTGCGGCACAGTAGCGAGTGCTCCAACCACTGCGCTATCCGACGCCCCAGTGATTGCCGAGAGCAACTGAAAACGTAATGAGAGAAGGGAGAAGAGGGGTAGGGGGTGTGGAGTAAAAAAAAAAATTAACCGAGAACTCCACTTCTATGTCACAAACCCTGAAAGTCATTTGTGGTCTTGATTTAAAAAAAAAAAAAAAAAACTTTTGTAATAGCTGCTAGTGCGTGCATCTAATATCATATCTTGTGACTAGATGAAATTCCAACCATCTAGCTTCATTCACTTTTCTGCGTCACAAACAGGAAATCGAGGCACGGTGGTCTAATGGTAGTGCTTTGGCTTGCGGATCTGAAGGTTTCGGGTTCGAGCCCTGGCCGGGCTATTGAGTTGTGTCCTTTGGAAAAGACACTTTACTCCCGTTTCCTACTCCTTCGGATAAGGGTATAAACCGAGGTCTAGTCTGTGTGTCGTATACATTCCATCATAACGGATTTTAAAGATCCTGACGCTCACGCTAGACGGGTGAGTGCCGGTAACAAGAACACACCCAGCATGCACTTGGTCCTTCTCCTCCATCCCTGGCTGGCCAGGATAGTGCTCCGGTTGTCCGGGCGTCAGACCATGCGCCCAAAGGCTGCGGGTGGGCGTCTCGGGCGGTTTGACTTAGATCCTGTATCGGCCAGTGCCTAGAGTCTGGTCAAATACGGCGAGATAAGTGCGCTATGAAAATCCTCAATAATAATAATAAATAAATAAATGAAATAAATCCCGTTTCGTCGTTTGACATCCGATTTAGATTTTCACGCTTTGGGTCTCGCTAAGGGCGTTGTTCTATAGATTGTCGGCAATCATGACCGTTAAACTACTTTCACTGACAGGCAGGTTTCCACAAACGTGACTACGGTTACATTTGCTTCAAAAAATGTAGGTGAGCTCCTCTTTAAGCTTTTCGGAATAGATTAGTTAAAACCGATGGTCTGACTTTCCAGTGTCATTCCTTATTAACTTTATTTATAAAGTAACACCGCAACACCTACCCTCCATCCTAATCATCCGCAAAAGCCCGACCCGTTCTCTTTGCTCCTCCTTCAGTCTATATTTATATTTTCCTTCCCTATCAGGCGCTAAATTTCCATTCTCAATTATCTCCTTCTCTACCCCGACATAACATTATTTCTGGATTAATGTATTGGGTATGCAATGTGGATCGCGTTGCTTCGCCATTCCGTACTTTAGATTACTACGTTATTCTGTGGAAATGCGGATATGCAGTTTTATGTGGGGGTATTCAAATGGTTGAAATTAAAATAATATTGGACGAACAAAGTGTATATTACTTGGACAAGAACTGAACTAAAAAAAAAGAAGAAAACTTGTATATTCTGTCTAAAGAAAGGTGATACTAGTTCTTGTTTGTCGATCTACCATCCATGAATGCATCCATCCTTCTTCTACCCCTTGGGGTCATGAGCAATCTTGCCACTGTAGATTGTTCTAACCTATAAAGGGAAAAGTGAAAGCCCCAGTTGAAGACCTGTCTTTCCTTTATAAGCATGACCGATTCACTGCGGCAACAGTACCCCCGTTGGAGTGCCGGGGGTTTCAGTATAACTAGTATCCCCACTTTCTGGAAATTTAGTGCTTTAAATTCCCACTGTCGCTGTCTTCCTCATTTGCTCTTTCCCATTCCTGCTCTGTCCTATCACTCTGTTATACTATCTTCTTCTTCTTCGCTAGATCAATGACCTACCTTTTTTCTTGAAAACTCTTCCTGGACAAGACTCCTTGTTTGTGTATGAGGTCTGTTGGATCAGCTTGGGAGTGTTGGACGCTTTCTGCCGGGTGGTCACTAGGGCTTCCTATGATGTTATTATTTAGCAATATAGGCATTTTATATGTATGTGTTTTGTTGATAATTTATAATGATGTTTGTATTTATTTTGTTTTTGTAACCGGAGGTTCGATTAGTTGGGGTAAAGCCTCAGCCGTCCCTTGCGTGGGATGTCTTTATTGTAAAGTGACTGGCCGGTGGAGGGCATTCAGTTTTCCCACTAGGGTTGTTTCAGCAGATCTTTTATGCGGATCGGGGGTTGTCCGGTCCTGATTTGGCTCGGAAGAGTCCGCTGGACCTAAAGCAACAATCAATCAATCAATCCTTCTTCTCCTTAAAATACAATAAAATAAAAAATATTTTTTTAAATAGTGTTAAACATTAATAAAATAAAATAATTATAAAAAAATTATATTTAATACGCTTTCGCCCCTCCAATTTTTTTTAACTAACAAAGCTCGAACCTAAATCCAATCTATCATCTTTTAATGGTGAGAAATGAACATGAAAACGAATGGTACTGTAATAGTCGTCATTGTCAACTACATTAATTGTCACATTCGACTCTTTAGCCTCGCGCAGTCACTATAGCAAACTTTGGAGATGAACCCTTTGACTTCATAGTCCTTCATCAACAAACCACCAACATCAAACCACGGACTAAAAAGGCAAACAACGCCAGTAACCGTTTTAAATGATAGTTTTGTGACTGCACACACAAAAAAAGCGCATTTCAGTTGGGCAAGCTTCGTCCATTTTCTTCAATAGTTTTGATGGTCATAGTCTGCAGACTCGAAAAACGCTATGCCGCGACGTGAGAGTTTCCTAGCACTCCTTCCCCCTCCTCCCCTACCTCTCCTCTCCCCCCTATCCAATCCAATTTATCCTCCCCACCAGGATGTCTACATAATCGGCACAGCCCGAATGAACGGTGCTATTTTAAAGGCAAACGTAATGGTCAGATCTATGCTACAGCTCTCATAGCTTTGAGGTTTTGGGGGCTAAGGGTTCTGCTGCTTACTGAGTGTCAATGAACACAGAAGAACAAACTCATATTTTTTGGGATGAAGATAGGTCGAGTTAAAAACTATGTAGTGTGGCCAGGAAACACTGAGCGGGGGATGTCTCAATAAACAAAACGGCGGAAACAGCGGGAGTGGGAATAAAAACCAGTACGTGCGCCTCGCTATGATCTCCTTGTCTTTGTGGCTAGCGGTTTGCGGCGTTTAGACGTCTCGGCTCCAAGGGTCAGAGGGTAGGGTCATGGGAGGCGAGCGCTGGAACGAGATCTCGGGGTTGGCCGAGAGCTGCGGCCGTGATGATTGATAGGTGGATGTGTCTGCTAGGTTTCCTTGCGTCATCAATTTGGCCATCATTTCCGAGCCTCGCCGAGAACGTTCGTCGTGGTCTCGGCTCACCCTGTTGACTTTGTGGTCGTCCCATCTCGTTTAGTTTGTCTGGAATATTGATTATAACGGTGCTCCTTGATTGCCGTGGTCCTAATTAGTTTCTCTCGCGCCGTCGCCTGTACCTTTTTATCGTTGGCGACTGTCCAGACTTCATGCATGTAAGAGGACTAGACTTCGACCCATAGCTATGTTTATTATTAAGCGTCTTAGGTCTAATGGCTGTGTCTTTGTGATGTTTTTTTAGCCTCCAAATTAGTGTTGACTGATGGTAGAATCGTAACTTCTAAGTTCTAAATCTATATAATATCTTCTTATTACATTACTATACAATTTTGTTTCTTTTATATATATATGATATCTGCTTCTTTATATATATCTTCTTTTTTTTTATCTATACTATCTACTTCAAAGGCAAATAAGAAGTTTTGACGAACTTTTGATGAGATTAGTGTTAGAATGATTGGTCTTTTCGTTTAGTTAGCTGGACGTATACATTAATTATTTTCCTTAAAACTACGCAGCAAAGTTGTAAAGTTTTAATTATGTATGAGTAAAATTCGTCTGTCTGCATGCTTATAATAATAATCATTTAATTATTGATGACTGCTTTATTTTGATTTTGCAACTAGCTTCAATGTATGCATGTTCTCGTTAACATCATCATCATCATCATCATCATCATCATCATCATCATCGATCATCATCATCATCATCATCATCGTCATCATTTTTCGTGCTGGGGTCCGCGCGTGAGACCCTAATTAAAGTGTTAAGTAAAATCTAAAATCTATAAAGCTGATGACTTAAAATAATTTCCACAACTATTTATATATATATATTAATGTTTCATGATTTCATAATCTACATAATATTGAAATGAAAGAATGGGTACTAGTAAAGGATATTGCTATAAAACTGATAAACTACAATTAAAAAACAAAACAACACACAAACAAACATAAATATAACCAAAACTGAGATATAATTATAAATTACGTTATGAGGTCTCAATTAAAAACAACATCATCCATGTACCAGTAAGACAGTAGCTCAGTAGCTGCCATCAATCATGTTGTTCACCTTGTACGGCGGTCCAACAAAAAAAGGCCTAATCCTTGTGAGGGGTTTGTATCCTGACAGCCTCATTTGATTCATGTCCGAATTAGTGTCCGACACTTTAGGACGAGCTAATGAGTCTCATACGAGATTTGACATATCAGGTTCCTAGCTAGACACCTCCTTTCCACCTCTCCCCCTCCCACAAACACCCCATCCCACACTCACACACAGCCAGTCTCAGCTAAGCGGTGTGTTCAGTCATCCTGTGAGTCTCATAATATGAGATATAGAAAATTTGCTTCCTTTTTTTTTTAAATTCCCAATTCCTTTTCACAGTCCCCCTTCTTGTTCTCTATAATTATGTTCCTACAAAATCTCTATGCCATCCTATCAGAAAAAAAAAGATAATTCCATTTTCCCTCTTCTATTAAAGGAACCCTCTCTTTGAACCCAGCCCATCAACAGATATTTTTTAACATTCATAGTGAGGGTTGCCACACTGGAAAAAAGAAGCTTAAAAAAAAAAAAACCTCTTTCAAAAGTATGGCCTGGGTGGTTTTTTTTGTTATTTTTAAAATTTCATTTATTACTTTATTAATGAATACATTCCGTACTTTTCGTGTCAACAGCTAGCCAACATTCTTGACCTAAAAATAGCAGCTACCAAAGCCTGTAAGAGACCTATCCTATCCTATCCTGTCCCGTAACCCGAAGATCGTAGGGGCACCACAGATGATCGTTTAACCAGCATACTCCATCTTTCTCTGTCCTCAGCAGCCCTGATGGCTTCGCTCAGTGTCAAACCAGTCCATTCTCGAATGTTGTCCTCCCACCTCTTTTTCGGTCTCCCTCTTCTTCTACCTCCTTGCACTGTGCCTTGCGGAATAGTCTTTGCAAGGCCTGATGATCTGGTGACGTGGCCATACCATCGGAGTTTCCGTTTCTTCACCACTGTTAGCAGGTCATCGTGTTGTCCAATGGCTTGTGTGATGGTCTGTCGGACTTCGTCGTTGGTGATGTGTTGGGTATAGGAAATGCCCAGAAGTCTTCTGTAGCACCTCATCTCCATGCTTTGTATTCTTCGTTGGAGATCTGCTGTGAGGGTCCATGCTTCGCAAGCATATAGGAAGATGGAGATGACAAGGGAGCGCAGCAGTCTTACTTTGGAATGTAGACTGATGGTCCTGTCTTTCCAAATGGGCTTCAACCTTATCAGGGCAGCAGTTGTTTGTGCGATCCTGGAGAGGACTTCCTGTCGGGACCCATTGTCTGATACAATGGCTCCTAAATATTTGAAGCTAAGCACTGTGTTGAGGGATTGGCCTTGGACTTTGATGTCCGTATTGATGCCATTGGTGTTGTTGGTCATCATTTTGGTCTTCTCTGCACTTATTTCCATTCCATAGGCTCTGGAGGTCTGTAAGAGACAGAGCCCGTAAAAAAAAAAGAGCTCAGTAATGTTCCTTTTAGGTTGATAAAATAGACCCTACTCTATCCCAGACACCAAACACACTCTTCAAGCCGCGTGGTTCACTCACAAATAGGGTCAAAGGTCACGCGGTATGGTATTGATGTACCGTTGAAACAGGGGAAATCATTCCCTGTCAGAACCGATATGGAACATTTAAACTTTACCAGTTGGTTTGAGCATCGCAAGCCCACTGTATCATTGTTTAATGTAATAACAATGCGAATGTCAAAGTAAAGTCGTCGTCGCCGAAAGTAAACAAAGCCTTAGAATTCGGGATCTTTAAAGTCTTATACGCCGTCCTCTCACACACAAAAGAAAGATAACTCCATTTTCCTTCTGCTATTAAATTAGATGTAGCGCGCACTACCTGCCTCACTACTCCTAACCTCCCTTTAATCTCTTTGCATCACCATGGGCCTGACAATTCATGAACTATTGTTCTATTTTCCATCCAAAACTCTATAGGTTTTTTTATATGAGCGAGCGTTGTGTCTAAGTGGGCTAAGGCTGGACTAACTTGCCTTGTCCAGAGGCCAGAAACCAATGGCGCCTGATAGGTGTGGGTTCGATCCAGCATCTGGGGCGTTATGTTTCTCCGAATATTAATTACTTTCGACTCGGGCAACGTCTCGGGGGTTTTCTCCGGGTACTTCGGTTTGCTCCCCCAGCAAAATTTTAAAATCACAACTAATGTTAGATAGGTTGGGTTTGGGCGCGCCACAGGCTGCGACTACGCTTTCCCCAGGAGAGGCGGCCCAGAATTTCCCTATTGGGAAAAGGGACAATAAGGTAAATAAAAAAATTCTAAAAAAATATTTCCTCGTCATTTCACAAACTCCTCCTCCGCGTTAAAACAACAACAACAACAACAACAACAACAACAACAGCAACAACAGCAACAAAACAATCCCCTGTAATTGTGTGTGCTTCTCAGTTCTATTCCCCATGATCATTCATACTTGCTTACTTATGACGGCCTACTAGAGCCAAAACCTGATAATTACAAATATCATGAGATAATTACAAATATCATGAGATGATTACAGTTATCAAGGGATAATTACAAATATCATTGACAAATTACAAATATCTCCGCTGATCTTGATTAATTTTCAGTTTTGGCTCTAGTAATCCACCTGGAAATGAGCCCAAACCAAAAATTGTAATTATCACATAATAATTACAATTTTCACGTGATCATGCTTAATGTTGGCTAAGGCGGCTTATTATGAGACCTGATTGTTGCCAACACTTGCATTTACAGGTATCAGTGTTCTGTGTCATTCACATATATATGTATATATACTATCGCCAAAACGTGATAATTTTAAATATCATGGGATAATTACAAATATTAACGACACATTTACAATTACCACGTAAAAATTGTAATTATCAAGTGAGAATTACACTTTTCGGTTTTGGCGCATTTCCAGACGGATTGCTAGTAGGCCGTCATACTTTCTTTCCTCTTCAAGATGACTTGCGCAGCTCTTTGCGCTTCTGAACGCGATATAGAGTAACGGTGCAATCTAATCACACGTAATACAGTTCGGTTTTTGGTTACACCCTTCAGCGCGCACACACGCACACTTACACACACCCTCACCACTCGTCTCCCATTTCTCCTTCATCATGTTCCACACCCGACCCTAACTGTACCCTCTGTAGCATCATCCCCTGCTCCACTCAGAATGAACAACGATAAACCTTATCATTTTCTTTCAATCTTCCTGCTCCCACTCCAGATTAACATGGATTTAATTACAAACCACAATCCCAACTCTCTCAACTCATTCATTCATCCTCCTCCTCTTCCTCCTCCTCACATCTCTCTCTCTCTCTCATCCCGCGGAGGGACGCACAACTAGCTCCCATCCAACTTCCTTTCTCTCTCTCCCTGTACTGCTTTCGAACGAACAGACATGCACACAAAGGTTTCCAGTTTCTCTTTTTTGTGTGTGTGTGTGGTGAGCAGGCGGACCTTCATATCGCCATCCATCATATTGCTAGGAATCGAGATTAAAGTCTAATTATGTTTAGCCTGATTTGGCTACTCGACGTTTTCATCTAGCCAGGAAGAATTAATCGCGGGGGGAGGGGCTAATAATCTTTACCGCAAAAGAGCTAATACGGGAAGCAGTGACTATTGGAGTAGTCTTTAATAGGTTTACTAAAGATAGACTGTTAGTGTGTGTGTGTGTGTGTGTGTGTGTGTGTGTGTGTGTATATATATATATATATATATATATATATATATATATATATATATATATATATATATATATATATATATATATATATATATATATATATATATATATATATATATATATATATATATATATATATCTATCTATCTATCTATCTATCTATCTATCTATCTATCTATCTATCTATCTATCTATCTATCTATCTATCTATCTATCTATCTATCTATATATTGTATATATATATATATATATATATATTATTTTTTTTTTTTAAAGAGCACCACGTGTATTCGAAGTTAACCACATTAATAGTTACACGAGTATTTTGTGTATTTATCCTATCCTATCCTATCCCGTAACTCTGAGGTCGTTGGGGCATCACAGATGATCGTTTAACCAGCGTACTCTATCTTTCTCTGTCCTCAGCAACCCTGATGGTTTCGCTCAGTGTCAAGCCAGTCCTTTCTCGAATATTGTCCTCCCACCTCTTTTTCGGTCTCCCTCTTCTTCTACCTCCTTGCACTGTGCCTTGCAGGATGGTCTTTGCAAGACCTGATGATCTGGTGACGTGGCCATACCATCAGAGTCTCCGTTTTTTCACCACTGTGAGCAGGTCATCGTGTTGTCCAATGGCTTGTGTGATGGTCTGTCGGATTTCGTCTTGGTGATGTGCTGGGTATAGGAAATGCCCAGGAGTCTTCTGTAGCACCTCATCTCCATTCTTTGTATTCTTCGTTGTAGATATGCTGTAAGGGTCCATGTTTCGCAAGTGTATAGGAAGATGGAAATGACAAGGATTTTGTATTTAACCTACTGTATATTATTTCAATGGATTTAAAATTATTCTGAAGAATAAAAAAAAAATTTGTATACTAGTAAACAACCATGTTAGCTTAGAATATAGATTAAAAGTATGCGTGTGTTATTCCTTTATGGTACATTTCACCTTAAGTGATTTAGACACACTTTAAAGAGACTCACTTTGACCACGCCCCCTCGACAGATTCTTTTAAAATTCACAGTGATTGTTGCCCCACTAAAAAAAAGCTTACAATTTAAAAAAAACTCTTTTCAAAAGTATAATCTTTTCTTAAATGAATAAATATTAGCCAACATTGGAAATAAGTGCAGAGAAGACCAAAATGATGACAAACAACACCAATGGCATTAACACGGACATCAAAGTCCAAGGCCAATCCCTTATAAACGGTGCATAGCTTCAAATATTTAAGAGCCATTGTATCAGACAATGGATTCCGACAGAAAATCCTTTCCAGAATCGCATAAAAAACGACTGCTGCCCTGATAAGGGCCCTGACAATTTGCCCATTTGGAAAGACAGAACCATCAGTCTACATTCCAAGGTAAGGCTGCTGCGCTCCCTTGTCATCTCCATCTTCCTATACGCTTGCGAAACATGGACCCTCACATCAGATCTCCAACGAAGAATATAAAGCATGGAGATGAGGTGCTACAGAAGACTTCTGGGCATTTCATGTACCCAGAACATCCCCAACGACGGAGTCCGACAGACCATCACACAAGCCATTGGACAATACGACATGCTCACAGTGGTGAAGAAACGGAAACTCCGGTATGGCCACGTCACCAGAGCCTCAGGCCTTGCAAAAACCATCCTGCATGGCACTGTGCAAGGAGGCAGAAGAAGAGAGAGACATACAAAGAGGTGGGAGGACAGCATTCAAAATGGACTGGCTTGACACTAAGCGAAGCCATGAGGGTTGCTGAGAACAGAGAAAGTTGGAGTACGCTGGTTAAACCATCATCTGTGGTGCCCCAACGACTTTCTAGTTACGGGATAGGATAGGATAGCCAACATTCTTGAGCTAAAAATAGCATTACCTAAGCCGGTAATAGACGGAACCGGTTAAAAAAAAAGTGCTCGTTAAGAGTTTTCCTTTTAGGTTGATAAAATAGACCATATACCTTCCCCCAGACCCCAGAGACGCACTCTTCAAGCCGTGTGCTTTCATTCAGAAATAGGGTCAACGGTCACATGACCACGGTATTGATTGATGTATCGTTAAAACAGTGGAAATCCCTACCTGTCAGAACCGAGGTGGAAAATTCAAACTTTAGCAAATGGTTTGAGCAACAAAAGCCCACTCTTTTCATTGTGTAAATGTAATGTAAAAACAATACGAAATTTAGGGTAAATCCGCTTTCGCCAAAAGTAAACACAGCCCTTCCAATTTAAAAGCCTTCCCTTTAAAAGTATACACCATATAAAGAGTCACTCAGAATGACAACTTGTGTGAAAACGGTCCCGTCACCATTGAAAGCTCATTCAACATTCATTGAGTTCACACGAACTTTTTGTCTCTAAGTTTACCTACCGTTTCCTCGCCCTCAGCTAGTCTGCTACCCTTGCCAGCCACATCTTATTGGTTATGGCATGTATAGCTTCATTTCTGATACTCAGTACCCGTTGTCAAATGGCGGCAGGGGGAAAGTGGACGATAAATTGGCGTTGCCACAGTGACCCCGTAGTGGCCAGGGTTCAAAACCCCGTCTTTGACCTCATCTGTGGCTTTTGGTCCAGCTTTTCGCCAGCTCGTCCTATCCTTCCTGCCTGGCACGGTTGTCCCAAAAATTATTATGACACATGGTCAGCGCTTTCATAATAACTATAGCGTGAATATGGTGGGAGTTGTCTGGTTGTGTTATTATGTTTAGGTTTTGTGGTTTCTGTATCGAGAGAAAACAAAATTAATGGTGGAAACTTAGGATTATGTTTGGGGAAGTAGGTTCTATTATTATTATTATTATTATTATTATTATTATTATTATTATTATTATTATTATTATTATTATTATTATTATTATTATTATTATTATTATTATTATTATTATTATTATTATTATTATTATTATTATTATTATTATTATTTATTATTATTATTATTATTATTATTATTATTATTATTATTATTATTATTATTTTATTATTATGTTATTATTTTGTTGTAGTAGTTCGTGATAGTTGCTTGCTGATGGACAAAATAATGTGGATTTTGAAACTAAATGATGGTCTCAATCTGGGCTAGGACTGATCGACTTGTGTGTCAGATGAGTCAAGATGAAAGACCTGTAGGCCTACTTAAAAGCAGAACATGAATAAGAAGAACAAGAACAAAAAGAAGAGCGGGAAGAACAAAACGTCGGTACCTGACTCATTGGATCGCATTTAAATTAGCCTAAATAGGGGTCTATTTACTGATTTAAAACAGGCGTATTGAAAGCAGACTGCTTTTCTACAATAGTATTAGAAAGTCGCTAGATGAGAGTTCATCTGCCTTAGTCATCGGATTAAAACCAAGTTATACTAGAACAGTAGAACATACAATTAATTTGTTTTCGCGGTTGTAAATGCCTCGAAATGATCATCCAACTGATTTATTTCTCGCTGACTTTTCCGACTAAACGGGATCAAACAAGGCAAACAGACAAAATCACAACTTGATTGTAGAAAAACTTGAAACGGAACCAAAGCAACGGCGCCGATGACTCAGTGCAGACTGATCGTCGGCCCAGCGAGAGGGGAGATAAATGTGACAAAATGGAGGGGAATGGAAGCAAATGAGTGACGAAAAGGAAGAGGAGGATATATCTGTCATCAAAATGGAAATCGGGCCTGTCAGACGCGTTCAGTTCCACGTGCCGAGGGCGTGGTGTTCAAACACCTCTCTGACCATTGGCAACATACCCTGGAACTAACGTATACGTAGAGCTATTTAGCAAACACGCAGCAGACGACAGGTATCCTACTTACTGCACTTTGCTGGTCACGGTTCCCAGTTACAACAATTTCATTCAAAGCTTATAAACAAAGAAGATTTTATTAAACTTCTTGTGTATGTGTGTTAAGGCGCTGCAGCGCTGGCCACAGTTTTATTCCTTGTGCAGTTTCGCTTGGCAAATGGCATTTTGCATCGTTTTTTGTTAGTTGTATCATCTTAACTGTTGTTTAAAGCCACAATTTGAATGCCTGTATCTATAGCGCTTGCATACAGCAAAGGCTGCGAGGGAAACAGCATGGGAAAGTTTTGTGGAACGAATAAAGCCTGAACTACGGGACTAATTATAATTGATATAATAATAATCCTTATGGGTGTAAACAGTGTAATTAATTTTGTGCTATGAATGCCTGATTGTTGTTGTTGTTTTTTAATGCAGTTGCGTCATTATTATTATTATTATTATTATTATTATTATTATTATTATTATTATTATTATTATTATTATTATTATTATTATTATTATTGTTGTTGTTGTTGTTACGCTCGATGTTGTTTTTTTATCAGTTGATTCAGCCCCGATGCTTGAAACCTGATAAAGTGTAACTCAGATTCGTTTATCCACGCAGCCTGCTCACTCAGCAACAAGGCAAAGTCGTCGTATGTAGTTTTCCAACTTTATTCAGCGAACATCAACAACTGCATACAATCATTTTCCACTCTCCAATTCTCAACTATCAACTTTACAATTCAATTCAATTTTGAAACAGCGCGGCACTTATATAGTCTCTCTAACTCCAGAGAAATAAAGAACGTTCGGGCAAGACATAATTATAACCAATCAAAACACATTTCATCACTGTCTCACGTCATACAACCTTATTTGAGATGGAAGCTTCCTTAGCTACCACTAGAATTATCCATACGCTTCGATCGATAGTAAACAACCAACTCTAGAAATATCTCAAATAATATCGACCAACTAAAATTACCAACGTTATACAAATCTTCTAATAACAACGCAAAATCAAATCAAGGATAAATACACTCTGTTATTGCATGCTTAGCAAAACAAAACGAGCGCATCTATCGTGCGCGTTTCAACGTAAGAATTATTGTTGTTGTTTTTGTTGGTATTATTAGGCTTATCATCATCATCATCATCATCATCATCATCATCATCATCATCATCATCATCATCATCATCATTATTATTATTATTATTATTATTATTCAGCATTATTATTATTATTATTATTATTATTATTATTATTATTATTATTATTATTATTATTATTATTGTTATTATACAAAGCGCACTCTGAGGCAAGTCTGCTCAAACATCACATGGGCATTAGGCTTATACGATTTGTGTGCCTGTATGTATTGCGTTTACCTACAGAAGGGAAAGGGACAGTCCAAGTCTAATAGCAGCGATGTGCACGCTTTCTTAAGAGCCCTTTGCACACCATAATAACAATTAATAATGATTATAAATAATGATACTACTACTACTACTACTGCTACTACTACTAATAATAATAAATAATGATGATAATAATAATAATAGCATTAATAATAATAATACTAATAATATTACTACTACTACTACTACTACTACTACTACTACTACTACTACTACTACTACTACTACTACTACTACTACTACTACTACTACTAAAGAAGCACAATGAAAGACATTGGCCTAGTGGAAGCAGATAATTATCAAAGTATAGGTTTAGATAGGCAAGCAGGAAAAAAAGCCAAACAAATATGCCACAACTCTTCGTTAGTCACAAAAACCCCATTATTTTCCTTTCTCATAAGTCATACCTGGAAACAAGAGAAAAAGAAATCACACAACATCAAACAAGAAATCCTTAGTGTGCTGTTACTTATTTTTCTTTCTGGTTTAGTCTATTGGTTTGATTTCGACTGTATCATGAAACAATGAAAGCATAAAAAACACCGTGAATCAATACCGAAAATCTCTCTCTCTCTCTCTCTCTCTCTCTCTCTCTCTCTCTCTCTCTCTCTCTCTCTCTCTCTCTCTCTCTCTCTCTCTCTCTCTCTTTCTCTTTCTCTCTCTCTTTCTCATGTGTTGTTTATTAATAAAAGTGTTTTATTTGGATTTCATGTTGCACCCCCACCCCCCTCTCTCCCCTCACAGTCAAAGTTCGTTTGGCCTGTTGCCAGTTATGGAAAAGGAAGACTGCTTGAGGTAGGCGTCGGCGGCGGGCAAGTCATTTGGAAGCCATTGTTTGGAAATTTCCCTCCATCCAGGCCCAGTCTACACGGAACCAATGAACCACTAATGCCCCGCTGCATCAAGCCAGCGAACATCATCAACCAGCAGCGACTGACAACGGCTCAAGAGGCGGGGGGTGGGGCCATAGGCGGAAATCAGAGGAGCTACATGTGCAGAACCCTCACTTGCACCCAGCGCCCAAAAAAAAGCGCGAAAGGCGGAGCTTCTCCACTAAACGAATCAATCGTTGGCTGCGGCACGCTTTAGGAAAGGCGTGGTTTGGCCGTCGCTGGAGCAAGAGCGTCGCTTTTAGCCAGAAAGAAGGGTGCGTGATGGATGAGTGTCGGTCGGTGGCCCGAACATTATACCGCACTGACTGCCTGCACTAGGCTTAGGAGTGCGTGTGTGTGTGTGTGGCGCGATCTGCCTCGAGGCACTGCTGACGGCTCTTTTTTCCTTGTTCTGAAGTGTGTCATGTGCAAATGATTGAAAAACGTCAAGGCGAACGGACGTACCTTATTGTCGAAGCGTGCATACAATGCGAAAGAGGAGGTTCGATTGTACAACTATTGTGAAGCAGTGCAGAACCATGTGCAGTTTATCTTCAGCTGTGTAGCAAAGCAAGTGATCGGTGTGGCTGCATAGCCCAGTTTTATTAGTTTTTGCTGTCAGAAGTGGGATTTTCCAGCACTGATACAGGAGTTGAAAAAAAAGGAAGAAATAATGATAAAGTGGTACTCTCTCATTTTGTGGTGTTAGATAAACACAAAAGTTTGAGTGCTGTGGAAAATGTTTTGAACAGCGGGTTTACCAGTACACTGGAAGCTCAGTCTTCGCTTCCTTCACACACTGTGTATCAAAACACGGGCGATGGTTTTAATTTTGCACCTGTGACTGTTCCGCCGGTAGTATTCACTACTCGCGCCGCTCGCTGTCGACCTGGCGGCTCCACACCTCTACCCACAGACCGCGTGTCATAACGTTAATAACAACAACTATAAAACTGCCACCGCCACCTACGCCAACAACAGTCACGCAACTCAGAGCGGTGATTGGAAACAGTACGAGTCCGTACCATCGGATCACCAGCGACACGTTTTACAACAGCACCAGCAGCAACAGCAGCAGCAGCAGCAACAACAACAACAACAACAACAACAACAACAGGACACACGAAGTCCCAGCAGGCTGGACGTGGCGAGCAACAACTACCATCATCACCACCAGCGTAGCGATAACCAGGCCGAGGTGGGCGACGACGATAACCAAGACATCTGTGAAGCGTTGAGGAGGTCCAACGACACTAGTGCTAGTGGAGGAGGTGGTGGGGCTGGAGGACATGGCTGTACAGCTCTAAGGAGAGAAGCGGGATCAGGATTGCAAGCAAACGCGACCGGACTGAACAGTGGGAACTGGTTTTACTCTCAAAGACACAGCAACAGCGCCTCGTCCCCTGACGAGCATTTCCTGCACAGAGGGCTGGCGGGCGACAAGAGTGAAGACAGCACCGACGGCGACAGCGGCGCCCTGAGCGGCAA
>CM072511.1:21701487-21706487 GCA_036898135.1 Oncomelania hupensis | reverse complement strand
CTCACGTGCAACTGATTGTTTCCCCGTTTGACAAAACTTGGCCCGAGTTACGAGCCCCTGTTTCCAGCTCTCCTGGGACGAAGTAAAGAAAGCGTAGGTCTACTCCAAACTGAGTATATGAGTAGTTTAGACTTAGAGGATAATTCTTCGGTCTTTTTTTTTTTTAATTTAATTTTTCTTTCTTTCTGACGGAAGAAGTACTCCGGATGGGGTGCAGGCAAGGTTGTCTATTGTTTTTGGGTTTAGGTCTTGGGTTTTGGGTCTTTATTGGAAAGCTTTTTAGTCTGTGGCTGAGCCATTCTTGAAGTATTTGGTAGAAGGTGGACGAGAAAGCTGATACTGCTCAGAGTGAAAAGCTTTAGTCTCTTGGGCTCTATTAGCCATTTCTGCAAAACGTTCAGTCTTTTATTGTTGCGGATAGGTCTGTTCGTGCTTGCCATGTTGAAAGGTAGACTGCGTGTGCCAAGCAGAACAAAGACAGCACAGAGAGAGACAGAGAGAGAGAGAGAGAGAGAGAGAGAGAGAGAGAGAGAGAGAGAGAGAGAGAGAGAGAGAGAGAGAGAGAGCTGGTGCCAGTATAGGCTAATCGATTTGTTTCTCGTTTTGCTACTGTTGAAATCGGTAGGCGTAATAAATTAATTTATCGCACGGAGGAGCGGCATAAATGACAATTACATTAAAACATCAATTGATATATGATGACTTTTTATTGTTAATGTTAAATTGCTTAGTTTGTAATTAAATTAAATCGCGACTGTAATTTTATTTCTAAAAGGTTGTTCTCGTGTCACCCATTTTACCACTCACCTCCTCCCACCCCTTCACACATACACCCTCACCGCGGGCGTTTAAACAAAAAACCCAATCCCAACTCAGCCTCCACCTTCCTTCCACTCCACAACATCAGTCACACGCCATCTCTCTCCCCATAGCTTTTCCTCTTCTTCATCCTTCCCCCCTCCCTCTCTCCGTCCGTGCTATACCCTTTCTTTGTGTCTGTTCGTTTGATTCCTTCCTACTGTTATTCTACGATTTTATTTTGTCGTTACGATCAAGACATGAATGAACTAAGAACCACGCATGTCATTCTAAAACTCCGTTCCAAGACATTGGCGCTTATAGACCGTAGCGAAACCGTCACAAAGCGTAGCGAGAACAGACGTTCGTTGAACGCACATTTGACTTACGTCGATTTATCAAATTCCCTCAAATGTTATTTTGTTGCTTCAGCTCGTAGGCTTTCAAGGAAGATTTTGAGAATGGAATGGTTATAGGAATAGATAACTGTCTTTGCTTTAAAAAAAACCTCGTATTTAATTAAAAATAATATGCCTTTAATGAACGGATTTGTTTAACTTATAACTTATATCAACTTTGCTGACGTTCTGACGCATAACATTCTCCCATTCTCACTATCCTACTTATTGTTTTTATAAGCAATTATTTGACAAACATTTAATGGATTCGTAAATAAATAAATTAGTAAATACAGAGAAATAAATAAATAAATAAATTAATTAATTAATTAATTAAGTAAGTAATAAGAATAGAATAGATATTCCGCAGTGCGATTTGAAATTATTGTGTCAAAACCCGAAATAACGTTTTATGCGAAAAACAAAACAACCACATCAACAACAATAGCAACCATACACACACACACCCACACACGCGCACACACCCACCCACCCACCCATACGCACAAACACACATGTACAAACACCCACCGAGAGCCTGTTACAATAAACTACTTTGGGTTTCTTACATGCGCTTTCGTAATTACCGTAGTAGATATATTTCTTTTCTTTCTTTTTTTTTACAACCCTTGGTCAATAATCTTGACATTTATTTTCCTCTTATTTCTTGGGACACTCTCACTACAAACGGTAAAACTTGAGACGCGGCAAGATAAAAAAAAAAAAACCACAAAAACACCGAATTATTAGAAAATGAAAAGAATCAAAGACGTGTTGTGCATTGCTGGCTTCCTTTGAAGCCCTTGAAGTTGTAAAAACTGAGTCTGGACATTATACATTTTTTCAGAAAGTTTGAGGGACCCCTCGCCCTCCCCTCCTCACACCCCCCCCCCCACCCGCTTCAAGACACTTTGTAAAAATTATTGCACGCAAGGGTCGTGGTGGGATGGGGCTGAGTTGGATTTGGGTAAGCGGTTGGGTTCACATGGTGGGTAGGAGTACAGAAAAAAGTCTCACACTTGTCCTTCTTCTGTTTCGTGTTACTTACCACTTTGATGTAACTTTTCCAAGCATCTATGTAACGCTGTCGTTTCTGCTGCCATCCACCCCCTCTAAGCATAAGCCTACGTTTTTATCCTTTAATTATTTTTTTCGTTTTCTTCAATGATTCTAAGTTACTTCTACCCCCGTTGGGGTGCCGGGGGTTTCAGTATAAATAGTATCCCCACTTTCTGGAAATTTAGTGCTTTAAATTCCCACTGTCGCTGTCTTTCTCATTTGCACTTTCTCATTCCTGCTCTGTTCTATCAATCTGCTATACTATCTTCTTCTTCGCTAGACCAGTCTCCTACCCTTTTTCTTGAAAACTCTTCCTGGACAAGACTCCTTATTTGTGTGTGAGGTCTGTTGGATCAGCTTGGGAATATTGGACGCTTTCTGCCAGGTGGTCACTAGGGCTTCCTATGATGTTATTATTTAGCAATGTAGGCATTTTATATGTATGTGTTTTGTTGATAATTTATAATGATGTTTGTATTCTATTTTGTTTTTGTAAACGGGGGTTCGATAAGTTGGGGTGAAGCCTCAGCCGTCCCCTGCGTGGGATGTCTTTATTGTAAAGTGACTGGCTGGTGGAGGGCATTCAGTTTTCCCACTAGGGTTGTTTCAGCAGATCTTTTATGCGGATTGGGGGTTGTCCGGTCCTGATTTGGCTCGGAAGAGTCCGCTGGACCTAAAGCAACAATTATGTAATGTAATGTAGTTATGTTTTTCTCTCTCTCTCTTTCTCTCTCTCATCTCTCTCTCTCTCTCTCTCTCTCTCTCTCTCTCTCTCTCTCTCTTTCTCTCTCTCACCCTCCTTCCCTGTCGCCCACCTTTCATCATCACTCTCTCATTATAATTTTATCATTGCAGAGAGCATCATCCCTCCATATCGTTAACACAACACTCACTCTGTAAATGAAAATGAAAATGAAACTGGATCTCTTTCTCTCTCTCTCTCTCCTCTCTCTCTGTCTGTCTCTCTCTCTCTGTCTCTCTCTCTGTCTCTCTCTGTCTCTCTCTGTCTCTCTCTCTGTCTCTCTGTCTCTCTCTGTCTCTCTCTCTGTCTCTCTCTGTGTCTCCCTCTCCCTCTCTCTCCCTCTGTCTCTCTGTCTCTGTCTCTGTCTCTGTCTCACACACACATCCTCCGTCCCCTACTCCTCCATCCATGTAGTCTTCTTCTTCTCGATTGCAACGATGACGACAAAATTGGTAATTAAGCCTATTATTATGATTATGATGATAATGATGATGACGATAATGATGATGACAATGATGAAGATGATAATAATGATGATGGTGATGCATAATAATAATAATAATAATAATAATAATAATAATAATATGATGATGATGATGATGATGATGATGATGATGATGATGATGATGATGATGACGATGACATGATGATGATGATTTTTTGGACACGTTATTGTCCCTTTTTATCAGGAAATTCGCCTCTTCTGGAAAAAGCGTAGTCGCAGCCTGTGGCGCGCCCAAACCCAACCTACCTAATATTCGTTGTTTTTGAAATTTTTGCTTGGGGAGCAAACCGGAGTACCAGGAGAAAACCCCTGAGACGTTGTCCGAGTCGAAAGTAAACAATATTCGGTGAAACATAACGTCTAGATGCGGGATCGATCCCTCACCTGTCAGAGCGCCATTGGTTTCTGGCTTGTGAACAAGGCAAGTTAGTACCGCCTTAGACCACGCGGCCACAACGCTCGCTCGTGATGATGATGATGATGATGATGATGATGATGATGATGATGATGATGATGATGATTGATGATTGATGATGATGATGATGATGATGATGATGATGATGATGATGATGATGATGATGATGATGATGATGATGATTCTTACTAGACTACAACGATGATGTCGACACTTCTATTGCATGCTCAGTGCTTCTTCTGTGTGTGTTTTATTTTCTTTGTTTCAATGTTGCCACTCACCTCCCCACCCCTTACCATATCCCCCATTATTTCGCTTTTTCCCTTCATTTCCTTCCCCGCTCCCACCCTCCTTACCGCCTTAGTCAGACCTCTT
Organism: Oncomelania hupensis; assembly: GCA_036898135.1. Classification (NCBI taxonomy): domain Eukaryota; kingdom Metazoa; phylum Mollusca; class Gastropoda; order Littorinimorpha; family Pomatiopsidae; genus Oncomelania; species Oncomelania hupensis. The sequence continues at coordinate 21,702,195 of CM072511.1, read as the reverse complement.
TCACTTGGTAGGAAGTTTTTTTTAAACCGCAACCATGTGCCCTGTTGGCCTCCACTAATAGCCCAACAAGGCTGCTGCCAGCGGAGTGGTCTTTGATGGCGAGTGTGGGGGTCATTTCACGCCTTGCATCACAGACTGTAGCAACATGGCGGTCTGTTTGCTCTGTGTAGCCATCCTTTCAAGCGCAGCGCCTCATGCCGAGTTTGAAGAAAGGCCTATGTCTGTTAAGACTGACGACACCCACCCACAAACACACCCAAAATACAAAAGAAAACTAGATTGGAATGATTCAAAGGTGTGTAGATCTCAGCAGTCTTTGACGCTCAGTTGCGCCACACAGGGTTCCAGTGTTCTGTCTTGCCCAAGTTCAAAATACACAGCGTAGCCGAGAGCACAGGCGTTAGTATTATGCCACGGGAGGCTCAGGGGCGTGTGGCTAATAACAGACTCCTCGGAGTGGCACCGCATTAATATACTCAGCTACTTCAGTGCCGCCGGTTCTTTCCTCACCATTACTGCTGCTGGATCCTATAGAGCACCCATTATTATTAATATTATTATTATTATTATTATTATTATTATTATTATTATTATTATTATTATTATTATTATTATTATTATTATTATTATTAATGGTCTCTGATATGTTCTGAAGCGTGTCATGTTGTGTTTCCTTAGATGGGGCGACTGCTAAGTCAATGTGGATAC
>CM072511.1:21643512-21700987 GCA_036898135.1 Oncomelania hupensis | reverse complement strand
ACCTCACGCCAGGTCGTAACCTAAAGCAGCCACGTTGTCAAAGTCGTAACTAGGGGAAAGACCTCACGCCAGGTCGTAACCTAAAGCAGCCACGTTGTCAAAGTCGTAACTAGGGGAAAAAGACCTCACGCCAGGTCGTAACCTAAATCAGCCACGTTGTCAAAGTCGTTACTAGGGGAAAGACCTCACGCCAGGTCGTAACCTAAATCAGCCACGTTGTCAAAGTCGTTACTAGGGGAAAAGACCTCACGCCAGGTCGTAACCTAAATCAGCCACGTTGTCAAAGTCGTTACTGGGGGAAAGACCTCACGCCAGGTCGTAACCTAAAGCAGCCACGTTGTCAAAGTCGTAACTAGGGGAAAGACCTCACGCCAGGTCGTAACCTAAAGCAGCCACGTTGTCAAAGTCGTAACTAGGGGAAAGACCTCACGCCAGGTCGTAACCTAAATCAGCCACGTTGTCAAAGTCGTTACTAGGGGAAAGACCTCACGCCAGGTCGTAACCTAAATCAGCCACGTTGTCAAAGTCGTTACTAGGGGAAAGACCTCACGCCAGGTCGTAACCTAAATCAGCCACGTTGTCAAAGTCGTTACTAGGGGAAAGACCTCACGCCAGGTCGTAACCTAAAGCAGCCACGTTGTCAAAGTCGTAACTAGGGGAAAGACCTCACGCCAGGTCGTAACCTAAAGCAGCCACGTTGTCAAAGTCGTAACTAGGGGAAAGACCTCACGCCAGGTCGTAACCTAAAGCATCCACGTTGTCAAAGTCGTAACTAGGGGAAAGACCTCACGCCAGGTCGTAACCTAAAGCAGCCACGTTGTCAAAGTCGTAACTAGGGGAAAGACCTCACGCCAGGTCGTAACCTAAAGCAGCCACGTTTGTCAAAGTCGTAACTAGGGGAAAGACCTCACGCCAGGTCGTAACCTAAAGCAGCCACGTTGTCAAAGTCGTAACTAGGGGAAAGACCTCACGCCAGGTCGTAACCTAAAGCAGCCACGTTGTCAAAGTCGTAACTAGGGGAAAGACCTCACGCCAGGTCGTAACCTAAAGCATCCACGTTGTCAAAGTCGTAACTAGGGGAAAGACCTCACGCCAGGTCGTAACCTAAAGCAGCCACGTTGTCAAAGTCGTAACTAGGGGAAAGACCTCACGCCAGGTCGTAACCTAAAGCAGCCACGTTGTCAAAGTCGTAACTAGGGGAAAGACCTCACGCCATTCACCAGGTCCTAACCTAAAGCATCCACACGTCATTAAAGCAGTCGTAATTAGTCGAGACACACCACGAGGTATATCGACGTAACTTTATGCTAAACCCAAAGTCCCGTTTTTATTCTTGGGCGTTTCCCCTGCAACTGATATGAATTGGGGGACTATTTTGTGCATTTTATTTTACTCCAGTATTGTCTCGGTATAGTCTGTGCATTTTTCAACCTCTTTTTTATGAGTCAATGTTTGTCACTCTCTTTCCTTACACATGTGTTGCTGTTAGTTTGAGTACTATCCGCAAAGCACGTCTTTATTTTTTTTGTCTGAGGTAAATAAATAAAGTAATCTTGGACCCTGAGGTTGAACTCATCACCTTGTGAACTGCTGGCTATACCTTAATGAGGAGAATGATCTGTGATTCACCCATCTTTCAGCTTGTGTTCTCTTGAATGTTTAGCGGCCCAGGTTATATTAGTCTAACCTGCTAATGAGGTAACCTACCTTTCGACCACCTCGCAGTTAAACTACAGAAAATGTTGTCAACGTGTATACAGTGGTATGTCACTGCTTCCAAGTCTATGGTTTCTTTGAAAGAATGGAACAATATTATTATTATAGATTTTTTTTAATTCAAATTATACGAAGTGTGTGTGTGGATTTTTTTCTGAATTTATTTTTTAAAGTTAAGTAAACTGTCCTCTCACCTTAGCTTTTCAAATTAACGGATGTGCTAGCTCAGTACTGGATGTTAAACACGCTTTTCTCCTTAATCAGGCTAAAAACGCGGCGATCTGTAGCCAGCATACACACACTCACATGGTACACATACTCTTACTTGCATAATAAACAACACTTATATGGGTTAGGATGAAGACGGAAAGGAAATCGGTTTTGTATTTTTGACATTTAGAAATGCCTTTAAACATCAAATATCCCATTAGTAATAAGGGGAGTAAGAAACTGGAGTACCCGGAGAAAGCCCTAGGTTGCTTGTTCAGTCTCAAATGCTAACTATTTAGTACGTGTGTAATGTTTAATAAGTGTCTAACGTTCAATAAGTGTGTAATGTTGTATTGCGGTTTGTTAAGTAATGTGATAATGAACGCTTTTCATTGTGGACATGTGCTTTGGCCAGGCTCTCGTGCATCTGTGTGTGTATCTCTGTGTTTGTAGGTTTGCGTGGTGTGTTCGTGTGTGTGTGTGTGTGTGTGTGTGTGTGTGTGTGTGTGTGTGTGCTGTTAATTAATAAACATACTTCTGGTTTAGCAGTTTTTACTAGGCATGCTTTTTTTTTACTTACTTTATTTTGTTTTCAATACTATTGCTATTTTAGTGCTAGGTAAAGCGTGGCGAGCCCATGCTTCTTGTGGTCCTATCCTATCCTATCCCCTAACTCTGAGGTCGTTGGGGACTCAAGGATGATCGCTTAACCAGCATACTTTATCTTTCTTTATCATCAGCAACCCTCATGGCTTTGCTCAGTGTCAAACCAGTCCATTCTCGAATGTTGTCCTCAAACCTCTTTTTCTGTCTCCCTCTTCTTCTACCTTCTTGCACTGTGCCTTGCAGGATGGTCTTTGCAAGGCCTGATGATGGTGACATGGCCATACCTTTATGTGGGTCAATCACATCTAAAAGATACTGATGCAAGCTAATAAAAGTTAATGTCATTTGATTTCACCTAGTCTTGACTGGAAATAAGTTGTTTTCGACCAATCATGTGCTGCCGAGGCTACTAGTATAAGATTGGCAGACAGAGTGAGTGAGAGCCATCTATTGCGTAACCATTGGAGTGTTCAGTATTCTGGCGTCTGCCTTTCCACAGTACCACTGTTCAAGTATCCTGTTTCTACAACATTCAAGTTTAGGTAACCTCTTCGACAAAAATTTATTTTATTTTATTTTATTTTAGGTAGTAGTAGTAGTAGTAATAGTAGTAGTAGTAGTAGTATTTTTTTTATTGTTGTTAGATTTATTTTATTTTAATTTATCTTCTTTCAGGTTTGTTTTATTTTCAATTTTTTAATGAAAATACTACTACTACTACTACTACTACTACTAATAATAATAATAATAATAATAATATTAATAATAATCCTTCTTCTTCTTCTTCTTCTTCTTCTTCTTCTTCTTATTATTATTATTATTATTATTATTATTATTATTATTATTATTATTATTATTATTATTATTATTATTATTATTACATTTTGTGCTCTTTTGGGTTTTGTTTTATTTTCTTTTTTTATTTTGTTTTGTAATATTTCAATTATTTTATTTCACTTATTTATTGGTCGAATAATTAATTGATTCATTATTTTAATGTATTGATTTTTTTATTATTTAAGTATTTGATCTATTTCATGATTTTATTTAATTTATTACTTCAGGGTAGCTTTATTTATTTATTTTTTTTAATTTGGGAATAATATTTCATTTGATTTATATTCCTTTTTTTGATTTTTTAATGTTATATTTTCTTTTTTTTTATTGATTTAGTTTGTTTATTTATAATAATAATAATAATAATAATAATAATAATAATAATAATAATAATAATTATTATTATTATTATTATTATTATTATTATTATTATTATTATTATTATTATTATTATTATTATTACATTTTGTGCTCTTTTAGGTTTTGTTTTATTTTCATTATTTTATTTTGTTTTGTGGTATTTCCAATATTTTATTTCATTTAATTATTGGTTGAATAATTATTTGATTTATTATTTTAATTTATTGATTTTTTATTATTTAATTATTTGATCTATTTCATTATTTTTCAAATTGTATTATATATTTTTTATTACGTGTTTTTCTTTTTTTTTTCTGTTTGTTGTTATTGTTGCTGTTGTTGTTGATTTAGTTTAGTTTATCTTATGTTACTTTTTTTATTTTAATTATTTATATTACTTCAGGTTAGCTTTATTTATTTATTTATTTATTTTAAGAATATATTTAATTTGATTTTATTTACCTTTTTTTTTTGTTTTTTAACGTTATATTTTCTTATTTTATTGATTTATTTTATTGATTTATTTATTTATTTATTTATTATTATTATTATTATTATTATTGTTATTATTATTATTATTATTATTATTATTATTATTATTATTATTATTATTATTATTATTATTATTATTATTATTATTACATTTTGTGCTCTTTGGGGTTTTGTTTTATTTTTATTATTTTATTTTGTTTTGTGGTATTTCCATTATTTTATTTCATGTACTTATTGGTCGATTAATTATTTGATTTATTTTTTTTAATTTATTTGATTTTTAAATTTTTAATTGATCTATTTTATGATTTTTCAAATTGTATAATATATTTTTATATTAATTGTTGTTCTTTTTTTCCTGTTGTTATTGTTGCTGTTGTTGTTGATTTAGTTATGTTATTTTTTAAATTTTATTTAATTTATTACTTCAGGTTAGCTTTATTTATTTATTTATTTTATTTAAAAAATATATTTTTTTGATTTTATATTCCTTTTTTGTTTTTTTAATTGTTATATTTTTTTATTTTATTGATTTATTTTGTTCCACTTTTTTTCTCCACTGGGATTCCTGTCATGTCATCTTTACTCAGATTTACTTCAATTTAATTTGCTTTTTTAAACTCTATTTTAAGGTTTTTATATATATATATATATATATATATATATATATATATATATATATATATATATATATATATATATATATATATATATATATATATATATATATATATATATATATAAGTGTATGGGTGTATATATGTGTATGTATATGTATGTATATATTGTGTATATGTATGTATAGATATATATATATAAATATGTTAAAGTGTGTGTGTGTGATAGTGCGCGTGTGTGTGCGTGTTGGTGTGTGGGTGTGTGATAACATTATGATCTTAATCACTGTAGATATCATCATCATAATTATTTATTTTCAGTTTAGTGTGTGGTTTTTATTGTTTGAGATTTTATATGCAGATGGACACTGCACTAAGAATTTCCTTGCAGGTATTTGTGGGGACAATAAAGAGTCTGTATTCTGTATTCTGTATATTCTGTATTTTAAAAATGTTGCGTGGCAGGCGGAAATTTCCATAAATCATCTAAAAACTTTGGTAAATCGATACGAAAAAAATAACCAGTAACACCATCTGAATATTTCGGGCTACACCCAACTTCAGCAAAAACAAACAAAACGTCACTGACCATATTTACACCATTGATCACACACAGCAGCACACTATTATTTTTTTTCTTTTTTTAAAGAAAAGAGGAATAAAATAATAATAATAATAATAATAATAATAATAATAATAATAATAATAATAATAATAATAATAATAATAATAATAATAATAATAACAAACAAACAAAACAAAATAAATTAAAGATTTTACTAAATACACTACTACTACCACAACTACTACTACTATTACTACTACTACTACTACTGCTACTACTACTACTAGCGAAGTTTTGGTCTTGATTTTGTGGTCCTGATTCGGCTCTTTGCAATCCGCTGGATCATGTAAGCAATGAATAACTAACTAACTACATGTATTAACTTAACTCTGATCTCGAGTTTTAAAAAAAAAAAAAGATTTCGCCTTAGCCTACTCGTCCTTCTCCGGAAATTTAAAGATTCGAATATTATAAAAAAATAGGCCTAAATATTATTAATTAGAATATAATTATATAGTTTATACATTTATTTACGTATAAAACAAACAATACAGGTCTAATAGTTATATTCAGCTAGTGAGCTTCTTCACTGCGCAGAGACTGACTTATAATATTTAATATAAATTAAGCCTATGTATACTGTATAACAGTCACCGGCCAGGGATTAATCTTGAAAGTGACCATGATAGGTCATTTGACCAGTTCACAGGAAAAACAATAGGTCATTTTGGAAAGCAATAAGTCACACAGTCTCATTCGATCGCTTATCAGTACAAATGGTACAAAATAACAACGCTAAGGCATTAACCGATTTTATATTCATCCTTTTTAAATTGTTTAAATGACATGCTGATGCACACAGTTATAAGGAGAAATTCAATCCTTTTTAATTTGTCTGCTAATTATTACTGCTTTGAAAAAGACAACATTTTTCTTGGTTTTGCTGCTGCCCATATCTGCAGCTCTCTTTCTATATTTACAGTTCCAAGCTTTACAGAAAGCAGCAAGTTCTGTGTTTCTGCTGTCAGTCTGTTCCGCAATGCTGTCAGAATGCGGTTTGTGCAGAGTTTTAAGCCTCTCTCACAATCAGCAGTTAGTGAGTTTGCAGGGGGCAGGTAACCGCGAAAGCAGACAGCTTCAGCAGGTTTGGAAATTCATCCGAGTGGTGAGCTGCAAGCATAGCCCACACATCCCTGATGTTTTCTCATGGGTCGTCTTGTGAAAGCACTATTGCCTTGGCCCTCCCTCATTCTTCCAAATGGAATCGCAAACTAGATCTACACTGTGACTTCAATGTGTTGGCGCGTCGCATGTCAGAAATGAAAACTATGGATCGGAAAAGTTTGTATTATACTAAAAGGGGAAATAATTTCGTTTCGGTAATGGTTGTGCTAAGTTTTATTGAGTTCGCTGTTTGTATAGAACTTTTTAAATAACAAATCTTCGCAAAGTTTGACCGCCCGATCGTAAAATCAACAGGTCACTTGACCAGCTGGCTGGCAAAACAATCGGTCATTTCAGATTTTTATGCGTCAATGACCGATGACCGACGCCAAGAATAAACCCAGTGTCTACTTGGTTCTAGGCTGGAAATGGGGGAATGCTGTTATTAGCCTACTGCTGAGAACTAACAAAATGCAAATCTAGGAACGCAACTATTAAATATGGTCGATAATAATTATGCTCATATTAACAAAGTATACCGTTGCGAACTGCTAATCTGTGTAAATCGAAAAGAATTAGAAGCAACAGCCATCATTTTTAATGTCAACTAGTCGTGGTCATGTAAGCATAATTTCGTAACACATCGGAGAGCTTCGTTCGACTTCCGTGATTGCCTTTTTTGGCGAATGACTGAAACAAGGTAAAAAAAAACAAGTTTGCTATCGGGAAACTCTGGGCCACCTCCCCTGGGGAAGGCGTAGTAGTCGCAGCCCGTGGCTCGCCCAAACCCAACCTACCTAATATGGATATGACATTTATGACCAGTTCGGATATGACATTTCGTCGTATCTTAAACATGCTTAGGCCTACATATGACTCATTCACAGTGAACGAATAGCTTCAATAAAGCATCTGTTACCACATATGGACTCATTTTCATCCTGTTATGTATTATGCAAGGATTATGAGCTTACTTACGTTTGTATGTATGATTTTGATATATATATATATTTATATATATATATATATATATATATATATATATATATATATATATATATATATATATATATATATATATATATATATATATATATACACACATACAAACACGTGTTTCTTACCACTCTCCATTCTTTCAGCTTTGAAAGTTGTGGGTTGTTTTTTTTTTCTTTCAGTTAGAGTATCCACAGTATCCTGAAGAAGAAGAAGCAGAAGAAGAAGAAGAAGAAGAAGAAGAAGAAGAAGATTGCTTTCCACCCTTCAGGTTTGACTTAGCATAATTTGTTTTTTACATTTTTTGTTTTATTTTGTTGTGTTCTTTTTCTATTGTGTATGTCTTTATATTATGTGTACATTTTAAATAAAGAAAATTGGCACTCGGTGTTCTAGTTAGTACAAATATAATTAAATGTTCTAATAATAATAAGGGTGCTTATATAACGCTTTTTTCTAATGACATCAGCTCACAGCGCAGTTCTCACACATTCCTACTCAACGTTAACATCGAAATACATACGAAAAGAAGTTAAACAAAAACAAGAAACTCATAAATTATACAAAGATATAATACAAACATGAAAAAGAATATTTACAAGTAAAATATAAAGATGAGGGAGGGAGAGGGAGGACGTAGAGCAGCTAAGGAGAGAGGGAGCTGTGGACGTGCGGGAATCTTATCATAAAATGAACAGAGACAGTTATGATGCTCCAAATATGTCATTCGAAGTTTATCAGTAAACAATTTAGAATCAGATGATTCCTGCATTGATTCTAAAAGAATATTCCAAACGCACTGAAAAAAAACAACAACTTTATATTCAGCCAATTAAAAATTTCAATTGAATTCGATTCAATAATTTATTGAACGTCTTTTCACATGTATGTGATTTTAGACCATGGACAAACAAACATAAAAAGTGAATCTTAGAACTTAAAGTTGAACCATAACAATAAAACGTAAAATAATAACAAAAACTTACCAACTGAGGACATGTAAATTATAGAGGAAATGATCTATTATTGCGTGACTATGCAATACAATTTCCATAGATTCTTCAATATTGATGTTTTCTGGTTGGATGGTTGGTTTTAATTAATGTCTTCTTCATCAAGATGATAAAACGTACGCACGCATTCACACACATTTACACCACATACATACATACATCCATACATATAAAATACATAATTATATAAACTAAGCAACTGGAGAATAAATCAAAGCTTTTGCTAATCTAACGCTTACATCAAAGCTTATATTATAAATGGAATCGATAATATAAACATCAGTTGGCAAAAATGGACGAATATCACTGCATTGAAATAATACATGTTTCAGAGAAATAGATTCACCACATATACATTTAACATTTTTACAATATTTCGTTTTAATTGAGTTTCATACTATTCTATGTGCAATGCTTGAAATTGATGTAGCAATTCCACAAGGTTTATTATAGTTGCCATTAAGTTTAATTTCTTTTACAAATTTATTTTCTATAGAGTTTTGAATTTCTTTAAAAGGCAACGGTATCTTTATTGTTTGAGAATTAATACTTGAAGCACCAAGTTTTGCATCCCAATCAATTTAAAGGAAATCACTATGTGAAGGAATCCAGGCAAAATTCACCTGAGTGCCATTAGTTATCAAATTGTGAATAATATTTTTAATTTCCACAATAATTTGTTTTTTTTTCACCATGATTATCTGAATTCAATGCTGAAAACTGACATAGAATCTGACCACGCTGAATATACTCACAGAAAGATTAGAAATTGTATTTACAGCCATTAATATCGCAATGAATTCAGCAGTGAACATCGAATATCCTTTCCATAGATAATATGATTCCGAAATATTTAAATCCGGTATAATTATATTTAAATCCAGTATTACAAATGCTGCTCCTGCTTCATTTGTTTGAAGAATAGATCCATCAGTATACATTTCCAGTTGTCCAGAATACTTCTCATGTATATGATGTCGAACTTCAAATACAGTAAGCAGAGGGTTGTTGTTCTTATTTTCATTATAGTAAAAGATATCATATTAGTACGCCGTGGTGTGCTGGGGGTTTCAGTATAAATAGTATCCCCACTTTCTGGAAATTTAGTGCTTTAAATTCCCACTGTCGCTGTTTTTCTCCCTTGTTCTTTCTCATTCCTACTCTGTTCTATCACTCTACTATACTATCTTCTTCTTCGCTAGACCAGTCACCTACCTTTTTTCTTGAAAAGTCTTCCGGACAAGACTCCTTAATTGTGTGCGAGGTCCGTTGGATCAGCTTGGGAATATTGGATGCTTTCTGCCAAATGGTCTCACTGGGGCTTCCTATGATATTATTTGGCGATGTAGGCATTTTATATGTGAGTGTTTGTTGATATTTTATCATGTTTATATTTGTAACATATGGACATTTTGATGTGTGTGCCTGTTTATAATAGCTAAGTGAATGCGAAATACAATTGACTCCTAGATCAAAATAAGTGTTCGTACAAGTCTCACTGTTAACTACCACACCCACAAGCTCACAGATTCTCACTAACACATGCAAACACCAACACAAATATATAAGCTCCACGCTCTCAATACTTTATATAAATAAACCACACTATTTTACAGCAATCTTTCATACCAATCTTTTTACACCCATAATTTTACACTAATCTTCTTACACCAATCTGTCAAATCGAGCTTGGATAATCACGGCTGGCAATCGCTGGTCCCGAGCCAAAATAAGCACAAAAATGTGTTACCTCTATAATTGTAGGAGGCGAGTGTACATAAAGGCTACAGAGTCTTGTAGACAGGCAGTTAGATGAACAGTGATGTTGTATACAGGTAGTTGAAAGAGCAGTGATGTTGTAAACACCCAGACGGGCGCGCGCCTGCCCTATCTGTCTGAGGTAGCAAACGCGTCTTGGTCAGGTACAAGATGCACGGCCGACCGCCTCTGTTCCTCGAGTCGCCCTTTCTCCGTTGTCCGGGACAACGCCATGTGTCCAAGTGTACAGAGATGCCAACCTGCAGACAAATCTGTCCATAAGAAATTTATAACTTGTCAGTAGATTTAAAATTTTGTCCGTAGACAAAAGGGAGCAAAAGTCCAGGATTGAGATTTCTTATTAAAAATATAGTCCATACCTAAAGGAGTCAATGGTGAAAGATCGTTCTTCATTTTGTTTGGGGACTTCAGGTTTCTTCTGAGGAAACCTAGAGTTCTGTTTGCTCTGCTAGTCATGTTGGAGATGTGGGTCATTTGTCAGAGTAACGCCAAGGTATTTCACTTGTGCTTCTTCTTGTAATTTGTGACCATGGAAGAGGTAGTCACACTTTAGCCTTTTGCGACGTCTGGTCATGTGCACAGTTGAGCACTTTTGGGGGTGGAATGACATCATCCAGCGATTTTCCCAATCAGCCAATTTGTTAAGGTCTGCTTGTAGGAGCTGCAGGTCCTGGGTTGGGGTGGGTGGATGGGTGGGGGCTGTCTTGATGTCTTTGTGGCATGCTGTGTCATCGGCAAATAGGCGTATGGAGGATGTCAGACCTACTGGCAGGTCGTTTATATATAAGAGGAACAAGCTCGGGCCTAGGACTGAGCCTTGAGGTACTCCGGATTCGACGGCAGCGTACTCCGAGCTGGTGCCGTTTACTAGCACTGTCTGCCTTCTGCCAGAGAGGAAGCTGCCAATCCATCTGTTGATCGTGCCGCTGATGCCAAGGCAGTTGAGCTTATTGAGAAGCAGGTAGTGGCTCACCTTGTCGAAAACCTTGGAGAAGTCTATGACCAGAAGATCCACTTGATGGCCGCTCTCGAGTACTTCCGATGCCTCGTCCACCAGTCCAAGCAGCTGCGACTCACAGCAGCGACCCTTGCGGAACCCATGCTGCTGTGGGCATAAAATTCCCTGGTTTTCAACGGCTTCCAATCTCTCCTCAGATGGTATTAAAATGGAGGTCGTGTCAGTTCTCTCGTCCTTCTTTTTGATCATTTTTATCTTCTTGTGTCCACTTCTTGTCTTGGCCATTTTCTCTGTAAGAGGTACAAACGCCACCAGGAAAAAAATTTATCTGGCTAGAGTTGATAGCTTGTTTCAGCCTTCATATTGACGTAGCTTGATGTTTTCTTTAAAATAGGATATTATATAAAATATGTTTTTAACATATATTGAATGTAAACAAGTAGTACTACAAACTGAATCAACAAAAAGAATTTGAACAAATGAACCAGGTTTTCTAAAAGAGCGTAGGCATTATTGAATATTGTCAGTGTTATATAAACGGTAGATCTGTTTTACTTGTATGCGAATTGGTGTTGGTCGTTTAAGTGCTGTGTCTGCATTAGGAGTTTTTTTTTGAGAACAATGCGTTCAAAACACTTCATCACAATAGGGATCAGAGCAACATGTCTGTAGTCATTCATGTCTGTGGGGTTTCTAGACTTGGGTACCGGACAAATTGTAGATTGTTTCCAGAGAAGTGGAACTGTGCAGACACAAAAAGACCAGGAAAATAACAAAGTGGAACCATGTGAGAGTTGAGAAGCACAAGAACACAACAACATTCTTCCAACATGGTTAAGGCCAACAACCTTACGGACATTCACACGTTTATAAAGCGTTTTTACAGAGCCCCCATCAATATTGAAGTCTACTAAAGCATTATCTTTGCCCTCCCTGGTCCAGTGCCTAGTGGTGTACTATTACATCATGATTATGTGAATGCGTCATGGAGTTTCCACTATTTTAATTTAGTAGTTTTGCCTCATGTATATGTTGGTGTAGTTCATACGTGTTGCTCCACACGTGAGGGTGAGGGTGGGAGGTAAGGGTGGGGGGAAAGGAGGGTTCTGTATAAGTAGTATCCCCACTTTCTGGAAATGTAGTGCTTTAAATTCCCACTGTCGCTGTCTTTCTCCTTTGTTCTTTCTCATTCCCATTATGTTCTATTAATCTACTATCTTCTTCGCTAGTCCTGTCACCTACCTTTTTTTTATATTGAAAACTCCCAAAACTCCTCATTTGTATATGGGGTCTGTTGGGTCAGCTTGGGAATATTGGACGCTTTCTGCTAAATGTTCATTAGGGCTTTTTATGGTATTTTTATTTAGCAATGTAGGCATTTTATATGTATGTCTTTTGTTAATATTTTATAATGATGTTATATTCTATATTGTTTTTGTAAACGGGGGTTCGATAAATTAGAGTAAAGCCTCAATTCAATGTCCCATGCAGGGGATGCCTTTGTTGTAAAGTGACCGGCTGGTGGAGTGCCTTCATTGTTATTATTAGGGTTGTTTCAACAGATCTTTTATACGGGGAAAGGGATGAGTCATGTTTCAACCAAGTTGTGGTCCTGATTCTTCTCTTTGCAGTTCGCTGGATCCTATAAACATTGACTAACTAACTAACTAAATACGTGTTGCTTTTGGGTTTAAAATTACAGTTTGTTCCACAAGTTGAAATAATTGTGTAAAACGTATTTAAGTGGACAAATAGGTTTTGGCTCTTGACCGATATACATAGGAGTTATCCTTTTAGTCTCAGGATAATGCTAGTCTCGTTTGCAGTAAAGTAATGTCATTAAAATCCCATAGCTCTAGATTTAATGCTAAATTATGCACACATATTGCCAGGCTCTGTATTTTTCTATTGTTTTCATAATGTTATTATTCACATAGAGAACCACATTGAAATTATGCCAAGAAAACTTCCATTGCTCACCTCTGAGAGCTCCATCTGTAACATTAAACATCTTGAAACCCGTCAAAACATTGCCATTCAAACTGTAACAAAAATGAAAAAAGAGCTGCCGGCCATATGTATTGAAAATTCAGATGTGCTACAGACCGTATCCAGGGTGGACTGCCGTTGTAACGTGCCGAAAGCGTCCCTAGCCCAATTTAACTCCCGGGAGTAAAACCAGGCCGTCCCAGATTTACTCCCGGGAGCTATTCTGGTCCTGGACCAGATTGACCCCCAGCCTGTTCCAAAATCACTCTCTGGGGAATGAAGATTACATAGGAACAATTGATGTTATACACTCTACTGTGTTCCAGATCAGCCTCCCGGGAGTTAGTTTGGCGCACATTTTTCAGTACCAGAATGACTCCCGGGAGTTAAAGTGGGTCTGTCCTAAAACAGCCCCCCTTGCAACAGAGAGTAAATCTGGGACTGGCCCAGATGCACTCCCGGGAGTCATTCTGGGACAATTTTAGATGTGCCAAAACGGCCCCTGGGGGGCTAATCTAGAACCGATGAGAGTCAGATTGGGGCAGTCCCAGACTGGCCCCCTCTAGCCTATTAAAAGGAGCAATTGAAGACTGCGTCAGTAATCTCATCAGACAAAATCATGGGAGTAAAACGGGGACAAGACCAAAACAGGTCCCCTAACAAAATGCATGTAAAATACAATGACAGGGGAGTCAAATGGGGACAGGACCAAAACCGCCCACCTATCTATCAGATGCAAAAAACACTGCATAGGAGAGTCAAACGGGGACAGGACCAAAACCGCCCCCCCCCTCAACCCATCAGATGCAGCAAATACAGCATAGGGGAGTCAAAAGGGGACAGGACCAAAACCGCCCCCCCCCCTCCCCCTTACCCATCAGATGCAGAAAACACTGCACAGGGGAGTTAAACGGGGACAGGACCAAAACCGCCCCTCCTACACAATTAGTTGTAACTACAAAACACTGCACAGGGGAGTCAAACGGGGACATGACCAAAACCGCCCCCCTATCCATCAGATGCACAAAAAAAAACACTGCACAGGAGAGTCAAACTTTTTATGTTCGTTTGGTTACTCTATCTTTTTTTTCGCTTCGTTCACTGCGCTTTCTTGCACTCACGTAGTCCGCCATCTTGTTCCGGCATCCCACCCACAAGCTACACACGCGATAAGCTACTGTCATTGAAGTCCAAACGCACGCAGCTCGCTCCCGACCTTGTGTTCCGAATAAAAGAGCTCTCGATCGGCCGTCATTTGCTCAGAAAACTGACTAGTCGTGGAGGCAAACGCAAACAAAACATCTCGTCTATCCCTGTTGTCCTTACACACAGATCGCCTACGCTTTCCAACTCCGACCCCACGCTTCACGTTGCATCACACACAGAGTGTACCACTAGGCCTGAGACTCATCGCTGTAACACAGACAATCTCATTCACATCAACCTCTCCCCCCAACCTCTATCTTCACACCTCGATAGCCATAACCTTGTAGGTCTACGCATTGCTTCATTCAATGCTCAATCACTAGGTCCCATTGAAAAACGTACTGCTCTGCAAGAATTCATCTCACACAAGCAGACTGACATAATGTTCATTCAAGAAACTTGGTTTCGGCAGACTGGCGACGTGGGTAAATGCTCTGATTTAACCCCTTCTGGCTACTCTGTATGCTCGCTGCCTCGCTCAAATCGCGGTGGTGGACTCGCTATCATTTACATAAACAGTCTGTCCCGTCACCTTGGCTTCGTTACAGACTTCGCTTTCACCCACTCGTCCTTTGAAGTTGTTCAACTTAGCCTGTCCGTTCCACAGCAGAACATTCACTTCATATGCATATATCGCACCTTTCCAAGCAAGAAAAATAAATTAACTGATGCAATTTTCCACCAAGAATTTCCAGTCCTGCTTGATTATCGCAACACACTGTCAGGAACATACATAGTTTTAGGAGACATTAACTTTCACTTTGACCAACCCCAGCAACCTTCCACCGCAAAAATTATTGAACTTTTAGATCAGTTTAGTCTTTCTCAGTCAGTCACAGAACCCACCCACAGCCGTGGTCACATCATAGATTGGGTTATGCATAGGCCTCAGGATAATGTTGTTAGATCAACTTCAGTCACCCAGGAATTAACATCTGACCATTACTGTGTCATGTGCGAACTAAGCGTCGCAGCCCCCCCTCCTCCCCCCATGTTCAGGAAGGCTCGCAGCCTGCGTACCATGGATAGGGATGCTTTCAAGCAAGAGCTTACCGCTAAAGTGACCCCAGAACTGTGCCCCACTGTGAATC
Source organism: Oncomelania hupensis (assembly GCA_036898135.1). NCBI lineage: Eukaryota > Metazoa > Mollusca > Gastropoda > Littorinimorpha > Pomatiopsidae > Oncomelania > Oncomelania hupensis. The sequence goes on along the minus strand of CM072511.1, from coordinate 21,685,388 downwards.
AGCTGAATAGTACACTTCAGGCGGTGCTTGATCGGCACGCTCCCGTGGCCCAGAAAAAGATCAAGGCAACTCGCTCAGCACCCTGGTACGAGTCTATTACGGGCGAGCTCTCCGAGGCGAAGAAACACCGACGCAAAGCCGATAAAAAGTGGCTCAAATCGGGTTTAGAAGTCAGCAAGCAGATTTTCACCGCTGCAAAAAAACGGGTCACTAAAATAGTCCAGACTGCCAAAACCCGGTACTTTAGCGACAGAATTAGCAGCAGCGAAACTTGTAAACAGTTGTTTGACATTTGCAATCAGCTAAGGGGTAAGAGCAATGCAACATCACTCCCATCCACACATCCAGCATGTCAGCTCCCAGATGTATTTTGTAATTATTTCACACAGAAAGTGGCTGACATAAGGGCCGCTCTTGCTAGCCATGAGATCCCACTCATTAACCCATTCTCACCTTCCCTCACCACCGCAAAGATGGAAGTTTTTCAACCAATAACAGAGCAAGAAGTCAAGAAAGTCATCTTAAGCTCTTGCTCTCTCGACCCCATTCCTACCCCTATGTTGATAGAGAATCTTGACCCTCTACTCCCGACCATTACCCACATTATCAACGAGAGTCTGTCCTCTGGTGTTGTTCCGTCTGTGCTCAAAGCGGCTGTCATCAAACCCCTCCTTAAAAAGCCAAGTTTAGACAAAAATAATCTAAAGAACTATAGACCTGTTTCAAACCTCTCCTTCCTGTCCAAAGTCATAAAAAAATTGTTCTCAAACAACTGTTTGCCTACCTATATGATAACGCTTTACTTTGCCCCAACCAGTCTGCCTACCGACCCTTCCACAGCACTGAGACAGCCCTCCTAAAGGTAACCAATGATCTGGTTGCTTGCCTTAGATAATGGTAACGTCTCCGTTCTCACCTTATTAGACCTCTCAGCCGCCTTTGACACAGTCGACTATCACATTCTCTTTAACACTCTTCAACACTACTTTGGAATCTCTGGCTCGGTCCTGGCTTGGTTCCACTCATATCTTTCCGACAGATCACAAGCAGTCACTGTCGATGGCTGTTTCTCCAGCACAGCAGACTTGGTGTGCGGCGTGTCTCAGGGTTCCGTTTTAGGGCCGGTGTTATTCACTCTGTACACCAAGCCACTGCTTCTCCTGCTTAGAAAGCATGCTGTTGAGAGTCAGTCATTTGCAGACGACACACAACTGTATAAATCCACCGCCCCCTCTCTCATTAATTCCACTGTTCAGACTTTGGAGAACTGCATCACAGACATCAAGTCATGGATGACACTCAACAAGCTTAAGCTTAATGACGATAAAACCGAAGCCCTCCTCATTCACAAGCACAACACCTCCTCCTCACTCTCGCCCCTCCCAGCATCGCTTACAGTAGGGACAACAAACATTCAGTTCTCATCCTCAGCAAGAAATCTCGGCTACATTCTCTCCGATGACCTGTCTCTCAACAACCACATCTCCAACGTCTGTCGCTCTGCATACACGGCCATACGCCAAATCAGCTCCTTTCGCCACTATCTTACAGTCCCTGCCACCAAAACCCTAGTCTGCGCTCTCGTCCTTTCTCGTCTTGACTATTGCAACTCTCTCCTTGCTGGCTCCCCGAAACACATCATTGACAAACTACAAAAGGTTTAGAACTCAGCAGCTAGACTAGTATTCCGAGCTAAGAAACGCGATCACATCACACCTCTACTACATTCCCTTCACTGGCTTCCTGTGCAAGCACGCATAGAGTACAAACTCTCTGTTCTCTGTCACAACCTCTTCACAGATTCTTGTCCTTCCTACCTTGCTGATCTACTGTCTGTCTACTCCCCTTCACGCACTTTAAGATCTTCTGCTGACACTCGCACACTCAAGGTTCCCGTCACCCGCACTAAGACATACGGCCAACGTGCATTCGCTTACTCCGCACCTAAGCAGTGGAATTCCCTTCCCTCCCATATCCGCAACATACAATCAACACAAGCATTCAAAAAGGCCCTCAAAACCCACCTCTTCAAACTGCATTATTCAGATTGATTTGTATCCCGCTGCCATTCTCTCATCTTTTGTCTATGTCTGATCCGTAAGTGTATAAACGGCTGTAAATATTTATACTGTTTTTCTTCCTGGGCCTAACCGGGCATATAAATAGCTGTGAATAGGTTTGTGCTATTCTATTTTCTGTCTTTTTTGTCATTTGTGTACATAGTTGTAAATAGTATATTTTTGTCTGTTTTGTAATTTATGTACATAGTTGTAAATAGTCTGTACCTTAACTGTCCCGTCTTTTGGTGTATTGTAGTAAAAGTTATGTTTCATCGAGTGCATGTACTTATATGTAATGACTATGTAAAGCGTGGTGAGTCTGGTCATAGGCTGGAGTACCCGCTATATAAAAATCCGTTATTATTATTATTAAACGGGGACAGGACCAAAACCGCCCCCCTACCCATCACATGCAGCATACACTGAATCGGGGAGTCAAACGGGGACGGGACCAAAACCGCCCCCCCCCCCCCCTCAACCCATCAGATGCAGCAAATACAGCATAGGGAAGTCAAACGGGGACTGGACCAAAACCGCCCCCCCCTCCCCCTTACCCATCAGATGCAGAAAACACTGCACAGGGGAGTTAAACGGGGACAGGACCAAAACCGCCCCTCCTACACAATTAGTTGTAACTACAAAACACTGCACAGGGGAGTCAAACGGGGACATGACCAAAACCGCCCCCCCCCCCTATCCATCAGATGCAAAAAACACTGCACAGGAGAGTCAAACCGGGACAGGACCAAAACCGCTCCCCTACCCATCACATGCAGCATACACTGAATCTGGGAGTCAAACGGGGACGGGACCAAAATCGCCCCCCCCCCTCAACCCATCAGATGCAGCAAATAAAGCATCGGGGAGTCAAACGGGGACATGACCAAAACCACCCCCCTAGCCATTAGATGCAAAAAACACTGCACACGAGAGTCACACGGGGACAGGACCAAATCCGCCCCCCTACCCATTATATGCAGCATACACTGAACAGGGGAGTTAAACGGGGACAGGACCCAAACCGCCCCACCCCTACCCATCAGATCCAGAAAACACTGCACAGGGGAGTCAAACGGGGACAGGACCAAAACCGCCCCTCCTACACAATTAGTTGTAAATACAAAACACTGCACAAGGGAGTCAAAAGGGGACAGGACCAAAACCGCCCCCCTACCCACCACATGCAGCAAGCACTGAACAGGGAAGTCAAACTGGGACGGGACCAAAGCCGCCCCCCCCCCAAACCCATCAGATGCAGCAAATACTGCATAGGGGAGTCAAACGGGGACAGGACCAAACCCGTCCCTCAAACACAATTAGTTGTAACTACAAAAACAGCTCAGGGGAGTCAAACGGGGACAGGACCAAAACCGCCCCCACTCCCTTACCCATCAGATGCAGAAAACACTGCAAAGGGGTCAAACGGGGACAGGACCAAAACCGCCCCCCCCTACCCATTACATGCAGCAAACACTGCACATGGAGTTAAACTTGAACATGACCAACCCCCCCCCCCCCACCACCACCCATCACATGCAGCAAACACTACACAGGGAAGTCAAACGTGGACAAGACCAAAACCACCCCCATCCCTCTACCCATCACATGCAGCAAACACTGCACAAGGGAGTCAAACGGGGACAGGACCAAAACCTCCCCTCTACCCACCACATGCAGCAAACACTGAACAGGGGAGTCAGACGGGGACGGGACCAAAACCGCCCCCCTACCCATCACGTGCAGCATACACTGAACCGGAAAGTCAAACGGGGACGGGACCAAAACCTCCCCCCCCCCACCCATCAGATGCAGCAAATACTGCATAGGGGAGTCAAATGGGGACAGGACCAAAACCGCCCCTTCCACTCCCTACCCTTCAGTTGCAGAAAACACTGCACAGGGGAAATAAACGGGGACAGGACCAAAACCGCCCCTCCTACACAATTAGTTGTAACTAAAAAAAACACCGCACATGGGAGTCAAACGGGGACAGAACCAAAACCGCCCCCCTACCCACCAAATGCAGCAAACACTGAACAGGGGAGTCCAACGGGGACAGGACCAAAACCGCCCCCTCCCCAACCCATCAGATGCAGAAAACATTGCACATGGGAGTCAAACGGAGACAGGACCAAAACCGCCTTTCCTACACAATTAGTTGTAACTACAAAACACTGCACAGGGGAGTCAAACGGGGACAGGACCAAAACGGCCCCCCCTTCCCATCACATGCAGCAAACACTGCACAGGGGAGTAAAACGGGTACAGCATCCGATGTCTAAGGGAGGGGGGGGGGGGGCGGTTTTGGTCCTGTCCCCGTTTGACTCCCCTATGCAGTGTTTTCTGCATTTGATGTGTAAGGGGGGCGGTTTTGGTCCTGTCCCCGTTTGACTACCCTATGCAGTGTTTTCTGCATCTGATGTGTAAGGGGTGGGGCGGTTTTGGTCCTGTCACCGTTTGACTCCCCTTTGCAGTGATTTCTGCATCTGATGTGTAAAGGGAGGGAGGGGGAGGTTTTGGTCCTGTCCCCGTTTGACTCCCCTATGCAGTGTTTTCTGCATCTGATGTGTAAGGGGGGTGGTTTTGGTCCTGTCCCCGTTTGACTCCCCTATGCAGTGTTTTCCGCATGTGATGTGTAAGGGGGGCGGTTTTGATCCTGTCCCCGTTTGACTCCTCTATGCAGTGTTTTCTGAATCTGATTTGTAAAGGGGGCGGTTTTGCTCCTGTCCCCGTTTGACTCCCCTATGCAGTGTTCTCTGCATCTGATGTGTAAGGGGGGGGGGGGGGGCGGTTTTGGTCCTGTCTCCTGTCCCCGCAGTCTTTTCTGCATCTGATGTGTAAGGGGGGCGGTTTTGGTCCTGTCCCCGTTTGACTCCCCTATGCAGTGTTTTCTGCATCTGATGTGCAAGGGGGGGGGGCGGGTTTGATCCTGTCTCCGTTTGACTCCCCTTTGCAGTGATTTCTGCATCTGATGTGTAAGGGGAGGGGGGGGCGGTTTTGGTCCTGTCCCCGTTTGACTCCCCTATGCAGTGTTTTCTGCATCTGATTTGTAAGGGGGGGGGGGGGGGCGGGTTTTGGTCCTGCCCCAATTGACTCCCCTATGCAGTGTTTTCTGCATCTGATGTGTAAGGAGGGGGGGGGGGACGGTTTTGGTCGTGTCCCCGTTTGACTCCCCTATGCAGTGTTTTCTGCAACTGATGTGTAAGGGGGGCGGTTTTGGTCCTGTCCCCGTTTGACTCCCCTATGCAGTGTTTTCTGCATTTGATGTGTAAGGGGGGGGGGGCGGTTTTTGTCCTGTCCCCGTTTGACTCCCCTTTGCAGTGATTTCTGCATCTGATGTGTACACCCCTTGGGGTCATGAGCAATCTTGCCACTGTAGATTGTTCTAACCTATAAAGGGAAAAGTGAAAGCCCCAGTTGAAAACCTGTCTTTCCTTTCTAGGCATGACAGATTTACTGCGGCTACAGTACCCCCGTTGGAGTGCCGGGGGTTTCAGTATAAATAGTATCCCCACTTTCTGGAAATTTAGTGCTTTAAATTCCCACTGTCGCTGTCTTCCTTATTTGCTCTTTCCCATTCCTACTCTGTCCTATCACTCTGCTATACTATCTTCTTTTTCGCTAGATCAATGACCTACCTTTTTTCTTGAAAACACTTCCTGGACAAGACTCCTTGTTTGTGTATGAGGTCTGTTGGATCAGCTTGGGAGTATTGGATGCTTTCTGCAGGGTGGTCACTAGGGCTTCCTATGATGTTATTATTTAGCACTATAGGCATTTTATATGTATGTGTTTTGTTGATAATTTATAATGTTTGTATTCTATTTTGTTTTTGTAACCGGGGGTTCGAGTAGTTGGGGTAATGCCTCAGCCGTCCCCTGCGTGGGATGTCTTTATTGTAAAGTGACTGGCCGGTGGAGGGCATTCAATTTTCCCACTAGGGTTGTTTCAGCAGATCTTTTATGCGGATCGGGGGTTGTCCGGTCCTGATTTGGCTCGGAGGAGTCCTCTGGACCTAAAGCAACAATCAATCAATCAATCAATCAATCTAATGTGTAAGGGGAGGGGTGGTGGGCGGTTTTGGTCCTGTCCCCGTTTGACTCCCCTATGCAGTGTTTTCTGCATCTGATGTGTAAGGGGGGCGGTTTTGGTTCTGTCCCGTTTGACTCCCATGTGCAGTGTTTTGTAGTTACAACTAATTGTGTAGGAAGGGTGGTTTTGGTCCTGTCCCCGTTTGACTCTCCTGTGCTGTGCAGTGTTTGCTTCTGATGAATAGGTGGGGGGCGGCGGTTTTGGTCCTGTCCCCGTTGGACTCCCCTATGTAGTGTTTTCTGCATCTGATGTGTAAGGGGGGCGGTTTTGGTCCTGTCCCCGTTTGACTCCCCTATGCAGTGTTTTTTGCATCTGATTTGTAAGGGGGGCGTTATTGGTCCTGTCCCCGTTTAACTCCCTTGTGCAGTGTTTGATGCACCTGATCCGTAGGGGACGTCGGTTTTGGTCTTGTCCCCGTTTGACTCCCATCTGCAGTGTTTTGTAGTTACAACTAATTGTGTAGGAGGGGCGGTTTTGGTCCTGTCCCCGTTTGACTCCCCTGTGCAGTGTTTGCTTCTTCTGATGAATAGGAGGAGGGGGGGGGGGGCGGTTTTGGTCCTGTCCCCGCTTGATTCCCCTATGCAGTGTTTTCTGCATCTGATGTGTAAGGGGGGCGGTTTTGGTCCTGTCCCCGGTTGACTCCCCTATGCAGTGTTCTTTGCATCTGATGTGTAAGGGGGGCGTTTTTGGTCCTGTCCCCGTTTAACTCCCTTGTGCAGTGTTTGATGCATCTGATCGGTAGGGGTCGTCGGTTTTGGTCCTGTCCCCGTTTGACTCCCCTGTGCAGTGTTTTGTAGTTACAACTAATTGTGTAGGAGGGGCGGTTTTGGTCCTGTCCCCGTTTGACTCCCCTATGCAGTGTGTTCTGCATAAGATGTGTTAAGGGGGCGGTTTTGGTCTTGTCCCCGTTTGACTCCCCTATGCAGTGTTTTCTGCATCTGATGTGTAAGGGGTTGTTTTTGGTCCTGTCCCCGTTAAACTCCCTTGTGCAGTGTTTGATGCACCTGATCGGTAGGGGTCGGTTTTGGTCCTGTCCCCGTTTGACTCCCCTACTTACGTTGATTAGCTGAGGGGGCGATGTTGGGCCTGTCCGTTTTTAACTCCCATATTAAAAAATAAGAATAGATTGAAAAGACAAGAGAAGATGGTGGGCTGTTTTGGTCCTGTGATCCAGTTTTACTCCCGGGAGTCATTCCTGAACAGACTGGGGGTCAATCTGGTCCAGGACCAGAATAACTCCCGGGAGTAAATCTGGGACGGCCTGGTTTTACTCTCGGGAGTTAAACTAGGCCAGGTACGCTTTCAGCACGTTACACCGGGCTATCCGCAAAATAATCTAGGTGCAGCTGTTCGAATGTAAACTGGATCAAAACCACAGAGGTTCAACTATCAGTTTTAAACATGAAAATGCAGTAAAGGCAAGAGAACAATTCCATGTTGTGCTTGCTGACTATCCTACTCTCTCATTCCGTAATATCGTTCAAAACTTTGAAATAGGCCGAAAAAGCATATGCTTGGTCCTGATTTGGCTCAAAAGAGTCCGCTGGACCTTAAAGCAATAACCATGTAAACATGTAATGTAATACCCTGTGCTTCTGTATTTTATAAATAGTAATCAACTCTTCGGTTTTTGTAACCATCGTATCTACACCATGCTCTTTGTCAACAAAGTCTCCTGGCATTGAAATCCCCTAACACAATCGCTGCTAACTCCTGAAAAACGGACCAGTTTACATAAATTATGTTGGATTCTCCGGCGGTGTATACACTGCAACTTCTAGTAATGTGTTAATAATGCTATCATAATGTATCGCCAATTTTTTTTATTCTTTCTTTAAATTCTAGTGATACTGGGATTGTGCTAGGAAATTTTAATGCACAACATAACCTTTGGGTGAAAGGTTGCAATTATACTAGAAATAATGAGTATCTAGCAGACATTATAACAAATTTTGATCTTTCTTTATTAAATGATGGCTCTTTTACAAGAATTCAAGATCGAAAAAATCATACGTGGTCTGCGATAGATCTATCACTCGTTTCTTCTAAAATACTTTTGTCGTGTATTTGGGCAGTACATGATGATCCATCCATTGGGCAGTGATCATTTACCTATTTTAATTGATTGTTTTGTTGAACCAGAACGTACTGAGCGAGATCAATGCATTTTCTATAATATTAACAAGGCAAATTGGGAATTATTTCAACTATCTTAAGCGTAGCAGCATCAAACCTTAATTTTCATACTAGTCAGCATATGGATATCGAACTGTCATATAATTTGTTAAGAAGTACGATTTTAGATGCTGCAGACAAATCAATTTCTAAAATTAAAACAAACAAAACATCATTAGAAAACATAAAAGCAAGTCCTTGGTGGAATGAAGACTGCAGTTAAATTTAAACAACAAGATTTCTAAAAATAGATGCAAAATAGAAACATAAATAACCCATTGTTTACAGCGGCATTGCACAAAGATTATAAAGAAAAAAACATTTTGTGTAATAGGCAGTAGCAAAAGCAAAACAGGATCACTTGAATAATTTTGTTCAAGAAAATAAAAAAAAAATCCAACGGACACGTTTAAGCTGTGGAAAGAAGTAAGAAAACTGAAAAACAATTATTATTTGCCTGAACCACCATTATTACTAAATAATAAAACGTATAAGACAAATAAAGATAAAGCTGAATTATTAGCTGAGACGTTTGCTGCAACTAGTAGGACAGATTCTTTGCCTGTATCAGAGTAAGAAAGAAGAGAATTATACGAACATGAACATAAAAATGAAATTAGTACTGATGATAATGACATAGCCACTGATACTTCTGCTATGAACCAACCATTAACATCAAATGAATTACTTTAAGCTATTAAAAGCGTTGGTAAATTAAAAGTATCTACAGGCATTGATCCAATTTAATGTATTATGGTAGAACACTTTCCTACTGATTTTATACAAAAAATTTGTAGATTTCTACCAGATACGTTGGGAACAGGGAGCTATTCCTTCTGTATGGAAGCATGCCACTATTACACCAATATTAAAACATGGAAGACCAAAATCTAAGCCTGAAAGTTACCGACCTATCTCATTAACTCCTCATCTTGTTAAATTATATGAAAGGGTGATAAAGTTTGAAGTAAAATATTATTGTAAAAGAAAAAAAATATTTTTTCCAGTTTTTCAAGCAGGATTTAGAATAGGTCGAAGTACAACTGATCATTTTGTTCGATTATCATCACATATTACATATTAAAAAAGCCTTTGCTAAGCGAAAATCAGTCTTAGCTACTTTCTTTGGCCTCGTGGCGCAGTGGATAAGTCGCCGGTTTCCTATGCCGAAGGTCGCGGGTTCGATTCCCGCAAGGGGCGAACGTGTGTGACTTAGGTACGAGACTATTGAGGTCACCGAGGGTTTTCTTCCGTATTCTAATAGCGATCTCTCTGCCTCTACACCACCTGTTTGAGTGATGTATGTGTATTTGGTGTGTGTGAGGGTAAATGAGACAGGTGAGCGTGTATGTTTGTGTAGAGGGCAGCGCTTTGAGCCTTGGGGAAAGGCGCGTACATAGCATCCTCTATTATTATTATTATTATTATTATTATTATTATTATTATTATTATTATTATTATTATTATTATTATTTATCCATATAGCATATGATTCAGTTTGGCACTTCAAGTTATTGTTGAATTATTTTTTAAATGGTGTTAAAGGTAATTTATATATGTTCATTAAAAGCTGTTTATCAAACAGAACTTTTCAAGTACGCATCAGGGGTTCATTATCAGTGTCAAAACAGTAAATATCGGTGTTCCACAAGGAAGTGTTATAGCTCCTATTTTATTTTCTATAATGATTAATGATCTGAAAAATATTGATTTCAAAGAATTCATAATATCAATGTTTGCTGACGATATTGCATTAAGGAAAACTGTTTAATGTAAGTTTCATAAACAAAATAGAATAACACAATTTATATTAAAGGAGTATCAGTACATGGTTGATATTATTTTAAAATTTATGTTTGAAAATGGATCCTGTTTATCGGGAAACAAAACAGTCTTTATGATATTTACCAAAAAATTTATTGATTTTAATAATTAAACACTTAATTGACAAAGCAATAAAGAAAATAAGTTTATTAAAAAACTACTTAAACAACCTTGGGCAAACAACTCTTCATGTTTGATCTATATAGCTATGGCTACTATTAGATGTATATTAAATGATGGAAAAGAAGGCTATTTTAAGCATCAAAATCAGCTTTAATTAGGTTGACTAGCATTGATTCCATGTCTTTAAAAATAGCTCTTGGCGTACCCTAGTGGTCTTCAACGTCAAAAACATATAAAGAAGCAGGGATACTACCATTTCTTTACCAAAACAGGTTACAAACTGCACAATATGTTACACGGGCAAAAGCAATTGTAAATTCTACATCAATTGAGCTAGGTGAAAATATTGAAATTAAAAAAGGATTTTTAAAAAAGTGTTTTTATGTCAATTAATGAATATATATTTCCTTCAACAAACTCCACACCAATTGATACAACGTCACCATTTGTTATTCCTGGCAGCCTATATCCGTCTTGGCTTCGTTTGGATCCGGAGATAATTTTGGATAATGGAGATATTTCGAAAAAAAGAAATTCCTTTCTTATTGGCAAAAATTGCACAAGAATATATTCATTTGAATTCTCAAAATTCGTTGCATATCTATACCTATGGATCAGTTTTAGAAAATGGAAAATATTGGAGCAGCATTTAATATTCCCGATTTTAAAAATTTTTAAAATATCCCGACAATATTTTTGACAGAAAGGTAGTACGCTTTTTATAGCTGAACTAATTGCAATATTAATGAGTCTATATTTCATAACTGATTTGACTAGTATTCCTTTGAAAATAACAATCTTTTCTTATTCAAAATCAGCATTATCGGCTTTGTGTTCTTGGGTTAGTAAAGAGAGACAGGAACTGCTAACAGAAATAAAGATGTTATGTCATCAAATCATTACCAGGGGATCGGATATTTCATTAATTTGGATACCTAGTCATTTACATATATTAGGAAATGAAATTGTTGACCACTTAGCAAAAAGTGCTGCATCTTCAGATGAATCCATTAAATTATTTTTAACTTGACAACAAATGAAATTAACAATCAAATAAAACTATGTGCTTGGAATCAGTGGAATGAAAAATACAAGCAAGAGGTCATTGAAAAACATTACTTGGATAATTCAACAGTATCACAAAATGTTATATCTATTTCAAAATCTTTTCATATTAACAGCTTATTTCCCAGAATAAGGCTAAATGCTTGGCGTGCTCGTTTCATAAATCCTCCAGTACTTTGTAATTGTGGTAGCATTTTAATTGTAAAGTACTTAATATTTGAATGTCAACAAAATTATAACCATTTTAAGCCTTTACTCATTAGATTAAATAAATTAAAGCTACCTATGTCAATCTCAAGTATTGTATATCCAGAAGAACATTCTGATTGGTCATTGAGCTTAATGCTCATAGATTTAATTAGAAGTCATGAATTATTCAATTTCTTCTTTTTTTATGTGTGTTGTTTTAACTCCTAACATTTAGTCTACCAATTTAAAAAAAAATTCTTTTGTACCTATTTTATTTAATTAAGCATTATTAGTTTCAATAAATATTTCTTAATTACTTATTTTGGGATGGGAGGGGATGGAATAGGGGAATTATTTATTAATTTGTTTTAATTTTGAGCTTTTATTATTATTTTTGTTTTTTGGGGAGGTGGGAAGGGGTGTGGTGAAGGGTGGAGGGGGTTAGGGGCCTGAAGGCCCAATTTCAACGTTCTGTAACACGCAAAATGACATTTATAAGTACTTCGTTCTTCACAGGTGAAGTTGAAAGGTTCCACTTCTTTATTTATTTCCTATCCTATCCTATCCTGTCCCATAACCCGAAGGTCGTAGGGGCATCACAGATGATCGCTTAACCAGCATACTCCATCTTTCTCTGTCCTCAGCAGCCCTCATGGCTTCGCTCAGTGTCAAACCAGTCCATTCTCGAATGTTGTCCTCCCACCTCTTTTTCGGTCTCCCCCTTCTTCTACCTCCTTGCACTGTGCCTTGCAGAATGGTCTTTGCAAGGCCTGATGATCTGGTGACGTGGCCATACCATCGGAGTTTCCGTTTCTTCACCACTGTGAGCAGGTCATCGTGTTGTCCAATGGCTTGTGTGATGGTCTGTCGGACTTCAACGTTGGTGATGTGTTGGGTATAGGAAATGCACAGAAGTCTTCTGTAGCACCTCATCTCCATGCTTTGTATTCTTCGTTGGAGATCTGCTGTGAGTGTCCATGCTTCGCAAGCATATAGGAAGATGGAGATGACCAGAGAGCGCAGCAGTCTTACTTTGGAATGTAGACTGATGGTTCTGTCTTTCCAAATGGGCTTCAACCTTGTCAGGGCAGCAGTTGTTTGTGCGATCCTGGAGAGGACTTCCTGTCGAGACCCATTGTCTGACACAATGGCTCCTAAATATTTGAAGCTGTGCACTGTGTTGAGGGATTGGCCTTGTACTTTGATGTCCGTGTTGATGCCATTGGTGTTGTTGGTCATCATTTTGGTCTTCTCTGCACTTATTTCCATTCCATAAGCTCTGGAGGTGGTGTCAAGCCTCTGTACAAGCTGTTCAAGTTCTTGTTCCTCTCCAGCCAATCCATCAATATCATCCGCAAAACGAAGATTGGAGATTGCTCTGCCCCCTATGCTGACCGTGCCTTCGTGATCTGCAAGAGCATCTGACATGATGCGCTCTAGGAAGATGTTGAAGAGTGTTGGAGAGAGTAGGCATCCTTGACGCACACCGATTGTTGTTCTGAACCAGTTCCCGATGACGCTGTTATGGAGGACTGCACTGGTAGCCTTGTCATACAGGCTTTTGATGACTTCTATAATTTTAGGGCTGATGTTGTACACTTTCATGGTTGCCCATAGAGCTGCATGCCAGACTCGGTCAAATGCCTTCTTGAAGTCTATGAACACATGATATAGATGTTGTTGGTGCTGTAGGTATTTCTCACAGATTATTCTGAGGTTGAAAATCTGTTCAGTGGTACTTCGCCCTGCCATGAATCCTGCTTGTTCTTCAGCTATGATTTGTTCAGCTTGTGGTTTCAACCTGTTGAGTATTATTTTCAGGAGGACCTTGCTGGGATGGCTGATGAGGCTGATGGTGCGGTAATTTTCACACTCCTGAAGGTTACCTTTTTTGGGAAGAGTGATGACAAGCGACTGGGTCCATGGTGTAGGCCATTCCCCACTCTGCCAGATCTTGTTACAGATAATGGTGAGAGCATCAGTCATCGCTTCTCCTCCTGCTTGTAGCAGTTCCGCTGGTATGTTGTCCACTCCCGCTGACTTCCCTTTCTTCAGCGATTGCACTGCTGCCTCAACTTCTTCCCGGAGAATTGGGAGGATTTCTTCTTCTTCTCTGCTCTCGGGACATGCTAGAACTGATGGGTCTCCATTTGGTGTATGGTTGTAAAGGTCAGAGCAGTACTCTGTCCATCTGTCCAAGACTTCTTGTTCTTCTGTAAGGCAAATGCCAGACTTGCTTTGGATAGTGGAGACTTTGGGCTGTTTAACACTTGTCAGCCGCTTCACAGTCTGGTAGGCCTTCTTGCTGTTGTTCTTGTTCAGATTGTTCTCTATTTCCTGGCATTGATCTTCTATCCAGTTCTCCTTTGCTGTGCGCATGCCTTTTCGGATGTCATTGTTGATTTTTCGGTAGACATCAGCTCCCTGTGAGGTGTTCTTTTTCTTTTTTAACTCTCTTCGTTTATCACACAGATCCAAAAGTTCAGGTGTGATCCACGGCTTCTTCTTTGGTCGGTGCTTGCCAAGGATCTCAGTGGCGGCATCTGTTACAGCTGAGTTGAAGGTATTGGTCATGGTGTTGACATCTACTTCGCCTGCCCCCAAAATGAGCAGTGGTGCAAATTTCCCTCCAATTGTGGCCTGAAATATTTTTGCCACCTCCGGGTCTTGCAGTTTGTCCAGGTCGAACTTCAGCCTAGTGCACTTTGCTGTATTTACTCTCTTCAAATGGAGCCGGAAAGACATCATCACGAGATCGTGGTCACTTCCAATGTCTGCTCCTGGAAAAGTGCGTGTCCTGCCAATGTTGATGCTTGATCTGAAGCGTTTCTTGACCATGATGTAGTCGATCTGGTTGTGATGTTCCCCGCCGGGACTGTGCCATGTCCATCGTCTGGATTTTTTGTGGAGACCAAGCGTGTTTGCCAGTACCAGATTGTTGTATCTGGCAAACTCCAATAGCCTCAGACCCCTGTCATTTGTCTCGTTGTTGCAGTGGGGTCCGCATGTGTCTCCCCAGTTGTGGTGCGCATCTTGGCCAACCTTGGCATTCCAGTCGCCTTGCACTATGACTATGTCCTTCTTCGGCACTTGGTCAAGGACCGCCTGTATATTTTCATAAAAATCCTCCACTTCGCTGTCTTCATAGTCTGATGTTGGGGCATAGGCCTGGATGATGGTAATGTTGAAAGGGGTTGCTCTCAGACGGATGGTAATGAGTCTACTGGAGACTGGGCGGCACCCCATGACAGTGGCTAGAATGTTCTTGTGGACCAAGAATCCAACGCCGTGTTCGTGCCTGTCATCTCTACCGCTGAAATAGAGCTTGTGGCCTTTGTCAGTCGTTGTTTCACCTAGGCCTTTCCAGCGCAGTTCGCTGATACCTAGAACGTTCCATCGATAGTGGTCCAGCTCGTGGGCCAGTTCTTCTAATTTTCCTTCCGCAGTTAGGGTCCTGACATTCCAGGTTCCTATGACGATGTTGTTTCTCGTGCGGATCTTGCTAATTTGTCCATCAGTAGCATACTTTTCACCTCCGTCCTGGTGGCCAACGGAAGGCGCGGTCCTTGTGTAGCCGGGCGACGACCGATCCGGCATGGAATTAGTGGATAGCCTCATCATGTGTTGTGTCTTGGGCAAAAAAAGACCTGGCAGGGCCCAATCCTCTCCAGGCTGTTGGCCACAGCCGAAATCCACGATATTATTTGAGAATCTTCTGGATATGCGTGTTTACTCTTGATAGAATTTTCCCGATGGATATCGAAGGTCGTGAATGTTCCCGGAAGTAGAGAAAATGTGAGTGACGTAAGTCAGTGATGACGATCTTTAGTTCGATTGGTGGCAGTGCGTAATAATAATAAATAATAATAAATAAATATTTATTTATTTATTATTATTATTATTATACATTTGTTTTTTAATGTAAACTAATTGAAATAAGGGAATGTATGTTGTTAAAAGTTTATATGTGTATGTCAGTAGTATGATGATTTTTATGGTTTGATTATTTGGAAAATATCTATGATGTGCGCATGGTAGATTTCGTATATTGATTATGTTATATCAGTACAACTTATGTTAATGTGATGAATAAACATTGATGCAACAACAACAACCTTTCCTATAGATTCTTTATTTTTTATTATTTTGAGTTAAACTATCTTCTCGTTGTGTTAGTTTTCTTATCTTTAATTTGATTAAATAGATATTTGTTATCTATTAAAATGTATGCCTAATCATCTACAATTATCCTGAACTATTTACATTGACAGTGCACGTAGTGGATCATGGCTACACAACTGATGCAGTGTGTGACACTGTGGTTGGTGATAACGTCACTTCTGGTGACGTGGACAATAACGGCGGGACGGTCAACAGTCAACGGTGATGACCAACAGCTAAAGCAGACGGCCACAGAACAGGTTGGCGTCCCGCAGTAGCCTTCATCGTATTTTGTATGCGTGATGTCCGGGCACTCGGACAATTAGTATACCCTTGTGCATTCATGTATGTAACTGGTCACAATTAAGAATAATGTGTTAAATGTTTTTCTTTTACTTTGTGTGTCCTCTCTCATTATTATTATTATTATTATTATTATTATTATTATTATTATTATTATTATTATTATTATTATTATTATTATTATTATTATTATTAGGATACGGGTAACAAGGAAGATGTGCCCTCGCTGGTCTCCCTCTACATGCAACACCGTCGAACGTTGGACGATGACACTATTTCCGTACCAAGCAATTGGCTCAATGAAGTACCTAAGAAGACTACAACAACACCTATCACACCACCTATCCAACGAAGATGTTTTAACCGACGATATAGTCCCTAACGAGCTCTTTCGTCATGAACGCTAGCAGCAGTCAAGACGGCGACTGGTTGTTGGGGATGATTGCAACGTCGTTCTCGGTGTGATGTCACCCTCAAGCGGGTCAGTGCTGTCAAGAGGATTAATAAATCGACATATGCTAATGACTTGCCTTTCAGCTGATTCTCTCTGCGCGTGTGCTATAGCATCTAGTTAACTAAACTTGGTGAATGCTCCACACTTTACCAATGTATTCAGAATTTTCGACAGAGCATTATTATACAAAGCATCGTCTTCTGATTGAGATATAACATTGAAACCAACAGGCACATGAAGAAAATGAACTTAAACCACGCACCCAAAACGCACACAACATTTACACTGGCATAATGGACGCACAGTAAAAAAAAAACACGTTTTATTTGGATATGAAATATGGACACATGGATCATTAATTGAACTGTATGGACAGTTCTGTGGCAATTTCTTTCATTACATTACAAGTCAATTGCTTTTATTTCAGTGAGTGAATGAATGAATGGATGAATATCTCTCTCTCTCTCTCTCTCTCTCCTCTCCTCTCCTCTCCTCTCCCTAAACTGTTAAATGGCTTGCAAAATACCTCAGTATGGGCGTCATCATAGGCTATTCTCGTTTGTGGAAACAAAGATGCCAGGATCTGAAAGTTTGACGGCCTGATAGGATTTTTGTGTGTTAATCTTGTTGTACAATAGCTCTGATGATAAAAGCTTTGATGATAATTATTATTATTGTGTTCAGATATACTTAGGCTACATGTTGGGATATGCATACAATATTTTGTTTTCATACATACAGGATTATTCTCTAAAATTAGTAAGTCATGCTTATCTAGGACTCATCTCGCACAGATTTGCGAAAATCTGGATCAAACATACATAAACCCACACTGTTGTACGCATGTGAGTCAACAAAAACTGAAATAAATAAATAAATTTTTGTTTTTTTTAAATTAAAAAATCAGTTTATTACGTTTAGAGAAAAGTGTGTAAAAGCGACGGGCGGACGCCGGATGCCGTACACCGGATGTGACGACACGAGTTTTGGAACGCATAGTGTAAGTCAGAAATTACGTTTTTCACGTGCTCGATAGCTATTTTAAGTTGAGCGGAGCTCGATATCTTGAACTGTGGACTGGGAAGAAAGCGGCAGAACTGGCAGATTGAGGCGGTAGCTCTTTGTGATTAGACTATTGGAGAGACTGTTACTTCCACTATCATAGGCTATGTGTAGGGTTCGTTTCTAAGGGCTGTGTTTTGTGTTTTGAACCAACCAAAGTCTTGTACCTTAAAATTTACAAGAATGACCAATACGTTGTGACAATTTTTATAGAAAAGTAAATTTATAGTAATTGAGGAGGACTTTTGCTGCCAGGGTGCTGTGTGATCTCTGTGTAGAGTGACGTCCTAAGGGTGTGTACTCTTTGTTTTAGAGACCTCCCAAGACCTCCCAAGAACTAACATTTCGCAAGTGTTAGGGTGCCCTACTAAATCATAATAAGACAGTAACGAACCACCTAATCTCCTCAGATCGTATTGTTGTTGTGTTGTGGTGTTGAGTGTATCTGTATTTCAAAGGCCGGAAAACTGAAGGTGAGTTGATGCCCAGTATTCTAGTTCCTTAGTGGCTATACACTCCGAGCATGCGTACGTGAATGAATGAGGATGAATGAGGGGGAAAAGGTGTATTTTGATAAATAGCATTTTTTAAATGATTTTCTTGATGCAGATGTTAAGTGGAATAATGTTGTTGATGTTGTTGCCAAAATGAGGTCACCAGTGACGATGTATTTTAGTATGCTAGAGGGGTGATAATATGAGAGAGAGAGGGGGACGATGTATTATAGCATGCTAGAGGGGTGATGGAAGTGAGAGGAGTGATAGAAATAAGGTTAAGGGTGACGTTGTGTTATATATTATGACCTGGAAAGGGAGTGATGAATATGAGAGGGAGGATGAAACAAGCTTGTTGATTAGGAATGAAATTATAATATGCATTTGTATATTTGTATTTGTGTACATAATCCATGTTCAAGGGATGTTAATAGAAATTATAGAAAGATATGAAAGTCCTGATGCATAAATAAACAGGTCAGATGCTTACGCGGAAGGAGTTATTTCCCATGTATTGTTTACGTGGTTAGATAGTGTTCTAAGACAGTTATTTTGTGACCAGATTGGGGCCTTCGTATTGTACTTCTAAACTACTACGTTTTCGACTTACTAATATTTCTTCTACTCCTAGTTTGCTGTTACCACTACGTTTATTGCTCACGACTCTATCATGGGAGGTCACCTAGGCATCAGAAAGACGTCAGACAGAATCCAGGCGGTGTTCTACTGGCCAGGGCTTCATGCGGACGTCAGCCGTTTCTGCCGATCATGTGACATTTGCCAGAAGACCATACCTCGAGGAAGGGTCCCGAAAGTACCTATGCAGAGGATGCCTTTGATCGACCGGCCTTTCAAGAGGGTGGCCTTAGACTTAATCGGCGAAATAAGACCTCCGAGTGAAGAAGGTCATCGGTGGGTACTGACTACTTGACTGGGCTCCACTACTTCCGCTTCGGTTCTTCGACTTCATACTTCTGGTCTCCGAATTCATACTTCGTTCTTCGATCTTCATACTTCGTCCTAAGTACTTCGTTCTGCTTACCCCGTTCCACCTCTACTTCTACCTGCAAGAGGAGGCAAGACGACGTGCTTGGGTCGCAGTGCTCAGGGCTTTACATTACACCCTCAATCATACGTACATACACGCACTTAGACATATTTAAACAGTGACTTTCTACAGTCTGCATTTAAGTTGATTGAATTGGTGAATCTTCTTGAGGTAGTGCTTTCAGACGATTTAATTAGACCTGTGTGGGAGATCGGACAGATAATCTGAGCATAAAGTATTTACTATTTATTAAGTACATTTCTTCAAGGTTTTGCTTTGTATACAAAAGCCGTTAGTAGTATTTTTGTATCTTGTTTGTATAGTAATATTGCATCTTGATTGTATTAGCAACTGTGTACAGTGTCAGGGGTTAGGGATTAGACAAGGGAGGTAATTGTTAATTGTTGGGATTGTGGGTTCTGATAAGGGTTGAGGCTGGGTTAGATTCCCAATTTTCTTGTGTGGTTGCGGGTGAAATAAAAGTGTAAATGTTCATTTGACATTTGTGTTTGTTTGTTTTTTAGTTTGAGTGTGTAACCCTCCACTCGTTGAATGAGCTGAAGTCACTAGCCCATTCTGGTGACGTGACACCGGACCGATGGACAAAGCTAAATACAATAGTTACCCCAGTTTACACTCGGGAACTAATAAATAAACATTGAACTGTCCGCACAGGAAATCATTTCTTTCTTCACAAGAAATCTTTTTGAATGGAATTAAACAGCCCTGTGGCGGAGGTGGAGGACAACGGCAATACAGTTGGCGACTTGGACAGAGCCTCTACGCAAGTCTTACTGCATCTCACGACCGGTTATCGTGTGACAGCTGTTAGGTCCGATGCACATGCGATTGTATCTGGACAAGCGAGCACCTACGCCTGTGACGCGTCTTCCATTGGTCATCTAGTTTTATAGATAACCAAAGGCTAGTATTATAGATAACCAAAGGGAGACGTGCCACAGGCATAGGCGCTCGCGTGTCCAGATACAAGCGCCTGTGGTCCGATGGTAATTCCATTGTTGTCAGCCCATTCCAAACTTCTTTTAGTGGAGTCTTGCTCAAATCCCTGCAGTCGTAAATACAATAAAAACACACACAAAGGAGGAAAAACCCCAGGATCAGGGCCGGATCACTTACTCTTGGAGGGGGGGGTTCCAAAAATTTTTTAAGGGGTTAGGGGTGACAAAAACGTGTCCGCTCGAGGAACTTGAGTAGAACGTTTTACTTACCAACAGTGTCAACTAAATTAAGAGCTTTAAAAAAAACTCCATATATATTTTTTTTCTGACTGAGTGAGGTACATCGAATGGCCAGGGGGGGGGGGGGGGGGGGTTCCGGAACCCAGGAACCCCCCCCCCCCCAGATCCGGCCCTGAGGATCGTGGTAAAATAAAATAAAATAAAATAAACCAAGCCCATGAGAGTTGTAAATGAAGGCATCTGAGTTTGGGTGGTAAAAAAAATGGGTGATTTTAAATCATTTAAAATGTAGATTTTTTTTTCAATCCTGTCAGATCAGTTTTCAGCAAATTAGTTCTGAGTTATAAAAGACTGAAAGTTGATTTGTTGTTGATTTGTTGACTATCTGGAAACGTGTTACTTCTATCTTCCGCTCAAGCAAACACTGCTCTGACTAATACTTTAGCCACCCATAAAACAAAGCTATCTTTACATATATACATTGATTGATTGATTGATTGATTGTTGCTTTAGGTCCAGCGGACTCTTCCGAGCCAAATCAGGACCGACATATATACATTAAAACATTGCAAAATGTAGCTTTGTTGAACACCAACCGCCACCATTGACATGCAGAGCATAAGCTAAAGGGGCAACATTCTAATAATCCAAACAATAAAGAAGGAGCGATTGCGTCCCTTGCACCAGTCATATAGAAATCAATACTGATCAATGTCAATACATTACAGCAGTGTACAGAACTTAGTTAGTTGTTCATTGCTTGTAGGGTCCAGCGGACTGCAAAGAGCCGAATCATGACCACAAAATCAAGACCACAACTTCGCTGAAAGAGGACTCGCCCCTGATCCGCATAAAAGATCTGCCGAAACAAACATTGTGGTAACACTGAAGGCACTCCACCAGCCGGTCACTTTACAATAAGAACATCCCACGCAGGGGACGCCGAGGGTATGCCCTAATTTATTGAACCCCCGTTTACAAAAATAAAATAGAATACAAGCATTATAAAATATCAACGAAACACATTAAAATACCTACATTGCCAAAAAATAACATCATAGGAAGCCCCAAGTGACCATTTCGCAGAAAGCATCCAATATTCCCAAGCTGATCCAACAGACCTCACACACAAATGAGTTTTTGTCCCGGAAGAGTTTTCAAGAAAAAAGGTAGGTGACTGTTCTAGCGAAGAAGAAGATGGTATAATAGATTGATAGAACAGAGTAGGAATGAGAAAGAACAAAGGTGAAAGACAGCGACAGTGGGAATTTAAAGCACTAAATTTCCAGAAAGTGGGGATACGATTTATAATGAAACCCCCGGCACCCCAACAAAGGGAGGAGAGGGAAGGGCGGAGGGGGAAGGGGGTGGAAGGGGGCAGAGGGTAGAAGACGGATTTTGTTTCAGTCAAATGACAACCTACATTGCATATGGAAATTGCTGAAGTGGTGGTAGACAGTCACACACACATACAGTACTCCTCTCTTAAGGTGACCCCCCACGGGACCAAATTTTTGTTTGATCTTATCCAAGGGGCACCCTAAACAGTCCTCTGATAAGATCAACTACCAGTAAAAAACTTGATCTTATACGGGGTGCTAAATTTTTGTGTCGTGTGACAGTGTGTGTGTGGGGGGGGGGGGGGTGCAAATGTGTGTGTGTACATGTGTGCACGTTGGTGCGCGCGTATGCATGTATGCATTACTGTATATGTATTTTTTGTGCATGTGTATGATGCATAAGCACACACTCAAACACTCAAACGAACGGATGCAAGCATGCATACACATACACACACTCTCACACACACACACAAACACATTGATGCGCACGCACGTGACAGACTTACCAGCACAGTCCCAGCTATGTGAACAGGAAATGACATCATAAGGAATATATGACATCATCTCAAAACATGAAGTGACCTCATAAATGACGTCATATGTGACATCAATTTCTCTTAAGCAGTAGTCTCCTCCATTTGGGAACCAAAACGAGTTTGACGTTATCCGAGGTTTTCCCTTATGGAGGTGACGCTAAGCGAGGAATTCTAAATGGTACAAAGAAGGTGTTTGGCCGGGACCAACAACCTGATTGATCTTATCCGCGTTGTGACCTTAAACGGTAGTGACGTTAAAAGAGGAATACTGTAACTCTCCACACCACACCTTTTAAGACTTCTGTTAAAAGTACTTGCATATACACTTGCAGCATTAAGAGCAATTACAATGAACATGTTCAGTATCAAAAATGGACATGTGTACATATTATATCATAGGCAAGCTTTAATCCCGAAATCTAATGCACACTCAAACACGAACACTGTGCATCAATCTATCACTGCTTTCCACAACACAAACATTATTCTGCGTATGATTCAAACTTTATTTTTCAAAATGTATTTTCAACGGCAGCAACAATTCACTATTCTATCTAAAATATTTTTTTAAAATTTGGGGAACACATGTTTAAAAATTAAACTGGAATTTTTTGTGAACTGTAATAAACCGGGAACTGGTACCGGGAAACGGTAGAATGGAAGTAAAATATAATAATACCCTTCAAATTTAAGTATAGAGAAATTGTGAGCAATGTTCAACAACAAAGCTAAGAAAATATTTCAAAATCTTGAAAAGGAATACAAAGGTCAAAACATGAACCCACTATTAAGAGTTTACATAAAAGAAAAATGCTATGCAATATGATAACTGTATAAACTTAAAAGGAAAAACGAATATGTCCATTGTGAGTTTAGGTGCTAACACATTATTAACAGTAGAATGTCTTTGCCTAATATGTCAAATTGTGACCAAAAATAAGGAAAAATAAATGTCACTTGTAATATGTGTCTAGTCTGCTTAGATCTAAAAAAGTAGAAAATAAATTTATCAACCTGCAAATTATAGTTCATAAAAATATGATGCAAATTGTTTCACCCTCAAAAAAATCTAATGGACTAAAAATATGAACTAGAAGGGCAAAGCACATATGAATCACATGCTCTTTGTGGAACATGCAATATTTAACATTAAAATGAGTGCCAAGAAAAAAAAATAAAAACGGTGGCATTAAAATGCAAAGTAATACCGACTTTTACTCTTGACCTTGAGACGACCTTGACCTCTGGCTCCAAATACACTCATGTACTATGAAATAAACTACAAAAGTTGTATTATACAAAAAAACTAGTTATCTTTGCATGACATTGACATTCAATGACCTTTACCTTGGAATGACCTTGGCCTTCACGTGACCTCTCATGCTTATTTATGTTCAAATAACTCAATGCTCTTGTATACTACGGGTTAAATAGTGCCATCCCGCTTTACGATGACCATATATTAAAAAATGTTCATGGAAGCTCTAAAATTACCTTGACCTTCAAGATCGACGCAAGAACGGAAAATATATGAAAGATCAATATATCATCTCTAAATCCAACAACCTTGGAATTGATATCTTTCATAGTTTAGGGTCAAGGTCACTTCAAAGTATCTATTCTAACCGACTTTGGACATCTCCAGTGATTTTGACATTGGGGTGAGGTTGACCAAATTTGCATAGTGTGTCTCATTAATGTATACCTTGCATCAAAGAATCATAAGTTCAATATTAATAAGAAAAAAATTAAATTTTGTGAAAAATTGTAATTTTTGACAAACATTTGTCGATCCTGTGACCTTGACCTTGAAGTGAAGTAATTCATTCACTGATCATTTATGAGGTCTCATGGATATACACAATCTTACCCAGTTTAGCTGTGATAGTTGAAATAGGTTCTGAGATATTAATCCACCGGAAAATTTTGCACTGACAGACTCCGGATTGCGGACAAACGGACAAACGGACAAAAAAAGGGTTCATGTCAATTTTAAACTATTTAGGACACACACAGATTTGCAAAAAAATGGACAATGTATTTGAGGGGGGGGGGGGGGAGTACATAGACTCGCATTGCTATGCATGTGAGTCAAAAAGCCCTTTTGATATAATAAAACTATTAAGAGCTTAAAATAGATAAATGACCCGTGTGTTACGTTGAAACGCCAATGGTAGTATATCTGAAACGCGCACGATAGATCTAATCGTTTCGTTTTGCAAAGTATTCAATAATGGAGTTTATTTACCTTTGATTTGAGTTTGCATTGTTGTTAGGAGAGGCTTTGTATAACGTTGATAATTTTCGTTAGTCGATATTGTTGGAGAATTTTCTGGATCCGTTTGTTTACTATCGATCGAAGTTTCTTGATGGACGTAGATAATAGAGAACATTCTTTTGACATGTATGACGTAAGTCAGTGATGACGATCTTTAATTCTGATTGGTTGGTTGTAATGCGTCATTTCTAGAACGACCTGTCGTCATCTCGAATGAGGAAAAAAATTATAAAATGGATGCCGTGTGTGTGGTTAGAGAGAGTAGTGAAAGTTGTTGATAGTGAGTTGGAAAGTGAAATTTGAGAGCGAAAAGACGATTGTATGCAGTTGTTGATGTGTGCTGAATAAAAGTGGAAAACTTCATACGTCGACTCCGTGTCTTGTATGCTGATTGAGCAGGCTGCGTGAATAAACGAATCTGAGTTACACACGCCTATCAGGAATTCAAGCATCGGGGCTGAATCAGATACTGATAGAAAAACTCCAACTTCAAACCGAGTGTAACACCGTGATAAACAATGTTTACTAATTAACTGTCTTAGCATAAACTAAAGCAAAACTGGCTTAAATCATGAACAAACTGTAATAAAAGCAAGGATAATCGGTTGAACAAAAACAAGCAATATAACTCTTGATGTTCAACAAAATCCCAAGAGCAGAACAAAATGACATGGCAGATTCAGAAGTTAAAAACACACCACCAACATCTGACTACTATGCAATTTTAGTACTCAAATATCACCGCTCTAAACATAAAATTATCATCAAGAACATCATCACATTTTGTTTTCAGCTCAGCAGCGTGATATAAATAAACACATTTGAGCCAAACGTATCTTAATTATATAAAGATCTAATTGATTGAACCATATTAACAGTTATGATTCAGGTTTCATAACCAGGAACTTAAAGACTAGATGAATTCTTGCTCAAGATTATATATATATATATATATATATATATATATATATATATATATATATATATATATATATATATATATATATATATATATATATATATATATATATATATATATATATATATATATATATATATATATATATATATATATATATATATATATAATATATATATATAATTTATTTTATAAAGCGCAATTCCAAACTAAAAGTCTGCTCAAAGCGCTCACACGCATACTCTCACACAAGCTCTCGCACAATAAGAGACTGTACAACACACTAAAACATGGTGTATTAAAAAAAAAAAAAAAACCACTTACATCTGACACCACATGCCTACAAACAAACACACACAGAATTATTATAAGCAGCTAAAAACAATAAGATAAAATTCGTAAAAATACGCATGTCCAATAAAATTAAACAAAAGTATTTTTAAAAAAAATATATATATACATATATTTTACATGTAAAAGATGTAAGAAACATTAACACACAACCAAGCATGGCTTTACGCAATCAAATACAATATAGAATAAATACAATAAAATACATTGACAGAACTTAATCCTGGTCCTCTGATTAAATGAGCCAAAAAAAAAAAGTATAATTTTATGGAATAAAATAGTTGACTGCCAAATTTCAAAAACCCATTACGTGAAGATCGCAACAATGTAAACATATAGGACCCTGGGTCCAGTGACTGATAGACCAGGGCTAAACTAAAAAGCAGCACGCACCCCCTCTCTAGTCAAATTCGGGGGTAGGAGAGGAGGTGGGGGTGGGGAGGTGCGGGACCATCCAAAACTGGGAAATGTGAGCATGCACACAAGGGAAATTTCTCCACGTGGGAGGTTAAAACAAATAAATAGAACTAAAAGGTGTTCCTCACCCTAAGTAAAAAGCGCTTTTAAATAAAATGCTGAAACTGGGATGGGAGCAGGCAACCAAGGGGAAGAGGGTGCGCATACTACCTTTTAACACTAAATTCTACTTCTTTTTTTTTTTAATTACTAATCCTTCTTCTGACATCAACACCACCGCCACCGCCGCCACCACCATTACGACAGCGAACGACAACCATCACAAGTATCCACCACCACCACGGCAACTACTACCACCTCCGCCACCACCACCACCTCCACCACCACATCAACCATCACCATATCCACCACTGTCGTTAATTAGTTACTTCTGGTGGCAGGGACTATATATATTTCTTTTGCTTAGCTATGCATCTTCGGTGACAAAAGTATATAGATATAGATATATTTAAACCTATAATTACGAAAGCGCTTGAGGGTGGGAAGAGGAGGTACTCTGTCTGCTAATTGCGCCTACATACAACTAGGACACACACACACACACACACACACACCTACACCCCCCCCCCCCCCCACACACACACACAAGCACAAAATATTCGGGCGTACGTCCACGACAATGTCTGTGTAGATGGATACTTTTAACCCATACTAATCATGTTCGTAGCTTGGTAAGGGTTAAGGGCTGTATCAGTTTTGGTTCTATCGATTTCGTTTTGAAGAGTCAACAGGTGTTGCATTGTGATAGTAAAGGGTAACAAAACGGCTGACGGGGCTTTCATTCATGGAGCAGCATTGAAGTGAAAGTGCTGGCCTCTCTAAGACGGGGCGAAATTTACTGTCGGCAGCGGCTCAAGTTAATTGTAGGGTTATTCACACACGGCCAGTTACCGTCAGCAGAGTGAAAAGAGCGCAAACAGCTTATCGTCCCAACGGCTTTATCCCTGCGCTGACAGGGGACAGAGAGAGAAGAAGAAGAAGGAAAAAACGAAGGAAAGGGGTGTGTAAATCACCCATCCGTCCCATTGATCAGGCCTCAGTGCTGATCCAACACGATCCCGATTATCATGCACCGCTCACATAAATAGGAACCCACTATACCTTTTTTAAACTTAAAAAAAAAATTATTTCTTTCTAATTTTTGTTTTGCCTCTTTTTTTTTTTTAAATAACAAGTAATATATATTTATATATGTCCTTTTACTTCAGAATAATATTGTGTAAAGATATTTTTTAATGTAAAAATTTATATATATATATATATATCCTACCATTGGCTTAATGTTGTCTTGCTTTTAAAATCCTCGATGATCGATTAACGCCTATTACATTATTGAACGATGATTAGATCTTGTATACTTCGGTAGAAGAAGAGGGAGACAGAAAAAGAAGTGTGAGGACTGGCTTGACACTGAGCGAAGCCATGAGGGTTGCTGAGGACAGAGAAAGATGGAGTACGCTGCTGGTTAAACGATCATCTGTGGTGCCCCAACGACCTTCGAGTTACGAGATAGGATAGGATAGGATAGGATAGATCTTCTATTCACACTTTTCTGCTATCCTATGCACCAACGGGAATCCCCTCATGTAAGAAGGGTAACTCTGTTACCGTGAAACATACTTCCGGTTTCTTTTCCGCGTATTGTTTATCCGAGTGTTTTAGTGAGTTATTTCCAAATATTCAAGAATATGTCGAATCACATGAGAAAGCGTTGGTGGGAGCATAAAGAGAAAGTTTTGCAGAGAATGCCTGATGGATTTGAAGTCCCAGTTGTGACAGAGTCAAGTTTACAGTGTTGTTGTTGTTGTTGCATCAATTTTTATTCATCAGATTAACATAAGTTGTACAATGGGTAGTTTTACAGTGGGAAGACAACATGTGTCACTGGCCACCGGTATCGTACCCTCACTTTTTTTTTCCTGCAGTTTATTATCCCTTTCTATCGCCAGTGGCGCGCTTAAACCCTACCTACCTAACATTATTTGTGAATTTTTGAAATTTTTGCTGGGGGAGCAAACCGGAGTACCCGAAGAAAACCCCCGAGACGTTGCCTGAGTCGAAAGTAAATAATATTCGGAGAAACATAACGCCCAGATGCTGGCTCGAACCCACAACGGCAGGCGCCATTGGTTTCTGGCTTGTGGACAAGGCAAGTTAGTCCCGCCTTAGCCCACTTGGCCACAACGCTCGCCTAACATAGTCAACTACTTCGTGTTTTGTGAAGGTTGCGACGGCGAAGCTATGGAAAACTACAAGAGTCTTCAGGTCCTGTTTCACTTTCTGTCGATGATCGACGCACCTCCGAAGTCGCCACAAATACAGGCCTCTACGATTGTTTTTGCATCCTTTCACTGAGCATGTACTTCCTCCACCGTTTTTATACTTATCCCACTCGTTTTCTGGCTCTAACAATCGTCGTTTTCGGCAATTTGCAATATTTAAAAGTCACGCATCAAGCTTAAATAAAAGCAAAATAAGCCAGACCGGAACTTGGTTTCACTCTAACCTCGTTTTGATTTATAATGGCGATACCCACGAGTTTTTATGAGAGGTGCCGGAAAGTTGTGAAAATAACACAGCAAAGATCGTCTCCATTCTTGTATAACCGCCGCCCCAAAGGCTCCATCCCTTCTCCTCTTCCCCTACCCTTACTGCCATCTTCTTCTGGAAATCACTGCACCATTTACCACTGTACCCGGTTTGAAACAAGATGGTAGGAAATTCAAATGTATTTCCAGACACTTTCGCACACATAGCCGAAAATGAAGCATTTTCAAAAGCGTTACATGTCTTGGCGTCGTTGTGACTGGGCTGTATCCTATAACGAAGCCAAAGGAAAACATGAAATGATAGGCTACAATGTGAGCTATTTGCTAGCGAAAATAAAATCGGCTCAGTCACTTGTGGGATAGAGCGCAACAGGTGTTTAGAAAATGGTACAGCGCAATGGACCCGACCTTTGAGAAAGTACTAATTCCAATCAGAGATTCTTGAGATCATGCGTTTAACGAACCGACAGATAGACAGACAGACATTTTGTTCGTTCTAATACCACCCCCCCACCCCCCATCCCCCACCATACCCCATTCTCCTCCACCTTTCTATCCCCACCCCCACCCCCACCTCCTCTTCCGACTATTTCAAAGTATTTCCAGATTAAACAACAACAACAACAACAACAACAACAACAACAATATCAAACATCCCCCAACCCCTACCCTAGCCTCCCACTCTTCGCTAATAAACACGTCAAGATGTCTACTCCTCACTCTTGACTTTTTCTGTAAATAAATAAGCAGCTAACGTTTTACAGCCACAAACACAAACACCTTCCCTTTCCCTCTCTCTCTCTTTCTCCCCCCCCCCCCCTCTCTTTCCCCTCTCTCTCTTTCCCTCTCTCTCTCTCATCCTAATTCTTCCTTCTATGTTAAATGAACAATAAACAATTTAGCTCACGAGGTGGTGGGCTGTGAAACACACTCCCACCCAAATGAGCCATTAAACACTCATCGTCCGCCTTCAGACGGTGATCGTGAGCGGGGGAAACGCTTTTGTGTGTTCCGTGTGGGTTCCGCGTCTCCCCATTGGCTCACGCGCCATACTCAATAGAAACTGATACTCGATATTGAAACAACTTTTTAAAAAATAGAAAAGAAAGATTTTGTGAAGGTTCACTGGTTACTTTGAAACTAAAAACTCAACTCCTCTTGCTTCGAGGCGGAGTTGCTGGAATATGATAATCTGACAGACTTTTGACACCGACGGACACACACACACACACACACACACACATGCACACACACACATTCATAGCGCCCGCGCACCCACACGCCTATCTAATCGACACAAACAAACACACACACCAACACACCTATCTAATCGAAAACACACACACACACACACACACACACACACACACACCCACACCCACACACACACCCATCTAATCGACACAAACACACATACACACACACCTATCTAATCGACACACGCACACACAAACTGCGCGCGTGCCCACTCACATAAACACACACACGCACACACACGCACACACACACACACAATAATGCACATACAGTTAATTGCACAAATTGCATCAAAGATTGCCGCACTGTGGAAACAAGGGTATAGGGTCGGGGCAGGGACAGAGAGCAAAAAAAAAAAAGGGGGGGGGAGCAAGTGAGTAGGGTGGGTGGGTGGAAAGGAAAAGAGATGAGGCAGGCGATGTGGAATGAAGAAAGGAGGTGGGGGGGGGGGAGTGGTGAGGCAGGGAGAAGAAAGAGCGAGGGTAGCATCGTGTGGGATAGGGAAGATAGCTACGTGATGTGTGTTTCTCTCTCTGTGTGTGTGTGTGTGTGTGTGTGTGTGGAGAGAGAGAGAGAGAGAGAGAGAGAGGGAGGGGGGAACTAGGTGGGTTATAGCTACAATCGTTTCTCCTTGCTCTTTTCCTCTCTTTTCAGTTTCGGGAGCGTGCGTTTGCAAAAAGAAAACTGCAGTAATAATTTATAGTGTTTTATGGAAATGAGCCCAGAATGCAATCCTTTGCATGTCCTTCTTTTTTTTTTATTTGCCAGGAAGCTAAAGACAGTTCATAGGCGAGATGAAAGTGGTCCAAGCGGAAAAGAAGAAAAGAACAAAAAAAAGAAGAAAAGAAAACGATCCGGCGAAAAGAATAAAAACAACGTGAAACGGTTAATATCAGAGAGTAATAGTAGCGTAATTGGTCGATATTTTGCTTGCACTAGACCACCAAAGAAATAGGCTTATATATTCTTTGAGATATTTTTAGCGACTGTGGGGACCGCCAGAGAATTTATGGTAAGTGTAGCAGGAGGGGGGGGGGGGGAAGCGGAGGTGAGGATAGTTATGGTTTGATTAACCATCAATGGAAGTTATCACGGTTTGATGTTTTTGGTCGAACCGCTGGGGTCAAGAATATGAAAATGGATTTTGGTATGAATTGCTAGCTTCGATGTCTTTGTGTGTGTGTGTGTGTGTAGGTGTGTGTGTGTGTGTGTGTGTGTGATCATTGAACTTGAAGGTTGGGGTTAGAATGATAAATTGAGCCACAAACAGAAATTTCGTAAGAATTTATTTATTTATTTTTTTTAATCGTTCTTATATAGCGCTTTTCCAGCTCAAGAGCTGCTCAAGGCGCTGGCCGATACAGGATCTAACTTAAGCCGCCCGAGACGCCCACCCGCAGCCTTTGGGCGCATGGTCTGACGCCCGGACAACTGAGCACAATCCTGAGCAGCCAGGGATGGGGGATAAGGACCTAGGTGCATGCTGGGTGTTTTCTTGTCACCGGCACTCACCCGTCTAGGACATGAGCGTCAGGATCTTTAAAGTCCGATATGATGGAATGTATGCGACACAGACTAGACCTCAGTTTATACTCTCATCCGAAGGAGTAGGAAAACAGGAGTAAAGTGTCTTTCCCAGGGACACAACACAATGGCCCGGCCAGGGCTCGAACCCGGGACCTTCCGATCCGCAAGCCGAAGCACTACCATTAGACCACAGTGCCTCTGAATTTGCCTCTGAATTTGAATCAGTGTTTCACAATTTGATGCTCATTGACAGCTTCACGATGTTTTGTGTATCATTGAAAGGAAGGGCTGGACCAGTTGAGTCTAGAACAGAAAGTCACAAGTTTGTTGCTTTCGGTAAACCATGTAAACCGATCGTGAATGAACTAACATTCAATCTTTAATAGTTGATGGCTTGCTCGTATATAATGAAAGAATGAACAGATAAACAAACACAACCACACCCTCGCGCCCACGTACACACACACTCACACAAACACACCCACATTACATTACATTACATTATTATTGCTTTAGGTCCAGCGGACTCTTCCGAGCCAAATCAGGACCGGACAACCCCCTATCCGCATAAAAGATCTGCTGAAACAACCCTAGTGGTAAAACCGAAAGCTCTCCACCAGCCAGTCATTTTACAATAAAGACATCCCACGCAGGGGACGGCTGAGGCTTCACCCCAACTTATCGAACCCCCGTTTACAAAAACAAAATAGAATACAAACATCATTATAAATTATCAACAAAACACATACATATAAAATGCCTACATTGCTAAATAATAACATCATAGGAAGCCCTAGTGACCACCTGGCAAAAAGCGTCCAATATTCCCAAGCTGATCCAACAGACCTCATACACAAACAAGGAGTCTTGTCCCGGAAGAGTTTTCAAGAAAAAAGGTAGGAGACTGGTCTAGCGAAGAAGACGATAGTATAGCAGATTGATAGAAAAGAGCAGGAATGAGAAAGAGCAAATGAGAAAGACAGCGACAGTGGGAATTTAAAGCACTAAATTTCCAGAAAGTGTGGATACTATTTATACTGAAATCCCCGGCACCCCAACGGGGGTAAACACACCCACACATAAACACACATACACATATATGCATACATACATACATACATACATACATACAAACATACATACATAAATACATAGGCCTACATACATACATACATACAGTCATAAACTTCCCGTGCGTGTTATGAAATAATTCGTTATATTCTCAGAAGATTCCTACAAACTTGGTATTAGTTTATAAACGGTTTTTAACTTTCAAAATGTCATGTATACAGTACACGCATTCATCAAAAGGCTTTTCTTATACAATTACACAAGTTGAGACAGAGATTTAAACTTGAAATAGACTACTCGAGACATAACAGTTGAAACACAACACCCATATACGTTTTGCTAATTTTATTGTTCTCTACTTTCTCACTCAAAGTAATAGAATAATAATTAAAACGGAATTCAAGAAAACTATAAGTCCTAAAGTACTAAAATAATAAATAGCTGAATTATAATATACTCTTATTTTTCTCTGAAGCAATCCAGTTCCCGGTCTGACAGAAAATTTACTTTTATCAATTTATGAAAATATTTTACGCATTTAACAAAATTACTTTCAGCATTATATTTGAAACAAATAAATCATAAAATAGTAAATATTCAAATTACCGTGTCTGTCATGAACAGAATCCAGAATCACCACAGTGAAAAATAGGAGTAGCCTACACAGTAACACAACAAGATTTCCAAGTCACACACAAAATAAGCATTCACCCTTCGTTTTTCACAGTCTATCTTTCATTCTAATAATACACCATATCCTAGTCCTATTTCATTCAATCACAGACACTGTCGGATGCACACGAGAGCAACCTTCTGTCAAGGTCAATATAATAGTCACACGACACCGGAGCGTATAGGCAGGCGAACCAGGGACCTTTTGGTTTCCAGTAACCCGCTCTACCAACTGAGCTACCCGGCCCCTCAAACAACATTCTGAACATTGAGGTTTAACGTCAACACCCACCATTGGCGATAGGGCAGACGGGAATAGCTATCCCAGGGAAAAAGGGGTGGGGACCTAAATCAACGCTGAACCACCAGAGCAATCATACTGCTAAAATGACCATTTTTATTTCGCCCACCACGGGATTCGAACCTGGATTATCGGTGTGCTCTACCAATTGAGCTACGGCGGTGGAACAACCACCTTCTGTTCTCCAAACAGTTTTTATATAGCCGTGTCTCATCACCAAAATATTAATGAACTAGGAAATAGTACTAACGCAAAGCAAATACATGTCAACAGCCGTAGCTTGTGTACTTATTCTATAAAAACGTGATGTATACACAAATATAAATATTTACCAATTCACTTCCTGACACATATACATACATACATACATACATACATACATACATACATACATACATATCTAGTACTTTATTGCCAAATCTGTACAAAGAACAGAAGCGCAATGCGTGATTCAAACAATACAATAGCAAATACATCACTGGGCAGCAACCATCAGGACATCTCCGAACACCACGGCAACAGCGCGGGACATAGACATAGCCCATACCAAAACATGGAGAAACACAACAAACACACACATACCTACCCACCCATCTAAACCACCCACTCATACCTACTCACACACATACATACAACACAAATGAACAAATACAATAATAAATACAATATTCTTATCCCATCCTCATCACACATACAGCAGAGAGTCAGTATACGTGTGTTGGTTTTATTTTTGTATTATTATTTTTTTAAGTACTTATAAATTTCAAGTTGCTGTCACATTAATCCAATCCTCTTTATATTGATCTGGTTGTTTATTGTCTCTGATACATGAAATTCCTTCGAGCCCACACCCTCCTTGACCCAATCATCACTGACATACTGAGGTATTTGGCCAGCCCTTTACTCTGTCTCTTTGATAGTCCCAATAGGCGTAGGCCTGGCACTACACGCCTATGAACACACCCTAGTGAGCCTATCACTAGCACAATGACTTTTGTTCTAAAGCCAGCATCGTTCATGAGGAGGCATAGCGGCATGTACTTATGGAACTTAGTCTGGTAGCATTGCTCTATGAAAGGGTCAAAGGGATTGGCAAACTCCACAATGAATGCTATCGAGTTTTTGTGATCGATGAGACATAAATCGGGTCTGCTGTTGTCCACGTATGTGACTCCATCAAGAGCTACAGGCTGGTTCTCGAACATGGCCACGTGTTCAGTGACAACTGTTTTTTCCAGTTCCTTCCTCACCAGTTCCACACATCTATCATGTCGCTCTATGTATAAGCCTCGCAGACTACGGCAGCAGTTCAAGGCATGGGAGTTAGTGTCCCACCGAAAGCTGCACAGTGAACATGCCTGCCCATATTCTTCTGGGTAGTAAGTACTTTTGACTACGTTGGTTTCCAATAGCTGCAATCTGCCTTTGGCGATAAACCTGGTGAGGTGGTCGTTGACACTGCCGTTAGTCAGATGGCCCACAGAGCAAGCCATGTCAGTGAAACGTACCGCCTCTCTCTGAAGCCTGCCCTGTCGATGAAGACCATTCCAGTGTTGCAGGTCCTTGTTCACCTCCAGTCGCTTGATGGCAGAGTACAGCTCTCGGTGGTCCACATAGCGTGTCCGTATGTCGCCCTCCCCAGCGGACGGCAAATTCACGCCGTATGAGTCGCTGTGCTCGTCATAGTCGAGATCGCCGTTAAGACGCGTGCAGAGCTCAAGTAGCTCCACCCACGTCGACCTTGCCCAGCACACCCGGCTCTTCTTCTCCAGTCCTCGCCTCTCGTTCAGCTTATAGCCGCCGAAGTTGTCTTCACCAGCCTCGGCCAGTGGCACCTTCCGCTTCTTCATGTGGAGCTTGAGGCTCTCGCGGGCTGCATGTTGAACGTGGTGGTCGTCGCTATTGAGGACGGACAGTAGGAACGCGACGCGTTTAGCATGGTACATCGTGCTAGGTTTGAGCAAGCCCAGCCCACCCTGACTTCTAGGGGCGAAGATCTGCGCCCGTGTAGATGATGAGTTTAGCTTCAGCAGTTCCCTAACAAAGTTCACTATGAGGTCCTCCAGATCTTTCAAAAGCTTTTCTGTAAACGTGAGGTTACTGAAGAAAAAGTTCAATTTAGATGCCGCCATCACATTCACTGCCTCGATCTTCTTGTTAATTGGTAGGGGTGAGATGGAGATGTGATCAATAGCCACGCTGAATTCCTCTCTGGCATATTCCGCCTGTCCACTTGCCGCTGTCCCGGTCAGGTTGAGTTGGAAGCCCAGGTAGGTATATGATGCTTCCCTGCCGAATTTGGGGATGGTCGCGTCCTGTACTGTTAGCTCCAGCTGCGTCGTGCGATCCCTGGCGGCCCAACCGGCACCTGAACGCTGGCCGTGTATCGTTGCGCACTTCTGGGGCTTGACCTGCATGCCGGTATAGTCCATGAACATCTCCGTTTTCTCCATCATATTGCGGATATCCTCTTTTTTGTAGGCTGTGGCACACACGTCGTCCATGTAGGCCTGACATGGGATGGGTAGTGTGTCTGCTGCAAACGGCTGTTCCATCCAACGTAGCCAGGGATCTAGAGCTTGAATAAAGGCGATTGCTGACCATGGGCAGCCCTGGATTATACCGCGATGCCTGACGATCTTCTGAGTCAAGCCACTCTTTGTCTGTATCTGGAAGGTGGAATTGTCGTACACGTCAGCAGTGACGTCAATGACATGGCTGGGGTAACCGGCTCTCTCCATAGCGTCCAGCATCACCCGGTGGTCAACACTTCCGTAGGCGTCCCTGATGTCAACAAAGGTAGTGAAGAATGTCGCCGATACGTGCTTGAAGTCATCGATGGCAGATTTAAGGCAGAAGACGTGTTCCTGCAAGCCGTTTCGCGGCAATGAACCTTTCTGGCTGTCGGAAAGCCTGCCGGTGGCCACTATCCATGGAAGTATTCTGCCTTGCAACAATTTCATATAGATTTTGTAACATGATGTTAGCAGGGAGATAGGGCGCCAGTCACTGGGCTGATCCGGATTGCCTCCTTTCTTTGGTAGTAAGATGATTGTTGCATGTTTCCAGTCAGTCGGAATCTTCTTGTTTAGCCAGCTAATATTGAAGATGGCAGTAAGAGCATCAACGATCTTTGACAGCTTCTTCTTCAGCACGCTGTACTCTACCCCATCATATCCTGGGGCTGTGTTGTTCTTCAGCGTCTTCACCACTCTCTTCACTTCCTCTGTAGTAAAAGGTAAAATGTTGACGTCTGACTGCGGGTGTGGGGGGTTGACGGTGTCGGGCCAAGGATGTTTGGGGAGGGGGTACTGTAAGCACTTCTCACATTTGTCCTGAAAAAAATACATACATACATACATACATACATACATACATACAATGCAATGACCTCTGTGACCATTAATGTATTATTACAATACTTCTGTTAATATTACTGATACATGTCAAGATCATTAGAAGACCAGCAGTTAACCGCTAAATTATTAATCCTTTAATACCTAATTATTAATAACTAGTCAAAGCATATTATTGACTATAATTCGCATCACGAATGCCCTGTGCTACATAATTGCATTATCTATGCTTAGCCCGTAAAACTGAATAAAATACATCATTAACAGACTGTGTGCCACTTATTACATTATCGTGTTTGGCTGCACTGAGACGGCTCTGGCTTGGTTCTGTTCATACCTTTCTGACCGCACTTCATCTGTTCTTGTCAATGGCACCCAGTCTTCTTCTTTTCCTCTGAGGTTTGGAGTCCCACAGGGTTCTGTTCTTGGTCCTATCCTCTTCACCATGTACACTCAACCTCTCAGCTCAATCATCAAAACTTTCGATCATCTGTACCATTTCTTTGCTGATGACTCTCAAATTCACAACTCCGCTCCTCCAGCCGACATCCCCAGCCTTGCTGGTGATTTGTCGCGTTGCATCAGCTCTGTCGCAGACTGGATGGCAGAAAACAAGCTGAAGATGAATGATGATAAAACTGAAGTCATCGCCATTGGTACCAACAGCAAGCTCCGCCAGCTCTCGACACACTCTCTGCAAGTCAATGATCACTCTATCCCTTTCTCAACTTCTGATCGAAATCTGGGTGTACATCTAGATGAGAGTCTGTCCATGGAATCTCACATCAACAAACTCTGCAAATATCTGAATTTCCATCTTGTCGTATCAGCAAAATCCGCCAATATCTTTCTGTTGATTCTGCCAACAAGCTTGCCGTCTCCTTCATCCTTTCTCGGCTTGACTATAGCAACTCTCTTTTGGCTGGTCTTCCTAACAACAAACTTCAAAAACTTCAGCGCATTCAGAACCATGCCGCTCGGCTGGTGCTCCAACAATCCTGACGCGCTAGCGCCACTTCCGCTCTGACTGCTCTTCACTGGCTGCCAGTGAAAGCAAGAGTTGACTACAAAGTTGCCTCTCTTTGCTTTCAGTCTCTTCCTGACCAACATTTTCCTGTCTATCTCTCTGAACTTCTCAACCCTTACAACCAACCCGCACTCTTCGCTCTCAAGACGCTTCTCTTCTGACAGTTCCTCGCTACTCTCTTGAAACATTTGGCAAGAGAGCTTTTTCCGTCTATGCTCCTACCCTGTGGAACAAACTCCCATGCAGCCTTCGCCAATCTCCATCTCTTGACTCTTTCAAAAGCCAAATGAAAACCTATCTCTTCCGCTTACACCTGTAGAACATCCTCCCTTACGGACACCCTGTCGCGCTGACATCTGAAATGTGTGTGTGTGCGTGTGTGTGAGTGTGTGAATATGTGTGTGTGTGAATGTTTGAGTGAATGCGTGTGTATGTGGATGCATGTGCGTATGCGTGTACTTGTCTTAAAATTGTTTTGCTTTTTAAATGACATTTGATCCCCCTTAACTTGTTTTCACTGTAAATGAAATTAGAACTGCTATTATTATTATTATTATTATTATTATTTTTATTATTATTATTATTATTATTATTATTATTATTATTATTATTATTATTATTATTATTATTATTATTATTATTATTATTGTTGTTGTTGTTATTGGTGTTGTTACTATTATTATGTGAATGTTTTCTTTTTAAACCAGATTAATGCCATTACACAAGCTTTTATTCTCTTCATCTGGCCTGTCATATGTTGTAACGATGTTTAGTTATTCAACGATTATTCTACTTTTAAAACTGCTGTATTTCACCACCATTTACACTTTACATCTTAGATGAGGCATTGTTGATCTGCCTCTTTTGGTATTATCGTCCCTCTCTTAAATTTTTTCTTTGAAATTACTCATTTATTTTATAAGTTGATTGATTGATTGACTGATTTTATACTTTTATTTGTTGGTTTGTTACCTTCACTAGGTTTACATGTTGTCTTGTTTTTAAATGCAGAATAGATTTATTATGCGTGTGTATCTGTGTGTGGCTGCGTGTGATCAAGCGCTTTGTGAAGCATTTTATGTTTGAATTGCGCTATACAAAATAAATTATTATTATTATTATTATTATTATTATTATTATTATTATTATTATTATTATTATTATTATTATTATTATTATTATTATTACATATTGAAATTATCAAATTACATTGCATTACATTACATTAGAGGGCATAAGCCTAACCAATGCATTATTGAAATACCGTGCTACTTATAATAATTACAGCTATCCTATCCTATCCTATCCCGTAACTCGGAGGTCGTAGGGGCACCACAGATGATCGTTTAACCAGCGTGCTCCATCTCTCTCTGTCCACCGCAATCCTGATGTCTTCGCTCAGTATCAAACCAGTCCATTCTCGAATGTTGTCCTCCCACCTCTTTTTCGGTCTCCCTCTTCTCCTACCTCCTTGCACTGTGCCTTGCAGGATGGTTTTTGCAAGGCCTAAAGTTCTGGTGACGTGGCCATACAATCGGAGCAGGTCATCGTGTTGTCCAATGGCTTTTGTAATGGTCTGTCGGACTTCGTTGTTGGTGATGTGCTGGGTATAGGAAATGCCCAGAAGTCTTCTGTAGCACCTCATCTCTATACTTTGTATTCTTCGTTGTAGACCTGCTGTGAGGGTCCATATTTTGCAAGCGTATAGAAAGATGGAGATGACAAGGGAGCGCAGCAGTCTTCCCTTGGAATGTAGACTGATGGTCCCGTCTTTCCAAATGGGCTTCAACCTTGCCAGCGCAGCAGTTGTTTGTGCTATCCTGGAGAGGACTTCCTGTCGTGACCCATTGTCTGGTACAATGGCTCCTAAACATTTGAAGCTATGCACTGTGTTGAGGGATTGGCCTTGGACTTTGATGTCCGTGTTGATGTCATTGGTGTTGTTGGTCATCATTTTGGTCTTCTCTGCACTTATTTCCATTCCTTAGGCTCTGGAGGAGATATCAAGCCTCTGTACCAGCTGTTCAAGTTCTTGTTCCTCTCCAGCCAATTCATCCAATCCAATTACAGCTATTGCATCATAATCATGAACTTATATACTACATCAATAACAGTCTATCGTGTGCTGTTTGCTGTATATCTATTTAGTAGACTACATCGCTTCAGTGTGCATAAGCCCAATAAAATTGCATTATTAACAGACCGTATTACTAATAGCATTTATGATAATTTCGCCCATGACCGTCCCGTAACTTAATGAGCCTATAAATTACATCAATAACAAGACTATCGGGTGCTGTTTACTGTAATTAGTACATAGCATCAGTGTGCATACGCCTAATAACATTGCTTTATTAATAGACCGTTATACTTATATAATATTTATAATAATTTCGTCAATTTCCATAAGTTAATGACCAAAAAATCTAGCTTTAATAATAATAATAATAATAATAATAATAATAATAATAATAATAATAATAATAATAATAATAATAATAATAATAATAATAATAATAATATATAGTTTTCAAACTTTATTTTCCAATCGTCTTGATTGCTCGTTCATCGATAGCACATCACCAACAACGAAGTCCCACAACCCATAACACGTGTCATTAGAGAACACGATGACTTGCTCGCAGTGGTGAAAAAACGGAAACGTTGATAGTAAGGCCACATCACCAGAGCATCGGGCCTTGGAAAGACCATCCTGCAAGGCACGGTGCAAGGAGGCAGAAGAAGAGGTAGGAAGACCACATTGGAGAATGGACTGGCTTAACACTGAGTGAAGTCATGAAAGGGTGCTGATGACAGAGAAAAAGGGAGTACACTGATTAAACGATCAACTGTGGTGTCCCAACGACTTTCGAGTTACTGGATAAAATATGATAAAATAGGATAGGATAGGATCATTCATCGACGAAAGAAGATTATTCGGCGAGAATAATGATGACTTGTATCATAATGTTCTCTCTCAAAGTTCAACAGACTATCTTGGCCTTCTTACAATGACCGCAGGTTTCAGACACTCTGAATGATGTTCTCTGCGATTAGTCACAAACAAGATCTCTGTAGTTTGGATGCCGCCGTAAGCTTGATGACATATTGATTATGCTTACTTGGTTGGCCGTGATTGATATTTAACGGCATAATTTTCTAATAATACCCAAAACCATGTACATAAGGATGATGGTGTGACGCAGAAATATGAGTGTGTAACAGGTGTGCCATATTAAAAAATGTGTGATTTTTTTAGGCATTAGTTATAGAATAAATAAAGAAATAAGTAAATAAACTAAGAAAAAAGTAAATAAATAAATAAATAAATAAATAAATAAATAAATAAATAAACAAATTTTGTTCAGCTACTGGTATCCAATAAAATAAGTGTTCTAAATGGACAACTTTAAAGGCGGAAGATGGCGTTCGATACAAGCTATGACAAGACAAGCCCTCAAGAAACATATATGGAAATAAGGTTGATCTTCATACTCCAGCAAATTCATGACCAGGTGAGAAAATGATGCACTATGTTAATTTTTTCAATAGATTCCTAAACATTTCGAAAAAAATCAAAATGTTGTAGCTGCTCACTGTGTTAAAAGTGTGCGATTCTTCACAAGTTTTATTATAGCTGCCCATCTTTTTCTTAGTGAAAAAATTCGTCCCACGGTCATCATTATGTGTAAGCTATGTCGCTCAGGAGCTGGTTTCATGCCTACCACATGCCGCCAAATATTAGCATCCACTAATTACTCTTCACATCGTCGTCATCATCGTCATCATCGTCCTCAGCATCAGCAATTAACTATGATGAATAAAGCGTCGCAGTCTGTTCATCTTCTCAGACTTTACTAGTTTATGCGAATGTTCACGCCGCCGCTTTATTGAACACGGATTACCTCGATATAAAAACTTCGGAGATTTTTGACAAAGGTGTTAGCAATTTCATGTGATTAT
>CM072511.1:21598512-21638512 GCA_036898135.1 Oncomelania hupensis | reverse complement strand
CCCTACTCTATTCATCCACTTGCGGGTCTTAGTTTTGTTCTCTCCCTCCTCCTTCCCCCTCCCCTTGTCATTTTTTTTCTAACAAAGAAGAAAAAAACAAAACAATAAATGCAACGTAACTGCTACGATCATCGTTTGCGTAGTGGCTTTGCCCACAGATGCTCCAGATGAGGGGAGTTGGAAGTGGGTGCTGTTGGGGATGGAGCGGTTTAGTGTGTGGGACTAAAGTTAACGTTAGAGGGACAACACTTCTTCGTTTGATCCTCGTCGGTGCCCGGTACGTGGACTCCTCGTATAGATCGATAGTTTTTGGTCACATCTTTCTTGGGCTGTCTCGCTATCCTACTGTGCGCGCACTCAGGGTAAAGACTTAAAAATAATGCGCAAATTGATTGATTGATTGATTGATTGATTGTTGCTTTAGGTCCAGCGGACTCTTCCGAGCCAAATCAGGACCGGACAACCCCCGATCCGCATAAAAGATCTGCTGAAACAACCCTTGTGGGAAAATTGAATGCCCTCCACCGGCCAGTCACTTTACAATAAAAACATCCCACGCAGGGGACGGCTGAGGCTTTACCCCAACTAATCAAACCCCCGGTTACAAAAACAAAATAGAATACAAACATCATTATAAATTATCAACAAAACACATACATATAAAATGCCTATATTGCTAAATAATAACATCATAGGCAGCCCTAGTGACCACCCGGCAGAAAGCGTCCAACATTCCCAAGCTGATCCAACAGACCTCATACACAAACAAAGAGTCTTGTCCAGGAAGAGTTTTCAAGAAAAAAGGTAGGTCACTGATCTAGCGAAGAAGAAGATAGTATAGCAGAGTGATAGGACAGAGCAGGAATGAGAAAGAGCAAATGAGAAAGACAGCGACAGTGGGAATTTAAAGCACTAAATTTCCAGAAAGTAGGGGTACTATTTATACTGAAACCCCCGGCACTCCAACGGGGGTACTGTTGCCGCAGTGAATCTGTCATACCTATAAAGGAAAGACAGGTTTTCAACTGGGGCTTTCACTTTTCCCTGAATAGGTTAGAACAATCTACAGTGGCAAGATTGCTCATGACCCCAAAGGGGAATGCGCAAATGAGCGCGCTAATATTATGTAGGAATGAATGAAAGACGCTGGCTATATTTCCACAAGAACAAACAAACAATGGTAAGGAGTAGGATTTTGTTCCCTTGAGTCTGCACCGAACTACATCACCTGTTTCAGGCATAATTAAGCGTAGGCTTCATACGGTAAAGACTGACAGAGATAGAGGGGGGGGGGGGGGGTGAGGGGTGGAGGTGGGGGTGGGGTGGGGTGGGCGATAGTTGCGCTGTGGGTATAACATTAGGAAGCAGGCTGTCCAAATGTCAATCACCAACAGATCGAAAATACCGTTGACACATTTTTTTCAGTTCTATCCAATCCTATCTTATCCCGTAACTCTGAGGTCATTGGGGCACCACAGACGATCGTTTAATCAGCATACTCCATCTTTCTCTGTCCTCCGTAACCCGGGTGGTTTCGCTCAAGGTCAGTACTTTAATTTCAGTACTACGTTAATATAACGCCGACATGTACAAGGTATATAGGTGGGTATAAGTATACTTCTTTCGATTTTTCCTCCATTCAGTGTGAATGTGGTATTCAAGATATTTTCTACTTAAAACTCTGACATGCCAGGGGCGTTTCGTTTTATCTTAATTTATTGTGTGTGCCTTTCTTATATCCGATCGTAAATACTTTCCTTTTTTTTAAATTAAAGCGATTTGCAGCTAAAATACCCTGTTGGAAATACATCCCATAAAATGTTTTTTTTTAAGGATTTGCAGCCGAATCTTGAATTTTATTTTAGCTGTTACCTAAATTTTCCGTACGATTTTAGTCTGACACTGTGAACTTCAACATGGTAGGCCTGCTGTATATATTTCATCGTCTTACCGTATTCTTTCGAGAAACAAGACCTCGTGGATGGAGGCTCAAATAACCAACACAGAATCGAAAGTATTTTCAAGATAGGAGACACACTGGCTTTCTATTCGTATCAGTCCCGCTTTAAGTCTGATCTCATTTTAAAGGACTTAAGGTAGTTTTGTTCACTTCATTATTACAAGAGAGGTAAGTCTTCCATTAACTTCCTAAACCTACTTTATCACTGTGGGAAGAAAAGAGTGAAAGGGCAGCAAATGGCATTCTTCACGTTAAATACTCACTTTAGGGTTATCTCATTTTGTAGGCTTTCAGGTGTTTTCAATGCGCCTTTTTCGTAAATTCTGGAGAGCTGAGTCCATTGTTGACTTACCTTATCAATGTCATTGTAGGGCTATGGAAAGTGGTTCCATGAAAGCCTTCTCCACCCTAAAGGCGTTACCTGTGGAACACTTACCTTACTCATACTTGAACAAAAGAAGTGTTAGTTTTGTTTGTTTGTTTGTTTGTTTTTGCTGTAATAATTATGCACATCATTAAGGATTATGGGTTGTCCTTTTTTGTGTTTGATTGTGATTTTACTTACTTTGACTCTTTTTTTTAAAAAATAACTTACTTCTTTTTTTTTCGCTACTCATCCACCAATTCTATTCATTCTGAGACTAAACAAAGAGGAGTAAGAAATGCTCACCTCAATGGTCAAACCAAGTACAGGCATTCAAAAAGACGAGACCGAAGACAGCAAACAAAACTGCACGGGATTACGCTTTGAGTCTGGCGTGGATGGCTGTTGCTGCTGCTACTGCTACTGCTGCTGCTGTGGGGTTGATGCTGGAACATCTTCTGTAGCAGATGTTGGAGATGATGATGCCCACCCTGCGAGATGATGCGTACAACAGCAATCGATAAACGTCTGATGACTTTATGACGATCTAAACACCCCTCCACCTTCCAGATAATCAACCCAGCTAATGACTTTTCAGCCGACATAGGCAGGCAGCTTCGGAGCAGTAAGCTTGCAGATGTGGTATAGTCGTGCATTCCTTTTACAATTTGAG
The DNA here is from genome assembly GCA_036898135.1 of Oncomelania hupensis. Classification (NCBI taxonomy): domain Eukaryota; kingdom Metazoa; phylum Mollusca; class Gastropoda; order Littorinimorpha; family Pomatiopsidae; genus Oncomelania; species Oncomelania hupensis. The sequence goes on along the minus strand of CM072511.1, from coordinate 21,635,515 downwards.
GATAGTGTGAACATACTCCAAGGTCTGTATATCCTGTACTCGTCTTTGGCACAAGTCTCTCTTTAATTTAAAAAGACATGAGCTCTGGCGAACAAGCATCCGGACTTTCGATCGAGTTATGACTAATGTTGCATGCAAACAATAATTGGTACCACACACATTGATGTTCACCATGATGCTGAACGAGAGGATAGTGTTAGTGAGAGACAGAAGGGGGGAAAAGGAGGAAGATAGGGGGTTGAGAAAGGGAGAGAGAGGGAGAGAGAGAGAGGGTTGAGGGATAAGATTCGAGGTAAACATAACAGTCTATACTAATTGCGAGACTCAGGTCTTGTTATTTACCTCGTAATATGTTTGCTTGTTGGGGAGTGTGCATGTTTGGGTAGGACATTTCAGTGTGCCTGTGTTTCTGGCGAAGCAATCTGGTTTGATGAGTTCCAGGTGGGTTTTTTGTGTGTTTTTTGTTTTCGGTAAATGAGCGTTTCGTTTCTGCATCCCTATAATCAAACATTCGGTTCCATTAACTGAAGTAGTCGTGCGAGAGAGATGGACCATAGACTATCTATATACAATAATTATAGCATTGATGTTATTAGCCTTAGGGGGTCCGTACTTTAAAGACGTTTTCAAAGCAGACTCAGTGTGGAATTTGGTGAATTCACTTTTAAAAGCTTTAAGCATAATAAGGCTGAGGAATGGTTGGATGGATAGGTGGATAAACTGATGGATAGGTTGATGATAATGATGACAATGTGAATGATGCTGCTGGCGATGCTGCGAGGATGACAACGACAACCCTCGACAACAACGACAACGATGATAACGATGAGGAGGATGAGGATGTCCATTTGTGGGGTGCTGCATCGCCCATATTAGCATCGGGTTCGGAGGGGGGGAGGGGGTGTGAGGGCGGGGGCTCAAAAGACGGACGATGACGGGAATGATGGCTGAAGTTCGTTTTATATAAACTAGCATTCCTCAAGATTCAAGATTTTAATCCCATTACACGCCCCTTTTGGGAAAACATAAGCGTAACAATCATAATGTAGTTATAACAAAAATAACAGCAATATTACTAACATTCCAACTTTAACTTTCAGAACAATAACATTTTGCTAATATGGTTAATGTTATTAGAGTCGCCCTTTTCTAATTTTATACATTTACTCAATTTTAGTAACACGCGTTTTCTTTCCCGAAACAAATGACGCAAGTTAAACATTGACTTGCACGATACATATTTCCTAGAAATAAACCTTTGTCGAAGATGCTTGTGTTTTTGGACACTCAAAAATAAAGTAAAATTCATCCCGAATTGAAGCCATATTGCAGCCATTACAAAATCTTTCTTTCCTTACTACACCTTCCCACTTTACTAATTATATATTTGTAACTTATGATCTGAACAACGAAATGTCATCAAAGTATGAACATAAATATCAGGTAACTGAGAGATATACTTTTCACGACCAAACTGTAATTTAATACTTTTTGTAGAAGAAACATTTGCTGCTTTCGTCAAGAGACAGTTTCCATGTCAGTATATAGTTATTCTTTAAAGAGATGGCAACATTTTTGCATAACGAACCTGAACTCTGAAAATGTTTGACATTGAAGTAAGCGAACAGAAACAGCCAGTTAATAATACTCATGTAACTACTCGATACAAGTATTTGGACTAAATGAACAATAAACCCGAGAAACGCCAGAAGATGAAAATCCCAAACCCAGAAAATTGTGGAAGGTCTTCCTGATTCCGGATGTAGATATCAATCAAATCCCATGAATTTTTGGACAGCTGTGTGTGTGTGTTGGAATCTGTAAATTGTTATTTATAGGATATGGAAGTAGAAAACTATAACTGTGGAAATAGACTAACTCAGTTAACTTTGGATGAAGAAGACTATAACTGTTGGAACAGGCCGTGTGGGACCCGAGATGAGCGCAGCGCCTATTTTTTCACCACTAGAACACACGTCAAAACAATCAAAGAGCGCTAATGATCAACATCCCTTGTGCTGAGCTATTCAGCCAGAGCTGGCAAAACTGACGATGGTCTGCTTTCCTTGAAGACCCCCTGCGGCCCATCCCAGCAGGACGTGGTCCCTCCAAATGGCTCCAGCATATTGAGGTCTCCATTCAGGCCCCGATTTCATGGTCCTTTAACTGGCAGCTCGCTGCGCCTTGTTTACGGCCGACCCTCCTTCGCTGTGCATCTTCTCTCCGCGTAAAATGAGCGGTGATTGTCTCAACAGACCTATACCATGATGACGTTGTTGTTGCCGGGTCTGTCTTTTAAAAGAGCAAAAAGCCTTCTTATTCGTCTTCTGGGCATCGTGTACCGTTCTTTTCCTCCCGTTTAAAAAAAAAATGAGAGTGCAACATGGGGGCCTGATTGTCCTAACAGACCGTACAACGATGTTGGCTTGGTCTGCCTTTTCGTTCAAGGCCTGTTAATGTGGGTATTGTGTGCTGGCGAATTGTTTGCTTGTTCTACCTTTTTGAAAGAGAAGCTCGTGAAGATAATTAAAGCCCAGCGGCACTTGAGTTAAGTAGCTACTAGAACAGACTAGCTGAAGCTAAAGCCTTTGATTTATTTGAAGCGCCATGATGAATAATAGTTCTGGAGTCCCACCCAATACGCTACGTTGCTTTCACAAAAGAAAGACCAGTCAGTCCTCATTTTAATTGGGTTTGTTTTCTTAAATTTAACGTCTATTCACATCTATGATATTAGACAAAAATATTGGTCATTAATATCGTCGTCGTCGTCGTCATCATCATCATCATCGTCATCATCATCATCATCATCATCATCATCATCATCATCATCATCATCATCACCATCATCATCTCATATTCACTGTGAGCACTTCAGGTTTTTTCCACGAGAAACATATCGCACCCTTTTCTGGCAGAGATCCATGATCTCCACACACAACTTGTTTCTGAGGGTAAAAAGATAGTTTTTATGTGGATACCTAGCCACATGGCATCCGCGGCAATATTGCAGTGGACAAAGCGGGTAAAGAAACTCTTCATCCTGATTTTCCTTCAGAGGTTTTTCAGTTTGTTCCATACTCTGACCTGCGTTGTATGATTGGCTCTTTTTTGTAAACGGCTCTGGCAGACCGAATGGTCTAATCAAATCAATAACACATTATTTCAAATTCTTCCAGATTTGTCTGCTTCTTTGCCTAACTTTGCGTCTACTCGCAAATAAGAAACCTAGGGCTCATCTTCATATTGGGCATACTTATGTCACCCATAGTTTCCTTTTGAAAGGAGAAGAACCACCGTGGTGCTGTGAATGTGACAAATCCTTTTCCGTCCGCCATTTTATGACTGAACCGTTGATGACAGAGAAAGATATTTTGATTCGATACCTTTTAAGATTGAGATTTTTAACATTTGCAATGTAGTTTACATTTTTTTACGTGATGTTGGTTTATTTTATCGCATATAGGTCTTATCATCTTATTTGTATACTTTTTATCAGTAATGCTGGTTTTATGTTCCTCTTTATCATTTTTTAATGTTCGCATTCTAGTCTGATTTTGAATAGTTTTATGTGGTCCTGATTCGGCTCTTGGCAGTCCGCTGGACCCTATGAACATTGAATATTTAATCTAACCATTATCATCATCATCATCATCATCATCATCATCATCATCATCATCATCATCATCGTCGTCGTCGTAATCATCATCATCATCATCATCATCATCATCATCGTCGTCGTCGTCGTCATCGTCAGGAACGTTGCCATTTGTCTTCGCCATAAACTTCATAAACAACAACAAACAGTCCTGTTCGTGATTCAGCACGTGCTTTCCCCCTGTGAGCTCCATAAATCAAGTCAGTGTGCAAACCACACATCACTCTTACTCATCAAAAGTGCTCACGCTCTATGCACTCGTACTAGACGCACGTGCACGTAGGCCACAAATCACATATGCTGTTTACCTTTGTTTCTGAGCTTCAGAGGGAGGTTGAGATCTGCGAGGAGATTGTTGTTTTTCAATCAGCACTGTTGTCGACATAGTTGTTGTTGTTGTCGTCGTCGTTTTTGTCATTATGTTTAGCAGCACCATCATTATCATGACGATGATGCTGATCATCATCATCAGAAACAGCAGCAGCAGCAGCACCATCACCATCATCACTACCTCTACCACATCCAAAATCATCGCCGAAGTCCTCAAAACAATTGGCGATGTCCTGTAAATACCTTTGTTAAATATGTCCATCTTTCTCTGTCATACATCTTTAAATCAGTTGTCACACAACCAATTGCTTCCGACCTGTATTTGATTTATTTGTGTATTTCTTGCTTTTTTACTCTCTCTCTCTCTCTCTTTCTCTCTATTTCTCTCCCCTCTCGGATGTATTTATTTATTTTATTTATTTTGACTATGTACCAATGTTCCATCTATCTCCGTTCTCAATCCTGCTCGGCTATTAATCGTGTTCGGTTGGAGTGACATGGTGTCAGGGAACTACCTCATGCGACTAGAGTGTTGAAGGAACACTAGAAGCTACATCAGTATCACAAGTTGTTCGCTCATTACAGGGCATTGATTATTCAGGATCACTCAAGCTCCATGATGGAATTGTCAATGGACAACCAGTATCAGTGTTGCGAGATACAGGTGCAACTGTTTGCGGAGTTCGGAAAAGAATTGTGAACGACAACCAATACACAGGTGAAAAAGTGCGATGTATTTCATTTGGAGGACATGTAGAAGAATTTGAACATTGCTGAAGTCGGAGTCCAGACACAGTTATATTCCGGGAAATTGCGATGCTGCGTGATTGAAAAAACTATAGTAGATCTCATTCTAGGGAGTTTGAATTGTATCACGGATGTTGCAACTTTGCAAGAAAATGAAACAGAAGTAAAAAACGCAAAGGGATCTGATACTGCTGCTGTTGCCGTCACACGCGCGCAATAGAAACGCGAGGCAATTCCTAAACGTCCGTTGCCTACGGTTGTTCAGGATTTAAAGATCACTAGATCAGATCTGATTGCACTGCAAAGACAAGACAGCACACTGACACCTTATTTTGACAATTCTGAAAGAAAAAGAAAGTTCAAAACAAAGAATGCTACAAGTTCGTTCTTTCAAGAAGATGACGTGTTACACAGAGAGCATGTCAAGAAAGGATTGGTCACAAATCAGATTCTAGTACCTGTTAGTCTAACAAAAAAGAACCTCATGCCAATCGAGCATATTACACGGGCAGCATAAACTGATAAAATAAACAGACCTTCACGTGTTAATATTGTTTAAGATAGCCGTTCACGGCTGGTCTATCGTAACATTGAAAAGATGGGCGCCAACAACCATGATTGGGTTGTACTTTGTCAGAGCATGTTGGTTTGTTAGAAGACTTGGTCTGTGCTTGCAGAGGGAAGAGTCACATTCAAAAAGTTTATATTCGAAAGGCACGAACAACGAAGGTGGTTGTAGGCTTGTCAGAGCAAGGACTTTATGTTTATAATGGGCCCGACAGCCCCAACTAAAATAGAATGGACATGATTTACGATGTAATATAACAATTTTGTTAGTATTGCTAGCCCCCCACCCCCACCCCCACCCCTTACCCTCTTTCCTACATCTCCGGGTACTCCGGGAGGTTTGCTCCCCCAGCAAAATTTCAAAATCACAACTAATGTTAGGTAGGTTGGGTTTGGGCGCGCCACAGGCTGCGACTACGCCTTCCCCAGGGGTGGGGGGTGGGGGGGTGGGGGGGCGGCCCAGAATTTCCCTATGGAAAAAGGGACAATAAGGTAAATAAAAATAAAAAAGCATTGGCGGTGCCGGGGTTTCTGTATAAATAGTATCCCCGCTTTGGGGAAACTTAGTGCTTTAAATTCCCACTGTTGCTGTCTTTCTCCTTTGTTCTTTTTTTGTACTCGATTCTATTAATTTACAATCTCGCTAGACCAGTCACCTACCTTTTTTCTTGAAAATCTCCTAAAACCTCCTCATTTGGGTCAGGTTGGGGATACTGGACTCTTTCTGCCAAATGGTCAAGAGGTCTTTCTAAAATATTACTATTTAGCAATGTGGGCATTTTATATGTATGTGTTTTGTTAATAGTTTATTATGACGTTTATATTCTATTTTGTTTTAGTAAACGGGTGTTGGATAAATTAGATTAAAACCTCAGCAGCGTCCCCGGCATGGGATGCCTTTATTGTAAAGTGACCGGCTGGTGGAGTGTCTTCAGTGTTATTATTAGAGTTGGTTCAGCAGATCTTTTATACGGATGAGGGGTGAATCCCCTCTCAATCAAGTTGTGGTCCTGATTCGGCTCTTTGCAGTCCGCTGGACCCTATAAACAATGACTAACTAACTATATAGTCCCAGCACAGTTTTTTTTTTTTAAATTGGCGAAAAATGACGCACTGACGCCCATATAATGTTCAACAAAACTGATTTTGGTCAGAATTTGTTGCCATCCCTCATACCGTCTTCCCACTCTCCTTCACCACTAATCACCCAAATTTGCTGAATCTTTGTAGCCCCTTTTGCAAAGGTTTCCAGCAAATAGCTTATTGTTGATGTGGGACATTTTTAAAACAACAGCAAACAATAGCGAAGGACACAGAATTATCATAAGCACAGGAATCACTGTATGTTATAAGCTGTATCATATCTTTTATAGTAGCATACTGGAATTAGATTATGTTGACTATGGGAGGTCTTTTAGGCTTGGAAGAAGAAGAAGAAGAAGAAGACACCCAATACACGTTGGTCGAAGGCTACTAGAAGCATGCTGTAGTAGTCGCCTCAATAGGCCATAAAACATGCTCTCATGCTTCATAGCACTGCTTCCTATACTCTTCAAGCCCTAGGAGCATTGACCGATGAACTCATGAAAATAGAAAATGTAAGTTTCGTCTCCTCTAGGGGACGAATTAGGTCAAACTGTATTTGTTTCTAGGTCAACTGTCTTTTACGAAACGTTTGAGAATGTTTTTGAACCGTTAGTTGACGCCGGATAGTGTCCTCACTTGGTTTCATACAATTTAAGAATCCAACAAGGCAATTGGGTTTTTGAGACGGAAAGAACGGAAAGTTGTAGAGCCACATTCTGAATATATTTACAGTGAAATTGCGCTTTTTCCGTCATAATCACTATAGACCTTGAAGAGTATAGGCAGCAGTGCTCTGAAGCATGAGAGCATGCTTTATTGCCTGTTGAGGCGACTGCTAAATCATGCCTCTGCTAGCCTTCGACCAATGTGTACCGGGTGAAGGAGAAGAAGAAGAAGAAGAAGAAGAAGAAGAAGAAGAAGAAGAAGAAGAAGAAGAAGAAGAAGAAGAAGAAGAAGAAGAAGAAGAAATGAAAAAGAAAATGCTTTAGGCTACTGGATATCACGAACAATGGAGAATTTAAAGGGCGATGATTTTCTCGCCTTGCAAAGTGAAAGTTGTTTGAACGTCGGTGTGGCTGGGGGAACCGTCCCTTTCATAAAAGAGAATGAAGAGATCTTCCATTTAGCCGCTGACACTGATCTATGCCCTTTTGCCCCTTCACTGCCCCATCACCGCCCTTTCCCGCCCTCTGTCATTTAGGAAGCGCAAAAAGTGCCATCTGACGGCGAGACTGACATTTCAATTGCTAATGTTATGACGCACGGTGTGTAAATCCTTTCAAGAGCTCTTCTCTTCGAAGCCCAAAGAAATTGTTGTTGTTGCTTTTTTTTAATCGACAATCAAACAAACAAGGAATCCATTACTGAATCAGTCAATATTGTTTTCGTAGACTATTGATAATACAGTATGCTTTTTCTTCAATCGAACTCGAAGACCGGCGATCTAATGAGATCGCTACTACAGAAGTCAGGACAGAAATCAATTTTTTAAATATTCTAGATTGACTGCATCCAATACCATTATTGAAGGGAGGGAGGAAACCTGAGTACTCGGAGAAACCCCTCAATGTCCTGAAAAGTGTGGTATCTAAGTCACGCAAGTTTGTCCAAGGCGGTGTTCGAACCCGCGAACTTCGGCATAGGAAACCAACTCATTATCCACTGAATTACCCCCATTCTGTTGGTGTTGTAATTGTAATAATAATAATAATAATAATAATAATAATGTTCGTCATTTGTAAGGCCCATACAGGATCTAACTCAAACCGCCCGAGACGCCTACCCGCAGCCTTTGGGCGCATGGTCTGACGTCCGGACAACTGAGCACAATCCTGGGCAGCCAGGGATGGGGGAGAAGGACCAAGTGCATGCTGCGTGTGTTCTTGTTACCGGCACTCACCCGTCTAGGACATGAGCGTCAGGATCTTTAAAGTCAGTTATGATGGAATGTATGCGACACACAGACTAGACCTCGGTTTATACTCTCATCCGAAGGAGTAGGAAAACAGGAGTAAAGTGTCTTTCCCAGGGACATAACACAATGGCCCGGCCAGGGCTCGAACCCGGGACCTTCAGATCCGCAAGCCGAAGCACTACCATTAGACCACAGTGCCTCCCAATTGTGAATTGTATTTTCAAATGTAATACTTGTTTGGGGCTTGGAAGGAGGAAAAAGGGAGGCGATGGGGACGGGAGGTTGTGGGGGAGGTGTGATCAAGGGGTCGGGAGATAGGATGGAGGTATTTGTGGGTGGGGGGTGGGGGTTGGGGTGTTGCTTTTGTATAGCTCACGTACAGCTCAAACAGCGGCTTAGGGAGCTACCTGACATCATGATCCAACTTTAAACCACCCAAAGTGATGTCTTGCCGGAATCCTGGGCACAGTCAAACACCCCCCAACGATAGATATTCTACCCCCATGTTGTATGCACGGCTATTATACAACATTGTCTTTTGCACTTTTGATTATAGTATGAACGGATTCTTTAACATGCCGCTGCGGCGACACGAATGTGATTTGTGAATGGGGGTAGAGTGAGTAAAGTGGGGCGGGGATGGGGAAATGGAGGTAGAAGAGGGCAAAGGAATGAACCATCGATTAAAGATTCAATACAGAAAGTACTTGTAATAAAGAGAGTGGGAAGAAAAAAAACCACAACCTATAGTCACGGTCGGAATGAGAACCCAGGTTCCCCTGCACGGACAGACTACCTTCTACAACTAAGCCATCACGGCTTGCTTTAAATGACAGACTTCCCCTATAGCTCTTTTACAAATTCTTGCTATCGCAATAGCTGCCCACCCTCAATCGGTCAATGCAGAGAGTACATTCCCTTCCCTCCCCTCCCCTCCCCTCCCTCCCCCTCCCCTCCCCTCCCCTCGCCTCTTCATTGGTATGGACACTCACGCTGCTGTTTCTGGCAGGCCGTACACGCTGATTCACCATGCTCACACCTCGTGCACGGTCCACTCACCTCTGACCATTCGTCCGCACTGCATGAGACTTTAATGCGTAAGTATGAGGGTTTAATAATTTTTTTTAAATTATTTAAAAATAGTTTCAGCAGTGGGTAGGAAAATATAGGCGAGCGAGTTACGACGTGAAAGATCAGTTCGGTTCAAAAGATTTAAAGTGTTTTTAATGTCCCGTCATGATCAAAGTGCATCGGGGGGGGGGGGGGGGGGGGGTGGAGGAGGGGGAAGGGGGGAGGGGGTGGAAGGGAAGATGAGGGGGTAAAAGAAAAAGGGGTGGGGGAGTTTAATTCATGCTCAATTTGTGTTTATCTCTTTGCGTATATATTCATTCATGCACTCTTTGTGTCTGGTATTTGCGAAAGTTGACTCCAAACATTTTTCGACCAGCGCAATTAAACCAAGCAGTGCGCTTGCGCAAAACCCCATTTCGACGTCATCACCGCATCGACTGTTTCCGTAGTGATTTCCGTTAACCGTCGGGCATGGTCAGAAAAAGCGCATCAGTGTTTGTTTTTATTTGTTTTTGCGCCTGTATGAGAAAGTGTATGACGCAATACTTTTGATTATTAAAATTTTCTATAAGCACACAATTTAATGTTCAAGTTTAGACACGCCTTAATACCTGTTTGATATAAAAAGATGTAACCGAAAAATAAACATAAAATGGTATTTATTACCATCATTTCGAATATTGAGATTCCACGATCCCCTTTTATGGATAATTACTATAGCCAGCCTGCTTACAATTGTTGTTGTTGTTGTTGTTGTTGTTGTTTTAGTTCTTTCATCTCAGCCGTTAGCTTTTGATATGTTATGCAGTTTTATAGGTGTTTTGTCATATTATCTATCGTTGCTGGTGGTTTGATTGTCTTGGTATCCTTCTTTGGGCACTCGATCCTTCTTAGGATTTTAGATTTGCACAGTATAGAGATATTTATCTTTAAAGAGAGCCTAACGTGTTTATTTATTTATTTATTATCTTGATCTTTAAAGAGTGCCTAAAGTATTTATTTATGTTTGTCTTTTAAAGTTCTACCTTAGATAGCATATGATCATGAAAAGAGTTCAGTTTTTCCACATTATTGAGGTGAAAGTTCACCGATAGGCACATAAGCGGCTAAAGCAGTTCTTTGGGGTTTCCAGCAGATAACGTCCCAGGGCTTCACTAGCAAAGGGAGCCCTATAATACCGTGGCCATTGAGCGTCACTTCAGACTACAGGCGCATAATTCTTTCTCCTGGCTAATCCACAGCGGCGCATTAGAGGCATATTTATTTATTTATTTATTTATTTGTATGCTTCTTTGTTTAGTTAATTAATTAATTAATTTGTTTGTTTGTTTGCTTTCCCCTTAGCTGAACTCGATTTCAATACTTGTTGTTATAAATCATTTTCATTGGATACCGTATGAGACGAAGCTCATGCATGGACATTGTTCGAAGTCTGTTGCTAACGAGCTGTTTCATACTTAATGTGCTTGAAGATTGCCGCAAAGACTCTTCAGAAAAGCATCTGTCTGCATTTCTTTACCTGCGCTATAAATCTTCCTAGAATCAGAAAATATGCCCCTACCTGCGGGTGCTTTTTTTAAGCTTGAAAAATAATTATCTTTTAATTATATTTAATGCTACCCTATTCGGTCTCCTCCTTTCCCGGCCCCCGGCCCCCGGCCCCACCCTCATCCTTCACCCCTACAAAACTACCCGACGCCTCGGATTTGTTGCCATCGAATTCGGAATTAATTTCCCTGGCGGCAGGAGTGGTGAAATGAGGCCGCGCAGTAATCGTTGAGAGGTGGAAGATTAATCATTATTACACGGCCGTTTGCGCGCCATCTTGTCCCGTGAGAGAGAGAGAGAGAGAGAGAGAGAGAGAGAGAGAGAGTGTGTGTGTGTGTGAGAGAGAGTTATTGATATAAAGTATTTTGATGTTCACATCAAAGTTCGGGGCACACAGCACCGCAGAAGAGGTTTGGGGGATGACTGAAAGTCGGGGTAAACATTGGATGGCGACCGTCTGTGACCACTGAATCAGAGGTTGGTCCTCCCCACCTTGCACTGTTTTTTGTCGTTTTTCATTATCCGAGGCACAACCTATTTTGCCTGCAGTAAATGCATTCATATTTCATCAACAGGAAAATGATATAATAGCTATGTGCCTGTACAGTAAAATAATAAATCCTGCACAATAAAAGAAATAACTCAAAGAAATAATCATAAATAAATGTTTAAAAAATCAGAAAGAAATAACTTTGTTTTAAAATCGTCGATTGTTCAGTTGCTTCAGTTTTTGTTGTCTCGATATGATAGTGATTTGGTCAGATACGGATATTATTATTTGTTGTTGTTGTTGTTGTCGTTCTTGTTCTTGTTCTTGTTCTTCTTCTTTTTCTTCTTCTTCTTCTTCTTCTTCTTCTTCTTCTTCTTCTTCTTCTTCTTCTTCTTCTTCTTCTTCTTCTTCTTCTTCTTCTTCGAGACCTTCAAATTCGGATATATGCCACAAACAATAGGTTTGAGTTCAACTTTAGATCTCCTCGTTTGAGTTGAGTCCCTTGTTTTCAATTTTGAGTTCAGTCACTTGTCTTCGTGCAAAGCGATGCGCGGAGAAAACCACATATAGAATTTCAGAAATATACGTTAATTTAATTGATATTCTGTACGGAACAAGGCCACACAAAAAAATTTCAGAAATATATATATAAATGGATGAGGCGAGAGCTCTGATAACCCCTTCTATGAACGGAACGCTCGTGCCTCTGTTTCTGTAAACATCATCAGTAGTGCCATAGAGCTTATATCTACGATAGTATAGAATACACATCTTTTAATTGTGGAGGACGCGAGAGACTAGGCGTACTTAATGCGGCAGGTGCGATTCATTGATTGGATTATGGGTCAAGCTTTATTTATGTAACTCACGTGCGTCTTGGGCAACAACATAGCATTAAGTACGATCCTGACTTCTGCAAACTATTTTGTACAGTACATGCTGGTTCTCGATGGTTAGCGCCTTCGGTAACTCTCTGAGCTCATTGGTAAGAACAATATATAGCCTATTTTATGTTTAAGGCACCTCCAATCTTTCATTCCATGATTGACTCGTGACAATGAGCATCGAATTTGAAGACGATTGTACTGTGAGTGTTCCGAAGTGTTCAAACTATGCCATAGATACCGGCAGTGCGTCTTCGATTTCTCTCTCACACCGTCTCTGAATGTTTGTTTGTGAGGGTCAAGGCACATGCACGGGGTATCAGACGTTGCTAGAGCTCACCGCGCCAAGTAAAACTTGCGTTTCAAGCCTGCACGGAGCCCTCCTTGGCCCGCTCAGCAGGCTCTGAAATTCAGTCTACAGGTCAAGTACCCCGAGTGAGTGGAAGGAGCCAGCTCGGTGAGGTCGAACAGAGCTATCTGTCTGAGCCGATATGACAGTTATTGTTCCTCAGCCTTCCTCTTCCTTCCAGCCCAATATTAGTTTGTGTCAGCGTCCGCGACCCCGTCAACGAGGTCTCTAATACGATTTGGACACAGTTGGCGAAGCTAGAGCCAGCCTGGCTGTCAGGCGTGTGCTACGGTGAGTGTCGATGTGTTGTTAGACTCGCCATGATTGGAGTAAAGAGGCTTGTTGTTGTTGGTGAAAGGATAGAATATTATTTTAATAATACAGTCCAACTCAAGGATTAAGTGACGCGTCATCTAGAAGGGTCTTTTTTTTTTTTTAAACTTTATCTTCTCAAATGATGCTGACAAAGAGAAGAGGAAGAGCGACTGGTTGGAATGGCTTCAGTAAAAACAACAACAACAAAAACGAGGACGGCGACGATGACGACGACATCAGCAACAACAACAACAAATAACCGAACAAATAACCGAACAAATAAACAACCCCCCCCCCCCCAAAAAAAAAAAAAAAACAAAAAAACAAAAAAACAAACAAACAAACAAACAAAAAAACAAACCAAAAAAAAACAAACAAACACCAACAACAACAACAACAACAACCGTTCAAATCAATATTGATCGCTGGTGATTTTCATTCATTCTGATTATTGGCTCTGTCACTTTTTAAAGTCGTCGACATGTTATTTCGTGAGAAAAGGATGTAAGTGATGAGTAAGCTGACAGGTAATCTGAGACTTTTAAAATAGCGAAATCATTACTTCTTCTCCTTTGCACGAGAAAGTAAAAGGTTTTACACTGCGCGTTGTTTAGCATTTTGGAACACTTAAAATCATTGCTTACTCCCTAGAAATCCTTTTACCATCTTTTAAAAAAAAAAGGTAAAGGTAGTCCCATAGCCTTGTGGCCGTAGGGGAGCGTGATGTTGGAGATCACACTTATCTTGGGCCAGCGTAATGAGGGTGATGCCCATCTCTCTCCCTCGCTGCTTTACCTTCCCCACCCTTAAGAGAGTAGGTACTCAGTCACAGTTGAGTCAACTGGGGGCGTTGTTATTTGTCGCTTCACGTTTTGCAGTCACCCATCCAAGTGCTAACCGCACTGGACGGTGCTTAACTTGCGACACAGAAGCGAGTGCTCCAACCACTGCACTATTCGACACCACATTTAACCATCTTCCTTAATAATAATAATAATAATAATAATAATAATAATAATAATAATAATAGTAATAATAATAATAATAATAATAATAATAATAATAATAATAATAATAATAATAATAATATTAATAATAATAATAATAATAATAATAATAATAATAATAATAATAATAATAATAATAATAAATGCCATCTTCCTTAAATAAGTATTAAGCTTAATGATAATATTTATAAGCGCAAAACCAAACTTAAACCTTGCTTTAAGCGCTCGCACACATACACACACAAACACACACATACATTTTCAAGGATAAATATTCAAACAATATGATACAACACTTTGAGATTTAAAAAAAACACATTAAACATCGTAAGAAATATTGATAAACATCTAGGTATAAAACTGACTTTTATGGATGAATGATCTACCATTGGTTTAAGAAAATATAACATGGCGGCAGTGGGAAATATACAGAAGGGGAATAATAACAATGTATCATTTGTAGAAATAAGATTTGTACGCCAATTTCATTTTTCTCAATACAAGAGTGATCTCTCTTGGATTCAGAAAAATCAAAATGGCGGCATGGTGAATAGGCAGACGACAGGGTATTGAATAAGTGTAAGACCCATCGGCCATGTTATTTTTCCTCGATTTAGGAGCGATCGCCCTTGGAGTCAGAAAAATCAAAATAGCGGGAAGCTAAACAGGCCGACATGGAATTCAATAAATGTAAGATTTGTAACTAGTGCCTTGTTTTCGCTTTTCCCCATTCTTTCTCATTCCAGATCTCGGGGGAAACCCGCTTTATGTGACTTTATGGGGCTGAAAGGGAAATGGAACGATATCGTTCTGGAAGAATAGACTGGGTAAACGCCGGCTTCTTGTTTTTTTTTTAAATTTTTTGTGAGAGAATAATGGTATGGGACTGAAAACCTAGCAGTCTGAAATAATTATTTACACATTTCCTGTAGCTGATGGGTATCATTGGTGTGTGTGTGTGTGTGTGTATGTGTGTGTGTGTGAGTGCGTGTGTGTATATATGTGGAAAAGCCAGTGTATGTATTAGTTTGGGCAATGAATGGAAAGAAAGATGAAAGTATGAAAGAAAGGAATGATTATAAGATGGTTAAGGAGATTAGTTAACATACCAGATCGCACAGATTTAGGAGGAGAGGTGGAAAGGGAGAGGTGGGGCATTGGGGGTGGGATAGGGGGGAGGGTTGATGTATTCCTTAATAATGTCTGCTCTTCGGTTGTTATATTCAAAAAAATATTGCACGAAAATCGTAGAAATAAAGTGCAAACTGGGCACCAGAAAGCCATGTTAAATAAATGTAGTTACTCTCAAAATATAAAAGTTTAGACTACATGTTGACTTACGTTCGCAAAAACATGAATTACTTGCAACTATGTAAGAGATAATATGGATGGATTAAAAATTATAATAATAATAAAAAGATGGAAAGCCTTTCCTTATTCATATACAGGTCAATCCATTTATCTCAACAGTTACTCCACTTAACTCAAAATGGCTTCCTTAACACCTGTCATGTGTATCATTTCACATCAGCGATCCCCCATCTGAAAGTGAGCGTGTAAGAGTTGTCTCGTAAAAAAATATATAAACTCATCACAGACAACTCTTCCTTCGCTCGATTAACTAGTTGGGGAGGGAGGGGGTGGGTCAGATATTTTTCAGTCGTCTAAGCAGCCTTTTGTCATTGATGGAAGCCACCGTGCACGCATTGGCAGCCATTTGTCAGCGAGTGTTGGCCTGGAGAGTGTAGTCGTGCGCACTACAGCACTTCCGGGACACGCAGACACAGCGCCATTTGCAATCTGTATCCCTTTTGACGGGCTGCCTTTGTGTGTAAATAAAAACAATAAGTCTACATCTCCTTTCTGGTTTATTTCGTGGATTGGAAGGGATGAGTGCAATTCACTCAAAAGATATTCAAACAATACTGTGTACGAGTGAATCACTTTATAAATGAGTATCCATGTAAATTAAGGCACTACTTATTATAATATAAACATATAGGTACTATTTTATAGTACGGTCATTGCTTCATTGTGTGTGTGTGTGTGGGGGGGGGGGGGTGTATGCGTACGTGTCTCTGTGTGCGTGTTTGCTGGCGATTTGTACCGAAAGCAAATATTTTGTTTTAAGACAGGTCATTTTATCATCATCATCATCATCACCATCATCATCATCATCATCATCATCATCATCATCATCATCATCATCATCATCATCATCATCATCATCATCATATATTCTTCTTCTTCTTCTTCTTCTTCTTCTTCTTCTTCTTCTTCTTCTTCTTCTTCTTCTTCTTCTTTTCGCTATAAGACCCTCACAGCCAAACAAGGGAGAGAACAAACGAGACACGAGTTATTCCTTTCTCTCAGTTCCCGCCCCCTCCTTTTATTCTGTCAGCTTGACTTCAGTCGGTTGACCCTTAAATGGATGATTTATTGGGCAAAGTCCACATTATTAATTGCACACCACACTTGATTGAAACGGATAGGACCCTATTCAGCGCCCGTGGGAAGCAAGAGAGACGAGCAGAGAAAGTAGGAAAAAGAATGAAAGAAGACATGATGAGAGAGAATCACGCCACTGTGCTAAGCAGAAGAATAAGAAAGGGAAATTTGTATATTCTTGAAGAAATCTTCCGAAGCAAATGAGGAGGTAGTCGAGTTATAACCCGTCGTGGGGAAGAAATAGCCTGTGAAAGAAAGGAGAGAGAAACTAGAAAACGAAAGAAGAAGACATATTGTCTCGAGAACACCAACACCAAGAAAAAAAAAGGAAAAACAAAAGATACACACTTTGAGAATTACAATCTTCAAAAAGGAGACGTCACGACTTATTTATTAGTCATTATTTCTTAGACCGAGACTCTTTGTGTTGGAAGAAAAGCGGTTTTGTTTGGTGGTTAAGTGATTGCGTCTTTCTTCAGTATCGCTCTTGAGTCATACATGCACTGTTTAGGTTGGTCTCAGGCATCTTGATTTTTCTCTGTCCCAATAAGCTTTAGCTCAGTGCTAGAGGGTTCACCTAGCACACCGATGACCCAGACTCCAATCCCGCGAATGGGCCAGATAAAAGCGGCTCCTTGTCACTGTCCATCTAAGCAGAAGGATTGCTCTGGTGGTTCAATGTGGTGTTAGGTCCCCCCACGCTCTCTCTTACCTGAGATCGTTATCCCCAGTCTGCCTTGTCGCCGCCAATGGTGGGTGTAGACGTTAAGCTTCAATGTTCAATCGTCCACCTTTCCATTTTCTGTTACAACACAGCGCGTGGTGAGAGTTCAGATCTTGTTTCCATATATACTTAGCTGGTCGTCCGGTAGGGTGTACATATTAAACTCCACAATCATGAATTCTTATTCTGTTTGTGTATTTTGTATTTGTGATTCGATAAACTGGTATAAGCTTTTAAGGTGTATGTGTATTGCTTGTTTCCTTCACTGCATTGTGATTGCATGTTATGTTACTTTATGTGTTTACGCGCTACGAGAAGACAGTTGTTTGTTGCGTGCGCTATACACAAATAAATGATTGATTGAGTGGTGGATTGGTTTCTATAGCTGAATGTTAAGTCTTGTCCACATAGAGAGGGAAAAAAAGAGCGAAGAAGAAGGAGAAGAAGAAGAAGAAGGAGGAGGAGGAGGAGGAGAAGGAGAAGAAGAAGAAGAAGAAGAAGAAGAAGAAGAAGAAGAAGAAGAAGAAGAAGAAGAAGAAGAAGAAGAAGAAGGATGAGGTGGAGGAGGATGAGGTGGAGGAGGAAAAGAAGAAGAAGAAGAATGAGGAGGAGAAGAAGAAGAAGAAGAAGAAGAAGAAGAAGAAGAAGAAGAAGAAGAAGAAGAAGAAGAAGAAGAAGAATGAGGAGGAGGAGGAGAGGAAGAAGAAGAAGAAAAAGAAGAAGAAGAAGATGAAGAGGAATGAGGATGATGATAAGGAGGAGGAGGAAGAGATGAATGAAGTAGGAAAGACAAAAGAGAGAAGAAGATTTAATGCAAAATTATACACGTCCTCGAAGGGTCCCCAAGAGTGTTGGGTCTCTCTCCTCATTATAAAGTCCTCTTAAAGACTTTCAAAAAAGAGCCAAACACTGCGGATGTTAATGTCTGGTGTAAAGAGAAACGCCAAAAGACTCAGGAAACTCCAAGACCATTGTTCTTCAACATCTCGAGAAAGAACGCAAGCATACTGATCAGCATTCTTCGTGTACACAGTGTTGAGATGCGGATTTAGAGCTATAACGAATAACGGTAAAAGTGTATAAAATATTATAGCATATACTCACCTGCTGCTGTATTGTGGAACAGTTGATACACGGTTTCCAATACAGTGTGAGTGGTCTGTGTCTTCAACGGACTTGTACACACAGTACATGCACTCTCACCGTCTTTCAGTGGAAGCAGGGTCGCTCTTGTTCTCAGCTGTCACCATCCTATCCTTTTTCTTGAGGCTTGGTTACCTTGTACAATGTTATTTTAAGTTATTTGTGGTTTTGTCATAACCATTTTCGGTCCCTAACGTTTAAACCAACATTAACACAATTTTTAACTTGGATACATGTTTTTGGATGATGATCATGATTATGGGTAAGAGTTAAGGTGTCGGGGCTTGTTCTCTGCAGCCAATCGCCCCACTCCATTTTCTTTTGTACTAGCAGGTTAGTGTGGGCCCTGTTCTCCCTTGTTCTGGGTGGTGCCGACTTAATGGCTGCTCTCTAACATGTCTGCGGGGCCTGTGTTTTGTGGGTCCCCTGGCGGCAGTGAGAGTCAGCAGGCTCGCAGTTATGCTATTGACCTCACCGCTACCGACACCAAACAGCCCGCCGATGCAGGTAAGAATGTTATGATCGCGCACCCTTGCAAGTTCTACTTCTTTTTCAACTGTATCTGGTCACATTAATTTCAAAGAGACACACTTTTCCCGAGGGTTTTATTTTTTTCATTTTATTTTATTTTACTGTATTTTTGGCTGTGTTTTATCTTGAGCCCCTTGATTCAACTTCTATTCAGCCTCTACAGACGTTATGCTGAAAGCAATGCGTAGTTCCTCTGTGGGATTTTGTAAGCTGCAACATAAAACATGTTCAGATAAGTCAGAATCAGAGTAACCGGCTGGTGGAGTGCCTTCAGGGTTACCATTAGGGTTGTTTCCGCAGATCTTTTATATGGGTCAGTGGCGAGTCCTTTTTCAACTAAGTTGTGGTCCTGATTCGGTCCTTTGCAGTCTGCTGGAACCTATAAACAATAACTAAGTCAGATTCATCGTTATTTAACAACAACAACAACATGCACATTGACATTGATGAATGTGTGATATAGGGTTATCGCAAGCTTTAGAGCCAGCAGCAATGAATATTGGAACTGTTTTTGATACATGCTGAAAGCAAATTACGATGGTTTGAAAATACTTTTTTTTTAATTCTTTTGCCAGGGATGCGACAACGTAATGTGTAGGCTATCTTTGGTAATAAACCACAAAGCTAAAAGATATTGTAACAACATTCACAGCCCAGCTTTGTGCTAGAATATTACCCCCTTACCCCCCTCCCACCCCGTGGGGGTGCCGGGGGTTTCAGTATTAATAGTATCCCCACTTTCTGGAAATTTAGTGCTTTAAATTCCCACTGTCGCTGTCTTTCTCATTTGTTCTTTATCATTCCTACTCTGTTCTATCTATCTACTATACTATCTTCTTCTTCGCTAGACCAGTCCTTGAAACCTCTTCCGGGACAAACCTCCTCATTTGTGTGTGAAGTTTGTTGGATAAGCTTGGGAATATTGGACGCATTCTGCCAAATGGTCACTGGGGCTTCCTATGATAGTATTATTTAGCAATGTAGTCATTGTATATGTATGGTTTTGTTTTTTAATATTTTATAATGATGTTTGTGTTCTATTTTGTTTTTGTAAACAGAGGTTCGATAAATTAGAGTATAGTCTCAGCGTCCCCTGCGTGGTATGCGTTTATTGTAAAGTGACCGGCTGGTGGAGTGCCTATGGTGTTACCACTGGGGTTGTTTCGGCAGATCTTTTATGCGGATAAGGGGTGAGTCCTCTTTCAGCGAAGTTGTGGTCTTGATTTTGTGGTCCTGATTCGGCTCTTTGCAGTCCACTGGACCCTGTAAGCAATGAATAACTAACTAACTAACTAGAATATTGCAGATGGCTCACGACTGTCATTTTGCTTGCGTTGTGTAGACGACCTCGCTGCGCGCAAGAATACTGCAGGCGGCTCACGGCTGTCATTTCGTTTGCGTGGTCATAACCTTTGCAGCTCTGCATCTCAGGGGCCGACCACTTTTAGCTGAAAGCGACAAAGAAATTAATCTCACGTGGAGCGTGATGATCGCTCTTCTTTGTGCCGACTGGCTGAAGACCCGTGTATGGCTTGCTCTTTTCTGTACCCAGCTCTTCATCAACCACCTTTGCCTCACCATGGAAGAAAGAGAGAGTGAGAGAGAGAGAGAGAGAGAGAGAGAGAGAGAGAGAGGGGGGGGGGAGAGAGAAAGAAAGAATTAAAACATGAAATCCTCAGTGAGATGTTAAAACTAGAAGACACGATCATACAGAATAAAACACTGATTGAAAAGGACCTCGGTATCATTAAGCAGTTATGAGAGGAGAAGACTCCATCGCCTGTCATCATACAGAGAGAGAGAGTGTGTGTGTGTTGGTGTGAACTTGTAAAAGCGACCAAATGGGTTTCAGAACTGTCTTTTTGATTACAAAGTGGGTTTATTTGCTGGGAACCCATTTTGTTTCATGACCTCATTTTGTTCTAAGTGCGCGGGAGTGCTCTTTTAGTGCTTGGGAGTGCAGTTGTAGTGCATGAGAGTGTTTTAAGTACACAGGAGTGCACTATCCGGGACGGAGAAAATACAGTCCATTTTCGGAGAAATTTGGAAGAAAGTTCGACCTATTTCGTCGCCTATAGGAGACGAACTAGGTCAACTTTTTAGACGGAAGGAGCCAATTTTGACTTAGATTCTTACATTTCTAGAAGAAATTTGCGTTCTTTCCGTCAAAAAAGTGCTTTCCGATTCCTACATTCTTAAAGAAACCCATTTTGTATCGAATACAAGTATGTGTGTGTGTGTGTGGCTAGGTAGAAACGACGTTACTCTGACATACACTTAAAACTCTACGTACTTTCTTTTGACGGCCCCGTTATTTTGGCGTCAAAATAGTGTTCCGTTAGGGTTAGGGCTGTGTTAGGCTAAGGGTTACGCTAAGGGTTAGGGATAGCTTCAAAAAATGGCAAAATGTCAAAATAATGTCAAAATGATGGTAAGTGTGTCAAAATAATGTATTTAGAGTTTCACGACGTCGTTTCTACAAAAATGTGTGTGTGTCGGTGGGTTGCCTTCTGGGAAAGTGAGGCACGTAATGAACAGGGTGTTGAGTGTTTACTTAGTACCAATAGTTTAATGTTGTATCCACAAAAAACAAAAGTTCATCATCTAGATGTATATTATTTTGTGAGGGCACTGAGAGCGATGCATTTCCAGAATTCTGCAAAGCTGAGGGAGAGATAATACAGAGGCATCGTTTATATATCATAGGAGCCAAATGTTCATTTGACCAACAGTTTTCTCCAAACTGAAAAAAATACTACTGTTATATTCTATGGTACACTGATACACACTGTTACACGCACACACGCATAAACATACACACACATACATACACCCACGTACACACACACATACACACCCACACACACGCATACTAATATCGTAGGCCTACCAAAGTCGTTTTGCTTTTCAATCAGACTATGGAGTACCCTAAAATTATTTCTGACACTAACTTTTTATAAATGATGATGATGATGATGATGATGATGATGATGATGATGATGATGATGATGATGATGATGATGATGACGATGATGACGATGATGACGATGTTGATAACGATGATGACGACTTCTTACTCGCACAGCTCTACGCTGGGAGTGCGCTCAGGGCGCCAAAAATAATTGCATACTATTAGAAACGCATTGGGAACTTGCTGCTTCATCTCCAAAAATACATTTCTACTTTATAATCAAGTTCCGTAGTGAAAATGATAAGACGGGCACCGATTTTTTTTAATGAAGCTGACTTTGAAAAAAGGAAGTTCCCTAAACTATCGACTTTTCTCCCATCTGTGACCGACCAAACCTGTTGGCTTTGCCCGATATCGGGAGTGATACAGCAAAAAGGTAGCTATGGCGATATTGGCGATGGGACGCCAAATAACGATAGTGATATTAAAGAGTGTTGATATTGATATGAACGCTGCTGGGAGGGGACCACTAGGCGCTTGGACAGGCACAGTAGCTCTAGCATAATTGATGAGGCTTGGTTATGAAGGGTTCCAAATCGGCCCATACAGTTAGTTCTCCTGCCTAACCTTGACCAAAGAGAGAGTAGGAGAGGGAGAGGGAAAGTTGGGGTGGGATTGAGGGGGGGGGGGGGTGTTGCAGAGAGGGAGTTGGAAGGAGAGAGAGATTACATTACATTACATTATTATTGCTTTAGGTCCAGCGGACTCTTCCGAGCCAAATCAGGACCGGACAACCCCTGATCCGCATAAAAGATCTGCTGAAACAACCCTCGTGGTAAAACCGAAAGCTCTCCACCAGCCAGTCACTTTACAATAAAGACATCCCACGCAGGGGACGGCTGACGCTTTACCCCAACTTATCGAACCCCCGTTTACAAAAAACAAAATAGAATACAAACATCATTATAAATTATCAACAAAACAAATACATAGAAAATGACTACATTGCTAAATAATAACATCATAGGAAGCCCTAGTGACCACCTGGCAGAAAGCGTCCAATATTCCCAAGCTGATCCAACAGACCTCATACACAAATAAGGAGTCTTGTCCCGGAAGAGTTTTCAAGAAAAAAGGTAGGAGACTGGTCTAGCGAAGAAGACGATAGTATAGCAGATTGATAGAACAGAGCAGGAATGAGAAAGAGCAAATGAGAAAGACAGCGACAGTGGGAATTTAAAGCACTAAATTTCCAGAAAGTGGGGATACTATTTATACTGAAACCCCCGGCACCCCAACGGGGGTAGGAGACAGAGATGGAGGGGGGGAGTGAGGGTGGAAGGAGGGGAGGGGAAAGAGAGAGAGAGAGAGAGTTTTCTTACAATGTCAAAATCGCCAAGGTTGATTATCCTTGTTCTCATTCTCTCAAACGTCTCTATTGTTACCTTTATATCATTCAAAACACAAGGTCCGGAAGTAGGGACGGTAGTGGATGTGACCCATCTCAGAAAAAAATTCATTCAGGAGTCCGTCGATTTAAAGAGCCTGAATATCATACATATTGATAGATGCTATTTTTGGAATCCATCTTGATGCTGTTAATAGAAACAGAAACCAAATGAATGTATCCATTTAGATCTATATCAACAACCAGCGCTTTAATGAAAAAGGTGATAGTTTGGCCAAAGGAGCATTAACAAAGAAAAATTGATCTGCGACAGCCCCAAAAAGAAAAAGTGGGTTCTCGATCGCGCAGCGGTAGATAACACAGGCCGGCCATTTCATTGTATTTCATTGTAAATATATCTATGATACCTAACTGTACGCTACTACTGCTACCGATATGCTATCGAGAATCCACTTTCTTTTTTTTTTTCTTTTTTTTTATTATCGCGGATTTATTCTACTTGGTTAATACCCTTGTGGTTTAGCTTAATCTTTTCTTTTTTTTTTTTTAAATCTGGCGGTGCCACACTGGTTGTGAATTTGAAAAGCATCTGTGACAGGGATCTTGGGCCCCTTTAAGAAATAATTAAGGGGTCGTAAGGAAAGATGCAAGGTTCAAATCCTTGGGAAAAGCAGCTAGTTTCTGATTATTTTTGTTTTAAATATGCTAAATGTAAAAAGAAGGTAACATTATCACTCCTGCACCATTATCCCACTTCGAAGATCACCACATGCACTGGTACCATCTGCCGTACTGTTGAGTATGCACACACTTAATGACTCGTCTCATTACAGGCTCATTCTTTTGGATGATATATGATACCTAGTCCCATGCAGTTATACTGTAAAAATCAGAACAATCGGTATCTAAATCAGCATGGCGCCACGCCACGTCTCCAAGGTCAACATCGTTACCTCCACACAGGAAAATCAGAGAACTCGCCATTAATGGTTGTCTGGATGGGCTCGGGACTTCAAATTTACACATCACAATCAGAATTACCAGTACCAACAGCATCAATATCGCCACGGCACTATATCTCCATGATTGCCATCGTTACCTTCATCTTTTCTCAAAGGTAGCTGGACGATCTGCAACTATGCGAGTTATGTTCGCAGGCTGATTGCCTAGATGGTTCAGTGGCAGTTTTACGATTGATAACAGCAGCCTGATATCACTGTATCAGAACAACAACGCTCTCAATCCTCACCATCGTTACCTTCAGATATCGAAAATAACTCCAGACTTTTATAAATATCATTCAGAGTGACAAGGAAAAAAAAAGGCTTAACGCTCTATTGCGTGAACTTTAAGGACGAATCATGGTCGCCACAAGAACTCATATTTAAGAGTAACAAGCTTCATTCTGGTTGAAATAGGGGTGGATTGTAGTGTAAAAATCAATCTATTATGTCAATCGATCAGATGATCGGTAAAGATATAAGACTAGCTGATCCTTTTTCATGCCTTCCCTCCACCCCCACCCCCCACTCCCCCAAGAAAAAAGAAACCGCATGCATTAATGTTTGTCATGTTCTTTCGTTTATTTCTCTTAATACAGTAATTTGTGGAGCATTCAAACACATTTCTAAACTATAGTATATCACCCATTATTACAGTCTCTGCTTGGTTCCCCATATCGGGGACTGCAGAATAGCGAAAGGTTGTGAGACGTTGA
The DNA here is from genome assembly GCA_036898135.1 of Oncomelania hupensis. Classification (NCBI taxonomy): domain Eukaryota; kingdom Metazoa; phylum Mollusca; class Gastropoda; order Littorinimorpha; family Pomatiopsidae; genus Oncomelania; species Oncomelania hupensis. Next base: position 21,610,666 of record CM072511.1, on the reverse strand, counting down.
TTTCCTTCTTCCTCGTATTGAATGGAGCTGAATCATACTGCGGCTGCCGTACAGCACTTTCCCCCAAGAAAGCAAACCGTTTTCCGCCCACCTGACAAATATTTAAAGAAATAAAATTAAAAGAATTGTTGTTGCTTTCTTGGTTGTTTCCTCTGACAAACATAGTAGACAAAAATGAATAAATATTCCAAAATGTAAAATTCCAAACTTCACATTAAAATTCAACGAATCGGTGCCGAATAAGCATGTCTCATTCACACAGCTCTGTATAATGAAGACTCTCTGTCTCTCCGTCTCTGTCTCTCTCTCTCTCTCTCTCTCTCTGTTTCTCTCTCTCTGTCTGACTCTCTTCCCCCCCCCCCCCCTTATCTCTCTCTCTCTCTTTCTCTCTCTGCGACCAGAAAAATTAAAGCAAGCGAGGGACATTGAGGCCGAGTTTATCATAACATTCACAAAACCGGCTATGTAAAGAAAGGGAGACCGGCGTCGCTAATACTCTCTCCCTCCTTCCCAACGACCGCGAAGTTAGCGGAAAAACCTGTAGCTGACATGGGTAAGGCCGGCCAATCGGATTGGAGAGTACATAACTTTTTTAAGGCGGAGTTCTACCTCATGATTTTATCCTTGTCTCCACGTCACTGCTCTTACCCCCCTGCGTAAGAATGATTTGATTGTCAATGATTAGACACCTGAGCACTTCGCAAATAAATTTTTTTTGTTGATTGGTCTTCTGCTCAAACCACGTATGTAACAAGCCAGCATGCGTTTGTTTGTGTACACCGGGTATTGATCAGTTATAGAGATAGGGCACCTCTAGTGGAAAAAAGTAGCCTTTCAGTTAGGAAGCCATTCGTCACACTTTCTGTTGGGGAAAACCCAGCACTGACCCACACCTCCCCCCTAGATTCACTCCTCACCCCCACCCCAGCCCCCATTATCTGCCACACTTACCCCCAAACACCTCAGCTCTGAAAATCTGGGTTCATGCAGAAATTCTGGGACGACCAAGGGTATAGTACAGTATAGCTTATGAGCGCTGACATAACCTGGTTATTTATCATGGTCAGCCCAGTTTGTTTGCTTCTGAACGCGACAGGCAAATTCGTGGTTTTCAACAGACGGTAAAATAATAATGTCTTGTCTTGTCTTGTAAAATGGGGTTCTTTCTTCATTTTCTATGTAATGAATTACAGTTGAACTTCAACTGGTTGAAAAAAAATGGCTTGCTATAATCGTTTTGTCGCAGACCGGCATTATAGGATTTTTGCATTTTCTCAGGGTCATCTTTGTGAGTTCGATGCCGTTCTCCCGTCCCTCATTTCTTTACTGTTTTAAATTCTTAAAAGAACAACAAAGGACAGGAATCACACACACACACGCACGCACGCACACACACACACACACACACGCACGCACGCACGCGCACGCACTCGCGCATTTTTGCATAACATCAGAACTGGGTTTATTTAATAATGTAAACATGGGAAAGTGATGTGGGTTTGTTTTTTTTTACGGAAAGAGCGCAAAATTCATCTAAAAATGTAAGAATCTGATGCGAAGTTGGCACTATCCGTCTAAAAGGTTGACCTAGTTCGTCTCATATAGAGGTGCGAAATAGGTCGACTTTTCTTCAAAATTTGCACGAAAAGTGGCTGGAGTTTTCTCCGTCCCGGATACAACACTCCCTTGTACTTAGAACACTCTCATGCACTACAACTGCCCTCCCATGCATTAAAAAAAAAACACTTCCGTGTACTCAGAGAAAAGTGGGTTCGTGGAAAAATGTGGGTTCCTAGCAAATGAACCCATTTGTAGCTAAGAAAGACAAGGTCTGCTACCCATTTATACGTTTATGCATGGGTACACACACACACACACTCGCACACATACACATGCACACCCACACATTCACAAATAACCATCCGAACAAACCATTCATATCCTATCCTATCCTCTCTCGTAACACGAATGTCGTTGGGGCACCACAGATAGTCGTTGAACCAGCGTACTCCATCTTTCTCCGAGCTCAGCAACCCTCATGGCTTCGCTCAGTGCCAAGCCAGTCCATTTTCGAACGTTGTCCTCCCACTTCTTTTTCTTTCTCCCTCCTCTTCTGCCTCATTGCACTGTGCCTTGCAGGGTGGTCTTTGCAAGGCCTGATGCTATGGTGACTTGGCCAAACCATCGGAGTTCCCGTTTCTTCATAACTGTGAGCATGTCATGGTGTTGTCCAATGGCTTGTGTGAGTCTGTCGGACTTCGTTGTTAGTGATGTGCTGGGTATAGGAAATACCCAGAAGTCTTTCTTCTGTAGAACCTCATATCTATGCTTTATATTCTTCGTTGTAGTTCTGCTGTGAGGGTCCATGTTTCGCAAGCGTATAGAAAGAAGGAGATGACAAGGGAGCGCTGCAACCTGACCTTGGAGTGTAGACTGATGGTCCTGTCTTTCCAAATGGGTTTCAACCTCGTCAGGGCAGCAGTTGTTTGTGCGATTCTGGAGAGGACTTCATGTTGGGACCCATTGTCTGATACAATGACTCCTAAATATTTGAAGCTATGCACCGTGTTGAGGGCTTGGCTTGGACGTTGATGTCCGTGTTGATGCCATTGGTGTTGTTGTTTATCATTTTGGTCTTCTCTGCACTTATTTCCATTCCAAAGGTTCTGGAGGTGGCGTCAAGCCTCTGTGTCACGAACTGGCTAGCTTTAACTCTGCACATTTACTATTTAGCTAGGTGTAGTCATTGTAACAGTAGAGAGTCAGGTATTACACAGCAGCAATTACAGCACACAGCGAGCCACCCACATCGCAGTGAGTCAGCACTTGAGTTTTGAATCGGACCGTTTTAACCAATCAGAAGCAGGCTCAGTGGGTAGAGCAGTTTGAATGTGTCAAAACCTAAGGCAGTTTGAATCAGTCGTGTGTGAGACGAGGTAGAGTCAACATCTCCACAGCTAGAGAAATCTCTACACTCATAGACCAGGAAGCAGGACTTAGGAATCTTAGAATTCTCTCAAGTCATCACGGGCCTGAACTTGTCAAACAGGTAAATGAACACCCTTCTGTTTCATCGTGATATATTTATATTATTGTTGAAATTATGTTTGTGGAATTTGCTATGCATAAATGTGAATTGTTAATCCGAATTTGCCGTACCACGTGGAAGAGCCGACCACGAGGCGAAACACGACCGGTTGCGCCGCCATGTTGTATCCCGTACGGAACCACTGTTGTTTAACTTATATGTATGTTTGCAGACCAGTGGCTGTACCACTGAATGTTTATATTATTATTAATTCTGTATGTGTATAGTTAGACACGATTGATATTTATGTATGTATAGGAATTTAGAGTGAGATTCCAGTGGAACCCGGAAGTAGCAGAATGTTCGTCGCTTATGTATAGAGATGTGGAGCTATCACTGAGGGCTACTTTGGCTTTCAGTGAGACGCTCTGCACAAACCGATTATTCAGGGTTGTGCAGAATTTCGTCTCTTATATTACAGACGAGCAGGCGAGCTATCCTGTGCGCACCACTCCACAGAAACGACTAGTTGGCGGAGTATCCTCTACCGCACAAGACGGAAAGAGCTACCCGGAAAACTCCCTGTCAGACCCCACAGCGTGGCAAGGGAACCCAACTACACAACGACAAAGGTGGACCAGAAGCTACCTCACAGAAGGACTTCGACCGCACCATCTAGCAGTTAAGTGAACACGCCAAGGTGCACTTAAACTGATCATAACAGGACCACAGTAGTCCAACTCTTCAGAAACTGTAAAACGGACCACAGTAGTCCAAATCTACATGAAATATTATAGCAAGTGCCCGAGGAAGATATAACAGCTGCCTAGACTATCAGCGATCGAACTATTAGCAGTGACTGAGACTTTTTAAGTTAGATTAGTACTTAGAGAATCTTGTATAGAGTAGAAGAAATAAATGTGTGATTTTAACTGTTATCAAGTGGCTGGACTACATATGATTCATAGCCGTGTGAAAGCTAGTGTGACAGTAATCTTTTACCATTTTTCTATCTATTTCTGTACCCCAACCTTAACACAGAACGAGCTAAACAAATAAATTTATTAAAGTAATTCATAGGGTGACTTACTAGCAGTTCCCACCGAATAAACGTGAGGGTCCATAATTCCATTGTGCAGAGCCCATAAACCCCACGTGACACTTTAATTGGCGAGCCTAGCCAGGATCTGTGTATAATAGGAATTGGGTATAACCGGACCTAAGTACAATAAAATTAGATAACAGTAGAAGTAGAATAACTTAGAATAGTGTAAGGGTATAACATTGACTCAGTTTGGGTGCACTGTTCTTTAGTTAAAAACTTTTTTGCTTCAATTCTTTTGGTGCCTGTATGTTGCATTGTTCTTTTGCAGGTTTTGCTTAAATAACTGTTGTATGCCATTTGACTCTTGTTTTATTCTATTATTGATTGCGAATTTTATTGTCTTTGCATTGTTGTTATTGACTTGCAATATTGCTAGTGTTTTGGTATTCCACGTGATTCAGGGGTTGTTCATAGACACGTTTGACAATGTCGGACCCAGTGGCCTTGAGATTGCGTTTCAAGGAACTAGGAGAAGCTTTACACTTAGCAGGGGCAGACCTAATTGCGTATATCAATGCAGAGGTAGAGAAACAGGAAGCTAAGGCAGAGAGAGCAGCAGAGAGAGAGGCGAAGAAACTCGAAGCAGAACAGAGAAAAGCAGAACTAGAAGCAGAGCAGAAGAAATTAGAAGCAGAGCAGAAGAAATTAGAATTAGAAGGAGAACAGAAGAAGGCAGCATTAGCAGCAGAGAGAGAAGCAGAAGTTAGGAGATGGGAGTATGAGCGGGCAGAAAAAGAAAAAGAGAGGGCAGAAAAGGAAAAAGAAAGACAGCATGAGTTAGAGCTAAGAAGATTGGGATCAGGAGCTTCAAGTTCTTCCTCAACCCCTCCCCACTCAGATCAGCTAGAGGTAGCATCCAACCCTGTACAAGGAATGTCATTCCCACTGGGAACATTCAATGAGAGAGAAGAAGGTCTAGATCTCTATCTGACTAGGTTTGAGCGTCTAGCAACAGAGTATAAACTAGATCCCACTCATTGGTCTTTTAAGCTTAGTCAAGGGCTTAGAGGAAAGGCTTATGACATCTACAGTAAGCTACCGACTGACAGAGTGACTGACTATCACAAAGTAAAAGAGGCACTCCTAACGGGATTCGAACTAACAGGAGAATGCTATCGGCAAAAATTCCGCACCAACCGGAGAGTGAAAGGAGAGAGCTATGCGCAGTTCGCGGATCGGTTGTCCACAACGCTGGATAAGTGGATTAGCCAGTCAGCCACGGCTAAGACGTATGATGGACTGACAGAACTGTTAGTATGGGAACAGCTACGGGAAACCATGACCCCCGAGCTGAGAACATTCTCAGTAGAGCAGGGCGCGGAAAGACTGGAGGATCTGGTCAAGGTCGCAGATAGGTACGTGGCCGCACACGGAGAAGCCAAGAGCTTCAGGCGAGACCTAAAGCCTAACGGGAAAGAGGCACAGAAACGAAGCCCTAACCGGGAAGAGCGCACCGCGAATAAGCCGAATAACCCCAGACCTGGGCAAAATAAAGGACCCAACACGGAATTCGGGAAAAGAGGTCCCGCAGAACAGAGACGGTATTGTTCGTTCTGCAACAGAAACAATCACTCCACCGCAGAATGTTTCAAGTTGGCCGCACAACGTAGGGAAGAGCGCGAAAGCCGGCCAGCGCACAGAGTTCTAACTCAAAGTAGCGGTAACAAGCCACACACGATCGGAGATCACCCCTCGGTGACAGACACGGTCAAGGTCAACGGAAAAGAAGCGAACTGTCTGTATGACACAGGTCTATCGTACGACGCGATAGTTAGCGAATCTCTTGTATCGCGCGCGGACTTGACAGACAAGACAGTCGAACTACAAGGAGCAGACTTGACGAAACCGACGACTACTTGCCCAATAGCATGGATCGAAGTAGAGAGTAGGTACGTCACAGGACGAATCCAAGCAGCTGTTTTACAGAAACCCCTGTATGATCTAGTGCTAGGATGTAGGTATGTGTTCTTAGGCACGCCCCCTAAAACTGTAGGGATAGCTGCAGTGCAAACCCGGGCCCAAGCTAAAACCCAACCACCCCAGCCCGAGTTCGCTCCGAACCCAGGACTCGAAGAGATCAAAACAGCACAGAAAGAAGACACCTCGATAGCGAAGTGCTTCCAGAAGCTACCCAAGGCGCACACACCCCCGCACAAGGGAGACTTCTACATGGAAGAGGGAGTTCTTCATCGACAAGGAGATGGAGATCACACCCAACTAGTACTACCAGCCACCCTTCGAGCCCAAGTACTAGAACTAGGCCACAGCATGCCACTCAGCGGACACATGGGAATTGGAGCCACAGTGCAGAGAATCAGCGCACACTACTATTGGCCAGGAATCACGGAGGATGTCAAGCGCTACGTGAAATCTTGCCACCAATGTCAACGATATTCCCCGCGACATCACACCGTACCAGTTACCTTAGGACCATCGGTAGTAGTCGGCGTGCCATTCCAGCAAGTCTCAGTAGACATAGTAGGACCACTGCCCATGACCAAGAAGCGGAACAGATTTCTACTCACACTCGTCGACGCATGTACGATGTGGTGCGAAGCAGTCCCGTTGCCAGCGATCGACACCAAGAAGATTGCAGATGCACTCATCGCCATCTTTACCAGAGTCGGATTCCCGGACAGCATTAGAACGGACAACGGATCTCAGTTCACCGGCCGCCTGTTGCAAGACGTGTTCGAGTTGATACAAGTCCATCACATTCGCACACCACCATACCACCCAGCCAGCAACGGACAAGTAGAAAGACTGAATGGAACCCTTCTCACCATCCTCAGGAAAGTCGCCGACGACAATCCAGAAGCGTGGGACACCTACGTGAATGCGGCACTGTTCGCATACCGAGAAACGCCCCATGCAGCCACAGGCTACACCCCGTCAACTTGCTATTCGGCAGACCTCTAGCAGGACCGCTAGAAGCCCTACGCAGAAGTTGGACGGAAGCCAAGATAGACGACACACCAAGAGGTGCCACCAAGTACGTCGCAGACCTGCAGGAAACCCTCAAAGCAACGTGGAAGAAAGCTGGTGAAGCACTGAAGAAGGCAAGAGCCCGTCAGGCGAAGTACTACAACCGCCACGCGAAGGACAGAGAACTGCAAGTCGGCGATCAAGTGCTACTCTTACTTCCAAGTGGAACCAACAAGCTGGACATCGCTTGGAGAGGACCGTACCGGGTGACTGCCAAGAAATCCAAGACAGTCTACCAAGTAGAGGTGAACGGGAGAGCCCGATACCACCACATCAATCTCCTCAAGAAATACACGGACCGACCAGCGACCCCCGGCACACACACATGGATGGCCATCGCCATCGCGGAAGAAGTTCATCCCCAACTTCAACAGCACCGCCGTACGACGGACAAATGGAACCCGGAAAATCGCCCCGGACAAAGTAGTATGGACAGCCGAATGCGAGACAGCATTCCAAACACTCAAGGACAGAATGACATCGGCGCCAGTACTCCACCTACCCGATTTGACTCAGCCATTCGTTCTTCGCACCGACGCAAGCGACTTAGGCCTCGGAGCAGTACTGCTACAGCGCGACCCCAAGAATGCAGAGACGCTATTCCCTGTCGCCTACGCCAGCAGGAAATTGAGACCCGCCGAGACCCACTACGCCACGTCGGAGAAAGAATGTCTTGGACTAGTCTGGGCCATACAGAAATTCCAACTCTACCTGTATGGGACCCACTTCACAGTTCAGGTGGACCACCAACCCCTATCGTTCCTGGCAGTCTCCAAGTCTTTGAACTCTCGCCTGATGAGATGGGCACTCACCCTTCAGGCATACTCATTCCAAATCGAGTACATCCCCGGCAAAGAGAACCACGGAGCCGACTACCTCAGTCGCCATCTCGTGGAGGACACAGCAGCTGTCGCCCACCCAACACAACTAAGGGCCACCGCACCAGTATTCGTCCCCGCCCAGTAAAACCCTGTCACTAGTGTCCATAGCTACCTGGCACAGCATTGCAGCTCAGGTAGAGCAACTTACTTAGTTTGTAAATAGGACCCTAGGATAGTGCAGAGTTAAACTAGGCCCTGTAGTAGAAAAAGGTCGAATCCAGAAGTCATCGCCTTTTTTCAGTTGAGGGAGCCTGTCACGAACTGGCTAGCTTTAACTCTGCACATTTACTATTTAGCTAGGTGTAGTCATTGTAACAGTAGAGAGTCAGGTATTACACAGCAGCAATTACAGCACACAGCGAGCCACCCACATCGCAGTGAGTCAGCACTTGAGTTTTGAATCGGACCGTTTTAACCAATCAGAAGCAGGCTCAGTGGGTAGAGCAGTTTGAATGTGTCAAAACCTAAGGCAGTTTGAATCAGTTGTGTGTGAGACGAGGTAGAGTCAACATCTCCACAGCTAGAGAAATCTCTACACTCATAGACCAGGAAGCAGGACTTAGGAATCTTAGAATTCTCTCAAGTCACTACGGGCCTGAACTTGTCAAACAGGTAAATGAACACCCTTCTGTTTTATCGTGATATATTTATATTATTGTTGAAATTATGTTTGTGGAATTTGCTATGCATAAATGTGAATTGTTAATCCGAATTTGCCGTACCACGTGGAAGAGCCGACCACGAGGCGAAACACGACCGGTTGCGCCGCCATGTTGCATGCCGTACGGAACCACTGTTGTTTAACTTATATGTATGTTTGCAGACCAGTGGCTGTACCACTGAATGTTTATATTATTATTAATTCGGTATGTGTATAGTTAGACACGATTGATATTTATGTATGTATAGGAATTTAGAGTGAGATTCCAGTGGAACCCGGAAGTAGCAGAATGTTCGTCGCTTATGTATAGAGATGTGGAGCTATCACTGAGGGCTACTTTGGCTTTCAGTGAGACGCTCTGCACAAACCGATTATTCAGGGTTGTGCAGAATTTCGTCTCTTATATTACAGACGAGCAGGCGAGCTATCCTGTGCGCACCACTCCACAGAAACGACTAGTTGGCGGAGTATCCTCTACCGCACAAGACGGAAAGAGCTACCCGGAAAACTCCCTGTTAGACCCCACAGCGTGGCAAGGGAACCCAACTACACAACGACACAGGTGGACCAGAAGCTACCTCACAGAAGGACTTCGAACCCCCACTCTAGCAGTTAAGTGAACACGCCAAGGTGCACTTAAACTGATCATAACAGGACCACAGTAGTCCAACTCTTCAGAAACTGTAAAACGGACCACAGTAGTCCAAATCTACATGAAATATTATAGCAAGTGCCCGAGGAAGATATAACAGCTGCCTAGACTATCAGCGATCGAACTATTAGCAGTGACTGAGACTTTTTAAGTTAGATTAGTACTTAGAGAATCTTGTATAGAGTAGAAGAAATAAATGTGTGATTTTAACTGTTATCAAGTGGCTGGATTACATATGATTCATAGCCGTGTGAAAGCTAGTGTGACAGTATTCTTTTACCATTTTTCTATCTATTTCTGTACCCCAACCTTAACACAGAACGAGCTAAACAAATAAATTTATTAAAGTAATTCATAGGGTGACTTACTAGCAGTTCCCTCCGAATAAACGTGAGGGTCCATAATTCCATTGTGCAGAGCCCATAAACCCCACGTGACACTCTGTACCAGCTGTTCAAGCTCTTATTTGTCTCCAGTCAATCCATCAATGTCATCCGCAAAACGTAGGTTGGAGATTGCTCTGCCCATTATGCCGAATGTGCCTTCGTGATTTGCAAGGGCATCTGCAAGGGCGCTCCAGGAAGATGTTGAAGATGGTTGGAGAGAGTATGCATTCTTGACGCACGCCGATTTTTGTTCTGAACCAGTTTTCGATGGCGCTGTTGTGGAGGACTGCACTGGTAGCCGTACAGGCTTTTGATGACTTCAATAATGTTAATGTCAATAATGTTGTACACTCTCATGGTTGCCCACAGAGCTGCATGTCAGACTCGGTCAAACGCTTTCTTAAAATCTACAAACACATGATATAGAGGTTGTTGTTGTTGCTGTAGGCATTTCTAACAGATTATTCTGAGGTTGAAAATATGTTCAGTGGTACTTCGCCCTGCCCTGAACCCTGCATGTTCTTCAGCTATGATTTGTTCAGCTTGGGGTTTTTAACTGTTGAGTATTTTTTTCAGAAGGACTTTTCTGAGATGGCGCATGAGGGTGATGGTGCGGTAGTTTTCACACTCCTGGAGGTTACCCTTTTTGTGGAAAAGTGATGAAAAGCGACTTGATCCATGATGTAGGCCACTGCCCATTCTGCCAGATCTTGTTACAGATAATGGTGAGGGCGCCAATCGTCGCTTCTCCTCCTGCTTGAAGCAATGTTGTTGGTATGTTATCCACTCCCTTTGACTTCCCCTTCTTCAGCGATTTCATTGCTGCCTCAACTTCTTCTCCAAGAATTGGAGGATTTCTTCTTCTTCTCTGTTCTGGTGAAATGCTAGAACTTACGGGTCTCCGTTTGGTGTGTGGTTGTAAATGTCAAAGCAGTACTCTATCCATCTATCCAAAACTTCTTGTTCTTCTGTAAGGCACATGCAAGCCTTGCTTTGGATCGTGGAGACCTTCTATGTTCTACGTTCTACGTTCTACGTTCAACACTTGTCAGTCGCTTCACAGTCTGGTAGGTCTTCTTGATGTTGTTCTTGTTCAGACTGTTCTCTATTTCCTGGCATTGATCTTCTATCCAGTTCTCTTTTGCTGTGCGCTTGTCTTTTCGGATATCACTTGATTTTTCGGTAAACATCAGCTCCCTGTGAGATGTTCTTTTTTCGTTTATAAACCCATTTATGTAAGCTATATGAACAAATAATTACACACTGACGGGTTATAAAGTTCATGTTCAACGAGTTTTATTTATTGTGGATTTATTAATTTATTCTCAACAACACACACTTTCGTCCCCTACATTAAAACAGCACATACCGGTCAAATATTGAAGCTGTCACCTTTAATCGTCCGCAGCTGATTGATTTATGGTTGATTTATTACCTGTTTAATTCCTTGGTAGATAGTCCTTTAGGTGCAGTGTTGTAGTGCTTTAGTTGATAGGATTTGTTCATAGCAAAATTCAAACTGGGCATTCTGTGGCGTTCGCCCGTGGCTGAATATCCCTAGTTTTAATGCGCAGGAATATCTGGAGCGAACATGAAAGGTCTTTTGAGTTTCGTTGTAGACGTATTTTTTAGTTATTTAATTCCGACTGTGTTTTTTTTTGTGTTTACGATATGGACTTGAGCGTGCATGGGTCTATGTGTGTTTGCATATGTAAATGTATAGTGGGTGGGAACATGCGTGTGTACATGTAAGGGAGAGAATGAAGCGAATGAAAGACCGTCTAAAATCACAGAGTATAGATGTAAAAGGAAAGAAAGAAATTATTGTGAATAGTACCCCAAACTTCCCTAGTGGGTTGCCTCAAGCGGTCTACGCTTCTCCGTGAACCACACACACAGCACAGCCTCAACATATCAGGCTCATTTACGCTGTTTGAGCTTCCCCTCCAGAACAAGACTCACCTGGACAGTTAAACACAGAACCAGGTGCAGAGATAACATGATTAAAATTCCAAGATTATGTTCAACACGTGCATACAGATTGGAGAGAAACAAGAAATGCCACGGATAGTTTTTTTAAAAGACTTTAAAGACAAATAAGGATAGAGAGTGATAGGAGATAGATTAATTGCCATTGACATCCATTCTAATTTACACGACAAGAAAGAGGTACAAATATTTATTATATTTACTGCAATTATGATTTATAAACGATTGCACAAAGGAAAAATTATTCCAACTAGTAGTAATAATTATTAATGGGAGGAAAACGAAACAGCAGTCCAAGACAAAAATGGTGGACATTCCTGCCTCGTCGCCATTATTTGGGTTAAAGGTTTACGGTAGATGAGATATGTAAAGATATTAATAATAATAATAATAATAATAATAATAATAATAATAATAATAATAATAATAATTATTATTATTATTATTATTATTATTATTATTATTAT
>CM072511.1:21556012-21596012 GCA_036898135.1 Oncomelania hupensis | reverse complement strand
GGAAGAAGAATTATTTTTGCACATTTCCATTAATCGGGGAATATTTCCTTTACTATGCTTAAATTGTAAATGTAGGTGAAGGGTGCAGTGATGTAAGGAAGAGCAAGTTTCAACAAAAATGAGTTACTATTATCTATTTTTTTACTATTATTGTCAGTGAAGATTTGTTGTTAGGGAGAGTAGTGACGTATTTTATTACGTCTTGAACTGTCATAAGTGGCAGAATCAATGATATTTCTGTACCTTTCATTAACATTGTTAAATTTAAAGGCACCCAATAATCACATTTTACTTAAAATGAGTCCTGTAGAAGCCACGTAGCAACAGAAAAGAAGTGATTATTTTATTCATCTGTAGAACAATCTGTGCTATTTAACGTCTTATTTTTGTAATGCTTTTTTAATAATGTTATTCATACATTTCCAAATGGAGGGTATGTTAGAATTATTGCGAATACGTTTTTTCAAAGTATGGGTTTTTTTTTGGCAGCTCTTACCATGGTTAGAATCTTATTTCTTTGTTTTTTGAAGTCATTAAACTGTTTAGCACTTTAAACATAATCTCTTAATTTAATTGCTGTCATGATATCTGAAGTGAGCCAGTTTGAAACAGAACGTTGCCGACCTCTTTTTTTTAACAACAAACAGACATTTTTCGTACCAAACCTTCATAGCTATATTAGGATCATTTTGAGTATATAGATCGTCAAAGCTGACAAAACGTTAAACAGTCAGAAAATTATCTGAGTTTAAATTTTGTTAATGACCGATATATAATTTTTTTCATGTTCATAAGTAGCTTCTTTAAATAATTTGCATAACCATGTACAACTAACAACACTATGGTCACTTATGCATGCAGAGTTTGTTTAACATTTGTATAAATGTTGTCTATAAGTGTAGATGAGCGTGCGGAAATTCTTGTTGGCGTAGTTATTAGCCGGGAAAGACCAAAGGGAGAACAAGATGAATTCCAAAATGGTTGATTTAAAAAATAAAAGAGGTTAATATTAAAAAAAATCGCCAAGTATGAAGCACATTAGTATTTTTGGCAGTAACGTTATCCATCATTTTAATAAACTTAACATACCAGTCTGTCAGTGAAGAAGAAGAAGAAGAAGAAGAAGAAGAAGAAGAAGAAGAAGAAGAAGAAGAAGAAGAAGAAAGAAAGAAGAAAGAAAGAAAGAAAGAAAGAAAGAAAGAAAGAAAGAAAGAAAGAAAGAAAGAAAGAAAGAAAGAAAGAAAGAAAGAAAGAAAGAAAGAAAGAAAGAAAGAAAGAAAGAAAGAAAGAAAGAACTGTTGGAGGATGAAAGAGAAGGCGAAGAATGAGAAGAAGAAGAGTTGGCCAAGAACGATTCTAATGAGAACAAAATAAAGCATACAAATCAATGGAGGTTTTGTAATAAACCATGCGATCTTTATTCTCCCATGATGAATTAAATCGTAATTATTCATCGCACATCGTTTTTGCAAGACAACGCCATTAGAAACTGACGTAGCTATGTCAGTGTCAAATTCAAATTACTGATCAGTACACGGTATTCTTGCAATATTTAAATTCATCGAACAATCACGCTACAAATATTGACAAGTATCAATCAACATTGAAAATTAAATGGCTGTACATTATTGACATTTTTGTTTAATTAAAGCATCATTTTAATGTACAGTACAAATTGCGCGTCCACCATTAATTATGCCACAACGAATAATTAAGTATGCGGTCACACTGAACTTTGAAATCATATTTTGAAAGAAAAGAAAAGAACACATTTTAATATGATACAAATGTTTTATGCATGTTACGTATAACGAATCGCGTTGAAATTAAAAATTAAAAACATCAAATAAACTAAAATGCGAATAAACATATAAATGAACACGTCAAGAAATAAATCACTATGCAAATAAATAAATAAATTAATTAATAATAAATAAAAAATTATAAACGAGAAGCCGTCATACACATACGTATTCAATGATAATAAATCAATGACATTACAATTCTAAAACAAAATCAGTGATTATATTAATCCGGTCTGATTAAAGCTACTTAATCATCTTTGAAAATTAAACAGCACACAATTATATTTTATTTTACTGACAAACCATGCGGAGAAAAATAAAAGAAGGAAAAAAGTTTGAAAGTTAGAACACAGATTGTCAAAAATGCAAAAATTAAGCTATGAAAATCATTGGAAGCCATTTCACAAATTAGGGACAACTTGTTTTAAATTTTAAAAATTATCATAATACCTTTAAATTATACAAAATTCGGTCACAACATATTTTTAATTATCTACGTCATAATTCACAATCGCAACATTAAAATAATTTAAAATTTAGAAAATAAAATAAACAACATAAATAAATACACTTGGATTGTAACTCATTTACAATAATTTGAACTATAATTACGTGTGAATCAAATACTCAACCAATGAACCGCATTATTAACTATAAAGAAATCGCACAACGTTGACTACTTTCAGTATTTTATAAAACAATATCCAAGTAACCACCGAACGGGTGGGGATTAAACTAATCGAAATAATAATGTTAGACATAAATTAAAGTTATGGGCTTAGGTAGTTCAAGGACATGAACAAAACGATTCACCCACACATATATATACTGTAGTGCTGCATTCAAATCACGCTTTTGCAAGTTCAAAAATACAATTAAAACTAAAGCACGACTTAATTTCTCCACAAATTATTTAAAATGATTTAACAATACAACCATTGACCTATAATCATTTTACCGCCATAGGAATATAAATAAATAAATCATCATTTAATGTTCACATGAAAAAAACAAATTAAACAGACCAGTAGAGAGAAATCACCGTTTAAAATAGCCACATTTCCAGTAATAAAAACCTACCACCAACTTTCCGGTAATTAAATCTAACAACCCGTCCATGCAATCTCCACGTAAATTGAATCCAGGCCCATGGAATATTTCAACAAATCAGGCTAGTTGAGTTCCACACTAATACATTACATGAGATACTAAAATAATTCAAATTCACCTTTTTCCCCCACGTCAACCTGGTTTTAATAGCACAATTCACCGAGTACAATGAAAATAGTAAAGCTGCGTTTCTTTCAAGAAAACAGAAAAGAAATGCTGTCGACAAAGACTACCGTTTAAGACTACGACACAAAAAGAATAGAACATCTACGCCTTAAGAAGCGGGGTTATGACTATGTTTAGCTATAAAAGGTCATCTCACACCATATTTGCCACAAAAATAGTACCAGCCGCCCAAGACTTCAGGGCTTGTCGGGTTAACAGTGAACATGTTCTGTGATATCATCTTCAGATTCGGTTAATAATAAATATAATTGATCGTCTTTAATACGTAAAAAAAAAACTACCATTCCGCTATCACTAATCTTTGGGCGCAAGTATGCAAACACAAACACACAGATGCATAATACACAATACAAATGGTGTGTGTGTGTGTAAGAGAGAGAGAGACTGTTAGAATTTTGCCAAGCTAGAAGTAATCAACAATCGTCGTCAATGCTGTGCGCCCAGAGCATGTTATCTAGACTCGGGGTTGGTCGCTAAACCTCGGAAACTACACTGCATTCATTCATTGGATCACTAACTCTTCAAAACTCTGGCCGCATTCGAACGACCGGAAAAATAAATAAATAAATAAATAAATATGTATTGATTCCGCACCCCCTCTTCCCTCCCCCCTCTTCCCTCCCTCCTCTTCCCCATTCCCCCCAGAATAAACTAAAGCCTACCATCAGCTGATGATCCTCCAAGGTAAGGCTGCTGCGCTCCCTTGTCATCTCCATCTTTCTATACGCTTGCGAAACATGGACCCTCACAGCAGATCTACAAAGAAGAATACAAAGCATGGAGACGAGGTGCTACCGAAGACTTCTGGGTATTTCCTATACCCAGCACATCACCAACCACGACGTTCGAAAGACCATCTCACACGCCATTGAACAAACACGATGACATGCTCACAGTGGTGAAGAAACGGAAACTCCGATGGTTTGACCACGTCACCAGAGCATCAAGCCTTGCAAAGACCACCTTGCAAGGCACGGTGCAAGGAGGCAGAAGAAGAGGAAGACAGAGAAAGAGGTGGGAGGACAACATTCGAGAATGGACTGGCTTGAAACTGAGCGAAGCCATGAGGGTGCTGAGGACAATGAAAGATGGAGTACGCTGGTCATCTGTGGTGTCCCAACGACTTTCGAGTTACGGGATAGGATAGGATAGGATAGGATAGGATAGGATAGGATAGGATGGGATAGGATAGGATAGGATAGGGATACCATCAGCATAATGTAGCAAAAAGGTGTGAAGTGGACCTTTAATAGTAAATAGGCCTACATTCTGTGGCGGAAATAGAAAACTCATTCTATGCAACTCAGCAACTACCAAGTTTTTGTTTACAAACACAAAATAACTCAACTAAAAACAAGTGTCCGATAATATTCTACAAGTGCAAGCAAACTACATAACAGCACAGAGCACATTCTATACAAAGTAAATGTAAATAATAATAATAATAATAATAATAATAATAATAATAATAATAATAATAATAATAATAATAATAATAATAATAATAGTTTTTGCAAATCGTTCAAAACAGCAGTAATCGTCATGTGGTGCAACAACAAAAGTACAATTTTCAGGAAATATTCATTTTTATATTACAAGCGCGCAGCATTTCCGAACCTCCAAATAGTCTTACACCTGCAATTTACAGGCTGCGTTCAAATATTGTCTATAATTTAAAGACATGACTATTGTCCTGTCATGATAACTGCAAAACAAACCAGTGCTGAATAAATGTACAAGTGATTTCCGTAATTGTCAAGTGTGCGTAAACAAAAAAAGTGACCTTCCAATATTATTGGGAGAAGCCCAAAGTTGAATTCAATTCAATCCAATAGAAGAAGCCCAAAGTCGAAATCAATCCAATCCAATAGGCTTTTCAATATTTTTTTTAAAAGTCTATTCCCATTCACGCGATTTTAAACTAAAGTCGAAGCCAATCATGAGATTTCTGATTCACTTGTTTTTTAAGTGTCAGTACTTGGATGATCATTGAACAATGTTACGATTTTAAATAAAAACGTATGATGATCATTGAACAATGTTACGATTTTAAATAAAAACGTATGATGTTTAATGCTACAGTTTGGTCTGGCCGGATTTTACTTTTACCCTTTGCATGGTGTTACTTACAGTCTCGTTTATTCATTCCCAAACAGTTGGGGGCACATAGGTCTACTAAATCTAGATCTATGTAAAGCTACAACAGGCACTTTCACACTTCAAATTCAATAATGACAAGTTTTAAATCAAATTAAAACTAGATGCTCACATCGTTAAAAACAAAATGAAAATAAATAAATAAATAAATAAATAAATAAATAAATAAATAAATAAATAAATAAATAAATATCACTTCCACCCCCTCACCCTCTCCATCCGATAACACTTATGTCCATGGATTTCCTTCAACAAGACGGTTCATAAAACCAAGGAACAGAATTCTTGTGTTTATTGTAGCAAATGACGAAAATGTTTCGGTCGGTCTTAATATCCTATCCTATCCCATCCTATCCTATTTTTATCCTAACCCGGTATTAATACAATTCAGCTGAATAGTTCTTTTTTTTTTTTTTTTTTTTTTTTAGAACATGTCTTATTCTAGTGATTATTATGAGTGTGCCGTCATAGATCACATAGGCCCTAAGTTAGTTGTATCATTCCACAGCTGCGCTATTCTGTATACACTGCAGCACATAAAACGGTACCTTTGAATCAATACGACGCAATCACACCCCTATACAAACTTCTACAAGAATATAGGCTTGCAACTAAAGATAGGGGATGGGATAGGGAGAAGTGGGGGGTGGGGGTGGAGGTGGTAGAGACCCACTGGGCGCTAAGATAGTATTTCGTCCACTGCCGATTTCATTTAGATGTGCGAGAGAACCCTGGAGATTCCATTCTTCTTTGAAGTGTTGGGTTTTGCGAGGACAATGCCGAGGTCTTTCCAACACACATTCTAGAAAAGGTTTCCATATCAAGAGCTTATCCTGTAGGATTTGCCCCATTTTCACCATCTCTACCCAGGATTGAATTTGAAAAATGAAACGGGTCGAAAGTATGGATGTGACTCTTAGCTGGGGTTAGGAAGATCTGAGGGTAGGATGGGAGGGAGGAGGGTGAAGAGGGGGGGGGGTGGGGTGATAATGTTTCGCCGGGAACCTTTGCTTGGTAAAAGCAATTGCGACTGATCTAGGTTTGTATTCCCTTATTATTGGATTGCTATGACCTAATGTGTTGGGTCCACAAGGAGTATTCAGTATGCCTCAAGAAACGTAGGTGGGTGAGTGCGTTAGTTAGTCATTGTTGATAGGGTACAGCGGACTGCAAAGAGCCCAATCAGGGTGGGTGTGATTCGGTGTGGTTAAAGTAAGCCATGATTAATGAAACCTTCGACCTGCACCTCTGCAAGCTCGCAAGCAAGAACTTTCACCGTTGTATTCACTCCACCTATTTGCCCATTCGGTTTCACAGGGATGGAGTCAAAACTATGGCAGAAAAATACCTGTAATTAATTATACACTCGTGTCAAGAAGTCCCTAAACTAATTTCAATGGGTGTGTGTATGTGTGTAAGTGCGTGCGCGCGCAAAGGGGGGGGGGGGGAAGAGGGAGGAAGAGGAGACAGATGACTATGCCCGATGCTGCATGCTTTGTCTATGCAAAAAAATACGTGTTTGAGGCGGTACTACTTACTTTCCAAACCAGTGGTTGAACGCAATAATGACACAGAACGGACCCACTGCCGGTAACTCAAGTGGCACACCGACGACCCAGGTTCGAATCCCGGGGTGGGCGAAATAAAAAGTGGCCAGTTCTCGCTGTCCATTTAAGCAGTATGATTGCCCTGTTGGTTCAGTGTTGATTCAGGTCCCTACCCCTCTTTCCCTGGGATGGTTATCCCCGTCTACCATATCGCCAATGGTGGGTGTAGATGTTAAACCTCAATGTTCATTCATTCATAAAGAACGCACGATGAAGAGACCGCAGAAATATAACAACAACAACAACAGAACAGCGTGAATCGCTGGTGTTAACGGTTGTTTCTTCTTACATTATAACGCCATCAATGTTTACCGAGCATGAGTCACACATACTCTTTGTGTGCAGTTCCTGAAACAACATAGTCTCCTGCAATTACTGAAAACAATGAAGAGCAATAAAGTACGACAACAAGACCTGTGCTCCCCCATGTGGCTAGAAGGCTCTTTGTATGAAGTCTTCATTTTAGCCCAGTCTTCATGAGGCCCGAGTCGCCGAGACGGGTCTTTTCAAGGGAGGTCTGCAGTAGCCGATAAGCGCCTAGAAACCACTCTCTCTTCCCGACCCGCTCCACCGCTGGCGTTGCCCGGAAATAGCCCGGCTTACCTCCCTTCACAATGTTATCACTTCCCATGCAGGATGAAGGGGCACAACTCCCTTACCATTCAGATGCCTTGAGCAGACGACAGTTCTAGTTCTCCAACAATATTCCGAAAATATGAGATATTCCCTGTCTCCTTAGGCCTCCTGATGGACTGGTTGCTGGGGGTCACTACTCTATCACTCCTGCTTTCAGCTGAGAGCAAACAGGGCCGCGGCGAGAAAGCGGCGGTGAGTTAATAATGCGGAAAAGAAAAAGTGAAACTTTGACATCAGAAAGAAGTTCTGGAAAAGAATGAGGTTCATGATTGCCCAGAGATTGGAAGGAAATTCCACC
Organism: Oncomelania hupensis; assembly: GCA_036898135.1. NCBI lineage: Eukaryota > Metazoa > Mollusca > Gastropoda > Littorinimorpha > Pomatiopsidae > Oncomelania > Oncomelania hupensis. The sequence continues at coordinate 21,588,213 of CM072511.1, read as the reverse complement.
TTTTATTATCATCCTATGACATATTTTTTTCCTTCAGTCTAAAACTGGAGTGACAGGTTATCGACTCCGTCGTTGAAATGCCGTGTTGAAATCCAATACACTGCTTTGTCTTGTGATAGAGATGCCGCTGCTCCTAGACTGTATCTGGCTTAGCTATTTAAATCTACAAATATTCACTAAAAGGGCTAACATGCAGTTACGAGCAGCAAATATTGCTCACTACTGTAAATATCCATTAATTTACACGGGAAGAACGCAGTGTTAAATACCGAAACAGAAAAGTGTCAACGAAATTAATGTGTATTTTATGATGGTATTTCATGGCCTCTGCTTATCAGCACAGTAAATCGATGGAAACTCCGACCCTATGTCCAGTAGGACAACATTACTAGCTCATAAGATAAATGCCCCTTGTGTGTATATTCCAAATAGAGAATTGAACAGGCGTGAGAAATGCTCCCTGAATAAGGCAGAAACAACCAGTCTTGTCATTGAGGACATTGTTTAATTACACTTTGATCTTAGCTTCTCTTTATTACTCTTCGATTTCCGCTTATTAACAACGACGTAAAAGCTATGTCCAGCAAAAGGAAATTTCGTCATAGGCTTTGCATCTATCTAAATGTCCAAAAGAACTAAATCCGCATGAGAAGAGCACATTGTCCAGTGCAGCACCTCCTTGACCGACAACATGGCACTCAGTATTTACAACACCGCTTTAGGTTTTCTCTTATCTACAGCTAAAACCCGCAACTACCTTAACCAGCAAGGAAAACTGTCCGTCAAGGTTTTGGTGTTTCTAAAAGTAAACCATCTCAAGGATCACAAATCAGCATGGGAAGAAGTCTTGAGATCGATGTCATCGCCCAGAACAACGCAACGCGTCCCCTTGAAGGACACGTGAAGGACGTAGGTCTTACAGAAGTAATGCGCGGACTACTGCAGCGACGATACTCTTTCATCCTTTAAGCTGACGACAAACTAATTGGCCAGTGTCACCGCGCCTTAAGGGCCGCGGAGACAAACAGAAACAAAGTCTGTTTTTTCCTGCCACCAGAGGAGAGCGCTGCAACCTGGCTCTCACAAAGGGAGGCAACAACAAGCATGCTCTTAAGTCGCGGATCCTTCCAAGAGTACCCTTAAGTCCGAATCATTCATTATTGGTGGGCAGCAGCTGCTGAGCGACAGAATGACGCAGCTTTAGCACACGGCGAAACCTGGACAAAGAAGGATAAGAAAGTGGTGGAGGAGGCAATAAAGAAGCGTAAGGTAGAAAAGGGGCAGAAGGACAGCCTGGTCAATGAGCAAAGCAGAAGGGTGCCAAGGATCCAATCGTTGGCTGCATTTTAGTCGTAATTGAAATCTGGCAGCCAAGTTGACCATACGCGGGCAATCCCCCTTGAGCCATAATTAGATTCTGATTTGTTTGATTGATCATTCTTTCCGGGAATGCCCCATATCGCACGAGAGATGGGGTACTCCTCGCTTCGCGAAGGTTCCTTCGTGGAATAGTGGTGTAGGGTATTCAAGAATATAAAGGACTCCAGTTTTGGGCCCAGTTCTTTCAGAAGAAGTCACGTTGTGAAGACAGATCAGTTTCTATGTTCCAAACTCAAAGTGAGATCCATGTCACCACAAACCTTCTATTTATCTTAGTGTGTGTGGTGTTTCTTTCTTTCTGTTCAGACAGATACACTTTAAAACATAGGTCACCAGATCCTCCTTTGTTGAAGATGAAAGAAGAAAAAAATCAATCGGCGGACTTTCTATATACAATTTCGACTCTTTTCTTTAAACTAAAGGAAGAAGGTGTCGGCTTTTTATCACAAGACCTAATCGCACCCGATCACCTTACAAATATTTCCTCATAATCTCCTTAGCCAGATCAATGTCACATATCCCAGATCATCTACAGACCATATATACATCGTTTATTAAATTAAAAGAGCTCAACACAATCAAACTTAAAGCTGACAATATCGAGCGGTTCTAGAATTCCGTCCTCTTGGTCAATGTCGATGAAGAAGGACAATGGCTGACTGACCAATGGCGCTCTGTTCCATTGTCCAGTCATTTCCAGCGTGGACGACGCTGCATGCTCTACAGACCAATGCGGTAGATCAATGTACGAGCGCTCCAGGCAAGCTCAACTGTAAATCTAATCGACAAGTGGCCAGAATAAAATTCGGCGTTGCCCGCGATCCGATATCTGTACTGACAATGGTTAGACTGGCTGAAAAAAGAGGGATTTTAAAGTGCGTCTGAGGCATAGATCAAATTTGCGCTCACAAAATTTATAAAATGTCTAATTCACGCAAAGAGCTAGGTGACTGTTTGCTTTTATATATAGTCATACATTTGTTTCTGTTAGTTAGTTAGTTAGTCATTGTTTATAGGGTCCAAGGAACCGCAAAGAGCCGAATCAGGATCACAACTTGGTTCAAAGAGGACTCATCCCAGATCCGTATAAAAGATGAAATAAACCTAATGATAACACTGAAGGCACTCACTCCACAGCCGGCCACTTTACAATAAAGGCATCCCATGCATGGGAGGCTGAGGTTGAACTCTAATTTACAAAACCCCCGTTTACAAAAACTAAATAGAATATCAACATCATTATAAAATATTATCGAAACACATACATATAAAATGTCTACATTGTAACAGAATAATACTATAGAAAGCCTTAGTGACCATTTGGCAGAAAGCGTCCAATATCCCCAACAAGCTGACCCAACAGACCCCAAACAAATGAGGGAGGAGTTTTGCGAGAATTTTCAAGAAAAAAGGTAGGTGGTTGGTCTAGCGAAGAAGATAGTCGATTGATAGAACAGATTAGGAACGAGAAAGTACAAATGAGAATGACAGAAACAGTGGTAATTTAAAGCATTAAATTTCCAGAAAGTGGGGACACTTTTTATATAGAAAACCTTGGCACTCCAACGGGGGATTTGTTTCTGTCTATTATTTGCAAAATATTGACTAAACAAGGCATGCAACTGCATGCTTGGCTCGCTTATGATGTGCGCATGTTTTGGTGTGTTTGGGACAGAGAGAGAGAGAGAGAGAGAGAGAGAGAGAGAGAGAGAGAGAGAGAGAGAGAGAGAGAGACAGAGAGAGAGAGACAGAGAGAGAGAAATAATGTTTACGATGAGTGTAGTGATGTGGATTAAAAGGGATTATTGAGTATTCTTAATGTATATGAATTTGAAATGCGAGACTGCGCCTGCTGCCATTCCTTTTGGGGGTAATAAAGATGAATAGTATTGTACTGTATTGTAGAGTGTGCCTTGGTTCATAAGGTCTCCTGTTATAGTAGTAAAAGGGACTAAAGCAGCAGTAGGCTGAGGTTGACATTGGAACGGTAAGGGTTGTAGGAGTTAAGACAAAACTAGAAGGAGTGGGAGGGGGGGGGTGTGAGGTGTTGGGTGGGAGGGGGGTAGGGTGGTTGTAGTGGAAGGGGCAGGCACAGCATAGCGCGGACTCCCAGCGATGCGGCAATGTGGCCAATGCGAGCCTAGCTGGCCAAATCCACGCAGACGGTCGACATAATGAAAACGATGGCTTTTCTTGTCACCAAGCTGAGGCGCCGAGAGGGAGGGATGAACAGGGCAAATCAAACACGCTGATGACAAGCTTAGGCCAAAGACGAGGGGGAGCAAGATAGATCACTGGACAACGCACCTATCTCTTTCTACTACTAAGCTTACTCTGTATGCGCTATAGCTTGCGGTTGTTCTATGAGGGGACAGGAGTTGGTCTCTACGCTGTAGTGTGTCTTGGGCGGCAGAGTGGAATCCTGTTTTGGGCCAGGGCCTTGAGAAGCTCTTCGAACTTCTAACGTGCTATGTTATATGAAAACAATTTATTGCACGTACGACGGTAACAATTTATTGGACAACGCACCTACCTCTTAGTAAACGGCAATGCTTTACTCTTTCTTAAGCATTTATATAACGTGTGTATGTTCTATGGTCAGAGGTTATTCTACGCTAAATACTATGGGTAAAGTTCAGGGACAAAACCGCTGCTATCTCTGTCTATGGCAATAAGATAAATAAGGTTAAAAAATATGTAAACAAGTGTTACTTGTTTGTTGGTTTGTTTTATTCAACGAATTGACTATAAACTTAATATAAGCTCTATGTTCCTATTTTAATATTTTCCCCGGTTACTGTTCTCTCCAAATCGAGGTTGTATGTTATACAGAAATAAAAACATACCCAAATACAAAACCTGTAGCTTGTTTCGTCGCGTGCCAATCTACATTAATACTATCTCCTACACAAATACGCTGGACCCAAAGCAATAATGATGTAATGTAATATAATCCTACACAAACAGCGAATGATTGAACATTGAGGTGAGGTTTAACGTATACACCCACCATTGGCCATATGGTAGACGGGGATAACCATCCCAGGGAAAGAGGGGTAGGGACCTGAATCAACACTGAACCACCAATGCAATCATACTGCTAAAATGAACAGTGAAACATTGCCACTTTTTATTTCGCCCACCCCGGGATTCGAACCTGGGTCGTCGATGTGCCAGGCTAACGCTCTACCACTTGAGCTACGAGGGTGGGACACGAACACCGAAGCTACATTAGGCTATCGCTGACCAATATAGTCCTATCGAAAACTCTAGGATTACTTCTGTACAATTGTAGTAACGAAATGTACAGGTTGTCTGTGATTTCTAGATCCGGACACCGTGCACAATAGACTGATTATCACAAGACAATTACTATTGTACAAAAGAGATAGGAAAATTTACACTGCACGAGACTATTTCCAGAGAGCATAACAACAAGGTCAAAACGTCATTTGAAATATAAATATTTCATCTAGACCTTTTGACCTTGGAAAGATCTGAAGCATTTAAAATAAATGTAATCATATATAAATAAATAAATAAATAAATAAATAAATAAATAAATAAATAAATAAATAAATAAATAAATAAATAGAACATCTAAAAATAAAAATAAATTTTTAAGATTTGATTTTGTAACTCATACGTATTAAAACGTCATGGTCACTAAATTCTGGGCAAGATGCAATGTCCAGCATAGCTGTGGTATTATAATTTCAATCAACAACGGAACACATTAAAAATAATCACAACAGCAATGGCAGAACATAATCAACTTGGCACTTTGACAACAAATAATTCAGTCCACAGCTTAAAAAATCAAATTCTTAGTTTAAATGTAAAAACAAACAATTCAGAAAATGTATCTATTAAATATGACATCAACGATTCCGCACTCTATTGTAGACGGAAAGGGGGTAGGTGGAAAACCTAAACTTTTATTTGATGTTTTAAAAACTAAAAAAGTATGCATTCTGTTATTCTAAAGCCTGTATTACGGAACAAATGACATTACACAGAAAAAAACATATTTTTTTTAAAATGGACGTAACTTTACGAATCATAAAACTGGCAATCGAAGTCCATTGAAGCTAACAAATAATTTTTGGGGGGTGCTGACAACGGCAGTAGCTTGTCAACAACGACTAAAATTGACATGATTTTTTAAACTCTATGGCTACATAAATTATATCGCATAAAGAAGAAAACAAATGAACGTTTTAAAGCAAATAACACCCTAAAAGTATTAATTTAAAAACTTCAAAATATATTTTTTTAATTTATCAATTAATTTTATTTTACAGAACCAAAGGAAAAATGGCTTGTGAAAACAAAAACCACTGAACATATTAGAATATTTCAAGAAATTATCTGGATTACGCAATCACCAAGTCAAATAAACATGCATTATTCTCTGACATAATAATCTATCTATTTATTCCCTCAGCTGTTAGGGGACAAAGCAATCAACGCATTTGTTCAGTGTGGCTCGTCTCAAGGCCTCTCTCCCTAACCAAAAAAATAAAAACAAAATAAAGAAGTCATTCTCTGTTCAGTTCTAACATGCAAACGTCCGTTTACATACATTCTACGGTATAACTATAATGACACTAATAATATTGATGATAATAGTAGTAATAATAATAATAATAATAATAATAATAATAATAATAATAATAATAATAATAATAATAATAATAATAATAATAATAATAATAATAATAATAATAGTGTATACAGCTTGTCTATTGCAATGAAACTGACTCGCTCTCGTCAATAAAACCAAATGTTTTACAAACATAAAAGTAGTCGTATATTGGTAAACGCATTTTGTTGTCGGCAAAATAGAAAAAAAAAGATAAAACACACGCACCATATGTTGATGATGATCGTAAGAGCAAGGTTGTAATACTACAAATACACAACGTAGTCTAATCTTAAATATAGTTTAGACTATCTACTATTCACACACATACACACACACCCACACACACATATAAATGTTATTGTCTTTTTCGTCGATTGACTATCCACACGAAAATACATTGTCTTTTCACCGCACACGATGACGTAGAACGCCAATGCGGCTGTCGTAATCAATACAGTACAAAACATGGGGAGAAGCAATTATTGTTTGTGAAGAATGAATTCTCGTTCACCAAAGTTTGCATTTTATTTTCTCAAAGTCTACCAACGCTTGGTTTTTCATCCCAGAACAGATGAAGAATTGGACACACGGACACATACAAAACTTCAATGTTTATAACGGCTGTGGTTGGTCTATGTTTCGTGCTAAACACCAAAAAAACATGTGAAAAAACCACAACTAGAACAACTCAGCAGGGTGTTCTCAGCAGACGTTTCTGAAATGTCGTAAACACAACGAAGAATAAGCAGTCCTGTAACCTTCGTGAATAGTATTGACCTTGAAGCAACGGCGATCCTGCTCTAATAAGCAAACTACAAAAGGTCTTTTCAACATGTTCTTTCATCCGTGCATGTTGTTCAGTTTTACCTAGCATACTTATGGTCCAGTTTTAAGATTTGTCAAATTTCCTGTAATCGAGACCTTAGGTCTACTGTTGTATTTGAAGGTAAATTCTTTAGACATACAGTATGGGGGGAAAGGACCATTTTTATATAACCGCTAAACATATAACGTGCATAGGCGGTTACACTGCTTTCGATTTTTTGTTTCTATATGGTTTAATTATCCCTTATTTCCTCCTAGTAGGGTTGAAACAATTCAACATCTGGGCTCTTCTCGTCAATCATCCAGCTAGTTGAAGATGGTAGATAGAGGTGGTACAGTGGCATTCGCCTTAAGACTCCGCAGAGCCTCAACAGGAAAGGTTCATACAAAATACAAATTCTAAATGTAGGTCTGAACGCTTGTCAGTTACTATTGTGCTCAGACGCTAGTCGTACAAAAATCACCCATGGTCAGACATGTATCTGATGCTCGAAATTGATTTTTTATGTTTCTGGGAAAATGACATTTGAGATTTTTTTTTCTCCTAAGCGTTTACTAGGGCTTGTACAAAATGCTTCGAAATTTGAAAAAACAAAACAACACAAACTGTTTCTGAACTGTCACCGTCATCTCATTTAATGAATGAGGTCTTTACGCCTTATTCCAGTCTGAACGTCTATTTTTCTTATCCTATTCTATCCCGTAACTCGAAGGTCGCTGAGGCACCACAGAGGATCGTTTAATCAGCGTACTCCACCCTTCTCTGTCCTCGGCAACCCCTACGTCTTCGCCCAGTGTCAAGCCAGTCCACTCTCGAATGCCGTCATCCCACCTCCCTCTCTGTCTCCCTCCTCTTCTGCCTCCCTGCACCGTGCCTTGCAGGATGGTCTCCGCAAGACCTGACGCTCCGGCGACGTGGCCATACCATCGGAGTTTCCGTTTCTTCACCACTGTGAGCGTGTCATTGTGTTGTCCAATGGCCTTTTTGTTAACATTTAAATAAGTGCTCTTGGTACAAATACGTTATAATAGTCTCTTTATTTGAAAGTCAGTGCAATGAGAGACATGCCACCTACAGAGAAAAGGGTGCCATCATCATGCACCTCACCACAGTATTCCCAAATACAGAGTCTCCTTCACGGACCTCGCTGGTGGACGCAGGTGCAATGCATTTCTACAGTACTGATTCTTCTTTACATATATAATTGTATGTCTATGAGAGATGCAGGAAAAAACCCTCACCTCACAGCACCACTCACAAAAAATACAGATTTCTTCTTCTTCCTCAGAGGGATGTAGGTGTCGGATCAGCATCTTGGAAATAGTACTGAGGAGTCCTGTTTTCTCTTTTTCAGCCTTGTCACAACAGCACTCGAAAATGTACTGCGGGGTTTATTCTTCAGGGCGAGGCAGATTGTTTCCAGTACCTCGCAAATAGCCTTTCAAAAAAGTACTGCTGCTTTCTTCTTCTTCTTCTTCTTCTTCTTCTTCTTCTTCTTCTTCTTCTTCTTCTTCTTCTTCTTCTTCTTCTTCTTCTCTTCTGTACTAAATCCACCTTTGCAATCTCTTCTCACAACCCATGCGAGGGAGAGAGGTACGGATGGGAGTGAGAGTGGGGCGTGAGGTCCTTGTCCATCTGGTCATCGTCACAGTCCGAATTGCTGTCCATGTCCTCTACCTGCTCCTGTTTTTTCTTGGCCGTGGCCATCTCGGCAGCGTGCTTTTTCCTCCATTTGGTGCGTCGGTTCTGGAACCACACCTGTCAACAGCAAGACACAGAAAAGCACACGATTACTTTTTTTTTTTAATCTCAGAAATTTGATTAATCCAAACGTAACTAAAATAATTTAGCGTATGTTCGTTCTAAAACACGAAAACCGTTTACGTTAAGAGTGTTTCTGGATGGGCACACGAGAAACACAACGAAGAACAGTCAAACGGGAATAGTTCACGTTTTGTTTAAAGTTTACTGTTGCACCTCTGTCCGTGCCTTAACATGGAGTTAATTGTGCGCAAAACAATCGGACATTCGATTGGATTGGATTGAACTGCATTGCTATACAGACGTGTTTCAAAACAACCAATCAAAATGCACAAACGTTTAAGAATTTCATAGTCTTCATTGCAGTTGTCGACAAACGTGCACCATCAAACAATCATGCATCATGTAGGTAAAATGATCGCATAACTGTACGCAAGATTTATACATGTTAAAACTGCCTGAAAGATAGTTGACATGGTAGTGGTATTATTAACGAAGCGGGAGGGAAAATATTCTTTTAACGGTTATGCAAATGTAATAAGAATAAGAATTGTTAAAAAGTTTGAAAGGAGAACGAACGCGTTTAAATGTCATCCAAAGAATCTAAACCTTGATAAAAGAACTTGTTGACACTAGATTTATGGTAAGTTTATTTTGTGTTAAAACACCACAATTTTTTTGTATATAACAGATACAAAATTAAATAAATAATTGATACGGGAAAAGCGTTCAGTGATGTCTGGTGGTGGGGGGTGGGGGGACGAAGGTGGAGGGGGGCTATTCAGATTCCTGTGTATCACAAACTTTTCACGAAAAAAAGGTTATATCCCATTGGGTTCCTGACTAACCTGGCTGTCTCTCTGGGCCCAACAACACCCAACAGGTCACTTGTCCTACACACTGCGTAGCAAAGACTGGCAGAGGCTAACGTCACGTCGAGGCGTACCATAGTGCCTAGGCGACATAAGCTTCGGCCAGTCTCTACTAAGCCCTGTGCACTTGTCCTCAAGTTAGTTAGTTATGTTAAATGTAACGTCCCCGGACACTGACGCATATAGGAGACTTGATTTTTTATGTCATAGTTTATATAAGAGTTCTTTAGAAGGTGCCATGAGGCTGGTGTTGAAGACAATCGTTACAGTAGAGGAGTGAGCACAGTATGTACATGTAGATGTTTGTAGATTATAGTCACACGACACTTTCGCATATAGGTGACTACTGGACCGATTTATACTGACACCAGCGGGCCAGTTGTTGGTAAAGGGGAAAATAATATGATCACACGTTGACCAATCCGGGATTCGAACCAGCGACCTTTCGGTTACTAGCAAGACGCTCTTACCAACTGAGCTACCCGGCCCCCGAACATGTAGATGTTGTTTGTAGATTATAGTCACACGACACTTTTGCATATAGGTGACTACTGGACCGATTTATACTGACACCAGCGGGCCAGTTGTTGGTAAAGGGGAAAATAATATGACCACACGTTGACCAATCCGGGATTCGAACCAGCGACCTTTCGGTTACTAGCAAGACGCTCTTACCAACTGAGCTACCCGACCCCACTGAACATGTAGAAAAAGGCCACGGCAATTTATATGGGCCCTTGGAGGAGTGGTGCAATGGCTGGCCGGAGACGAGGTGGCAGAGTGGAACCACATTGTATTGCGGTATAATAAGCTACCTATGAGAAACTTTCAAAAATAGACAGACCAGGTCTGTACGCTAATTTGCGAAACAGGAGCAGGGCTTACTGTAGTTAAAAGCTGGTTAAAAATAAAATCCTTCAGGGCCACGAATAAAAAATAAACTGACATATATAGTTAAGAAAAAGATCCGCGAGGACCTAACAGGTAAGAATATAACGATAAATGATGGTCGGAAGACCGAAAAAGATACGACGTTACATGTACAAAGTTAACATATATTATAAAAAGGAAAAGGATGCAACCGCATCGGGCCAACACAAAATGGCCTAAATGAACGACTGTTAAGAAATTGTCCTCAAACGCCAACAGTGCTATTATATAGGACGTTAATAATAATAATAATAATAATAATAATAATAATAATAATAATAATAATAATAATAATAATAATAATAATAATAATAATAATATAATACAGGATGCTATATACGCGCCTTTCCCCAAATCAATCAGGCTCAAAGCGCTGCGATCTATACCAACATACACGCTCACCTTTCTCATCCACCCTTACACACACCAAATACACATCCATCACTCAAACAGGTGGTGTAAAGGCAGGGAGATCGCTATTAGATGAAGGGACGTTAAACGCTGGTCCTCCTCTCTTCTCTCTATACACTACTAGTCTGTCTATCCGCACTCTGTGTTATACAGTATATTGCGACCGTGTTACATTACATGATTATTGCTTCAGGTCCAGCGGACTCTTCCGAGCCAAATCAGGACCAATTTTGCGACAGTGTGCATGTTGGTAGAAAAGTCATGAAGAGGCCACACCAAGGCAGAACTCGAGTCAATCCAATATTTACAGGAATTTGGAAAAAGCCCCACTGAGTTTTATAACTCGTCTGCAAAGTCGATCTGGGCCACAACCCTCTTGCCCCTGTCCGTCCCTGGAGATACATAGATGGTCGAAGAAGAAGAAGAAGAAAGAAAAAAAAAGAAGAAGAAGAAAAGGAAAAAGAAGAAGTTGGAGGAGTAGGAGGATGTAGAGACGATTATGATGAATGTCCAGGAAGAGAACGAATCAGCGAAAGTAAAAGATAACAAATTTCAATATTAAAATGGAAGAAAATGGGACAGATGAGAAGCACAGAGAGAGAGAGAGAGAGAGAGAGAGAGAGAGAGAGAGAGAGAGAGAGAGAGAGAGAGAGAGAGAGAGAGAGAGAGAGAGAGAGAGAGAGAGAGAGAGAGAGAGAAAGGAGGTACACAAAAGAAGAAGAAGAAGAAGAAGAAGAAGAAGAAGAAGAAGAAGAAGCAGAAGAAGAAGAAGAAGAAGAAGAAGAAGAAGAAGAAGAAGAAGAAGAAGAAGAAGAAGAAGAAGAAGAAGAAGAAGAAGAAGAAGAAGAAGAAGAAGAAAGCACCTCAAACAAAAGAGAAGATGGAATATGAGGAGAAAGAGAGAGAGAAGAGAGGTCGACAGAGTGAGATTACATTATTATTGCTTTAGGTCCAGCGGACTCTTACGAGCCAAATCAGGACCGGACAACCCCTGATCCGCATAAAAAATCTGCTGAAACAACCCTAGTGGTAAATCCGAAAGCTCTCCACCAGCCAGTCACTTTACAATAAAGACGTCCCACGCAGGGGACGGCTGAGGCTTCACCCCAACTTATCGAACCCCCGTTTACAAAAACAAAATAGAATATAAACATCATTCTGAATTATCAACAAAACACATACATATAAAATGCCTACATTGCTAAATAATATCATAGGAAACCCTATAGTGACCACCTGACAGAAAGCGTCCAATATTCCCAAGCTGATCCAACAGACCTCATACACAAATAAGGAGTCTTGTCCCGGAAGAGTTTTCAAGAAAACAGGTAGGAGACTGGTCTAGCGAAGAAGACGATAGTATAGCAGATTGATAGAACAGAGCAGGAATGAGAAAGAGCAAATGAGAAAGACAGCGACAGTGGGAATTTAAAGCACTAAATTTCCAGAAAGTGGGGATACTATTTATACTGAAACCCCCGGCACCCAAACGAGGGTGACAGAGTGAGAAAGGAGGTACAAGGTACAAAGAAGAAGAAGAAGAAGAAGAAGAAGAAGAAGAAGAAGAAGAAGAAGAAGAAGAAGAAGAAGAAGAAGAAGAAGAAGAAGAAGAAGAAGAAGAAGAAGAAGAAGAAGAAGAAGAAGAAGAAAAGAAGAAGAAGAAGAAGAAGAAGAAGAAGAAGAAGAAGAAGAAGAAGAAGAAGAAGAAGAAGAAGAAGAAGAATCGCAAAAGAACGAAGAAAACTAGGGTGACGATTGTGCTGCTGCTGCTGGAACTGTTTGTCAAAACAAAGAGGATGGAGATGTGCGTGTGTGTGTGTGTTTGTGTGTGTGTATGCGTGCGCGCGCTCGCGTGTGTGTGCGTGCCTGCGCGTCTTGTGTTTATGCTGTGTAGGAGTGAAAGAGTTAACCGTGAATATGAATGAGGAAGAAAGCTTGTATCAACAAACCGAAACTGAAAGAGGACGAAGAAACGTCTCTATCACCCTCAGCCGTCTTTATGGCTCTTTCTGGAACCGTTACTTTTACTACACAACGGGATCGCCCTTGCATTTTTTTTCGGTACTAGCAAACACGCCCTCCCAACAAAGCCGATTTTCCCTTAGCACAACGGAATCCGATGCTCTCTTTTAGTATCTCTAAAATAAACCCTTCCAGCAATAGCGCTCTTCCTTCGGTTCAACTCCAATGGCACTCTTGCTTCATCTGTCAATAATTTCTTTGAGAGAAAGAGAAAGAGAGAGAGAGAGAGAGAGAGAGAGAGAGAGAGAGAGAGAGAGAGAGAGAGAGAGAGGGAGATTCCTTTAAAAAATATAGTTTAGTAGCCTAAGTCGTTAAACGTGCACTGAGATAGTTTGCAGCAGTAAACTAGGGCAGAGATGAAAACATTGTTTATTTCATGTATGCCTTATTAGGGAACACACAAGGCTTTGCTTGTGGTGAGTCTCTCTCTCTCTCTCTCTCTCTCTCTCTCTCTCTCTCTCTCTCTCCTTCATTCCTCCTTCCTTCCTCCTTCGGTCTGTGCACTCCGTCTTTCATGGCTGTCGGCCTTTCGCCCCGTGCTCACTTATCAGCCTCTGAAACAAGACATCCCTCAGCCCTCGCTCGTGCAGCACGATTTAACACGTCATCAACATCGACACCCCTCCCTCTACAACCTCTGCCTGTCTGCTACCTCCCAAGATGCTCACTGCTGCCTAGCCTGCTTCTCTGTACAAGCCTGCAGGGCCTTCCATCCACGATTCAGCTTAAAGCAAGAACACAGCCTTAGCTTCCCTGTAAGGTCAATAGTCAACCTACTGGGTGCCTTGCACTTAAAAAAAAAGTTCTTATTTATTTATATATTATATTATATTATATTATATTATATTATATTATATTATATTATATTATATTATATTATATTATATTATATTATATTATATTATATTACATTATATTATTATTCTCATAGGTGTGGATAATTCTTTTTTTTATTCTTTATTGTTTCCTCAGTGTTTTCTGATTACTGTTTGTTTATCATTCTATATTGTAGTGCAGTGAACCTTTTTAACTTACTTGAAATTCTGGAGTATGTTTTATTTTTTGTTTCTTTTACTTGCTGTGTGTATTTTATTGAGGAATTCATTTTCTTTGCTTCACAGCACATCAATTAGGAGATTATAATAATAATAATAATAATAATAATAATAATAATAATAATAATAATAATAGTAATAATAAAAATAAAAATAATAATAATAATAATAATAATAATAATAATAATAATAATAATAATAATAATAATAATAATAATAATAATAATAATAATAATAATAATAATAATAATAATAATAATATTCGTCATTTGTACACAGGCGGCGGAAGCTGCTCAGGATTGGGGGGACACACACACATTTTATTCACTGACCTTAGAAAAGTCGAGGGGGGAGGGGGATGGCGGGAGTTACAGATTCAGCGAAGGGGCGAAGCGCCGAGCCGTCTAGGGGCGTCCGGGGGCATGCTCCCCCGGAATTTTGTTTTTCAAGTATGCAAAATGGTGCAATCTGGTGAAATCTGAACCTTGAAAAAGCCATTTGTGATGGTCTGGGACATTGAGCTTTTTGAACAATTGAACTGACAAACTCCGGGGTACAAAAATTATCCTCTGCCCCCCTTCCCCCTTAAAAAAACAACAACACTCACACACACAAACATTTATTTATCAGCAGAGATGTTTTGTATACTATTATTATTAACTACTTTTTGTTGATCGTTAACGGTATAAAGCTTTACATTGTAGTTTATGAACATCATTGCCCTGTTTTCACTTAATTCTGTCTTGCTGCAATAGGTTCCTCGGCATTATTACCATTTGTGAATTGTATCTTCTGGCAAAACAGTTCACTGCCTCTTTGAAGTCCCTGTGCAATCTTTGTGCACTTTCAATAAAGCAAGTCCATTGAGTCTCTGTTGCCCCATTGTAGAGTGCAGGTAGTTTTTCAGGTTGCGCAACTGACTGTTTGAACGCTCACACTCGGCAGTAGTGACAAGCAGGGTGCAAAGGTTCTTTAGCATGATGAACAGGTTGGGATAAAAATCCCTTTCACAATGTTTCAGTGCTTCTGATGCCGTGGATGGGATGATAGCTGTCACATTCTCAGCAGTACTTCGCCATTTGCAAACCCACCGTTGGTATTCTGCATCAAGGGTAGCGTTGTCTGGTAGGTCAGACTCCCACAACATTGCCATGTCTTCACCCCTTCTGGAACCTGCATGAAACCTTCCTGGTTGTCTATTAAAGTGCTTGGCACCAGCATTTTTGAACCTCGAGTCCAATTCGGTTGACAGGTGTTCCAAGAAAAGAATGGCAGTGCTAAAAAATATTCTTCTGGAGTGGCCGCAGGTTGGTTGTCACGGAGAGTCTGTCGGTATGCTTGACGAGGAACAATAACACCAGTTGTCAAAGCATTTGCCATTTTGCTGACTTCACCAAACCAGGCAACGAACGCTGTGTCGACATCTCTTCTAATAGAAGACATGCAGTTACTGACCTCTTTGATTTCCCTGTAGGCATCGACATCTTTTGTCCTTTTCTGCAGCTTCACTGTCAAGGGTTTCCATTTTAACGATGTTTTTGGACGATTCAGCGATGGTCGTTTCAATGGGTGTTCGTTACAACGAATTGTCATAATTATCAACTTAGCATCTTAATTAATATTTCTAAAAAGTCGTTTTTGGTGGACTATGGCAGTATCAAGGTGAAGATGCTGGAAGAGGCTTGCGGCCAGAACAAGAAAATATGGCTGCATTTACTAATTTAGGCTTAGGGGTTGGGTTACTTGGTCGTTTCAACGGGAAAACGCTTTGGACGTTTTAACGGATCCCTTGAAATGGATTTCCATTGAATTGACTATAAATAACTCTTTGTACTTTGGACCAAATGTGACTAAAAACTGCAATGTTTAACAAACATTTTTTTAAAAATTGAAACTCTTTGCATAAAAAATAATTCACATTTTTTTTAATTTGGAGGGGGGGGGGGGGTCCGGAACCCAGGTAACCCCCCCCCCCCACCTGGGTCCGGCCCTGGACATTTACTCCAAATAATTTGAACAATTTTCATAGACACTATGTGAGAGAGAAAAAAAGATATATCATATATTTCTACAACTGTGCATATAAGAGAGAGAGAGAAGGGGGGGAAGGTAGAGAGAAAGGGAGAGAAACTGACCTGACAATGCTGATCCATCACAGTAAAAAAAACAGCAGTCATGCATGTCATTTGGCATGGGAAATTACACCGTTAATTTTCCAAAGTATGCCTGACGGCGTTCATTTCTATTGATAAATTCGTAAGCAGTTTGCGCTAGGTCTAGTTGATCTACTTTGTCTTTGAACACATGCATTATAAGACAATTATTTAGACGCTCCTGCGTCATCGTTGCCCGAAGGCATGTTTTTACCCGCTTTAGGGCTGAAAAACTGCGTTCAGCCGTTGCAGTTATGGTTGGGATGGTGAAGTACAGTCTGAGAAGTTTATCCACTTCACTCAGCATCCGTCGCACAGTTTCAGAAGCTTTCAGTTCATCCGGCATTGCTTGGAAATTGGTGATCCTAGAGTTAGCCGCCTTCCTGGTGTCACCCAGTGCATGTGGGAGGAGTTCTAGCTGAGTTTTGAGTCTGTCCAAGTGGATATCAGCGGAATATGTATCTTTGATTTCTTGAGGAATTTCTGGTCTCTTCCCTGCTGCTCCATCACTTAGAAAAACTTAAATTTTCCTTGGTAAGTCGAGAGCTATTTGATCAAACCGGCTCTTTAAATGTTCGTTGATGTTGTCAATGGCCTCACAGTATTGCTGTCTGTAGTAAGCAGATGGACAAGAGTAGCTGTGACCCTGTGAGCCATCGTCCAGTCTTCGTGGAGGCTGCTTCTGTGTAGGAACGCAGGGCTCATCACACAAATTTGCAGCTTTCGTTGTGATGTCAGCAAAAAATGTCTCATAACAATCTTCATGCCGCATGCTTTCCAGTGTTCTCAGACAAATGTCAGCAGCGTTTACTGCGTCATCACAAATCGTTTGTTTTCTTTGAAGAACTGTCGCCAGCCCTTCAGTCACAGCAAGGATCTCATCTTTGAATCTTTTTGCAACTCCTGACACCTGACCCTGAAAATTACTCGCCCCGTCGTAGGCCTGGCCCCTACAGTTTTGCACTGGCAAGTCAAGTCTGATCAAGCAGTCCTTCAGTGCTGTGAAAATGGTCTCAGCACAGGTACTGGTAACTTGCATCAGTCCAGAGAAAGGGGGAAAATATTGGTTTGAACCGCCGAATAATGTTTTTTGAGGGGCTGAATATTGGGGGGGCAAATGTATAGGTTTGCCCCCCCAATATTTTTCTAGGGGGGGCCAGTGCCCCCCTTGCCCCCCCGCTTCCGCCGCCTGTGTTGTAAGGCGCCTTAGCCTAAGGATCAAGGCGCTGGCCGATACAGGATCTTACTCAAACCGCCCGAGACGCCCGCCCGCAGCCTTTGGGTGCATGGTCTGACTCCCGGACAACTGAGCACTATCCTGGCCAGCCAGGGATGGGGGAGAAGGACCAAGTGCATGCTGGGTGTGTTCTTGTTACCGGCACTCACCCGTCTAGGACATGAGCGTCAAGATCTTTAAAGTCCGTTATGATGGAATGCATGCGACACAGACTAGACCTCGGTTTATACTCTCATCCGAAGGAGTAAATGTAGGTACAATAGACATACGGTTTATTTCTATACAATATTTTTAAACAAAAAACATTTCAGGCTCAGGCAAAACTGTAATTTTTTAAAATAATAGACTTATATGATCTGTTAATATCTACTTTTACTTCAAAAGCAACATTATTTTAAAAAGCAGTAGCAACAACAACATTACGCTCTCACGACGGTAAGTTTCGTCCATCTATCTATCTATCTATCTATCTATCTATCTATCTATCTATCTATCTATCTATCTATCTATCTATCTATCTATCTATCTATCTATCTATCTATCTATCTATCTATCTATCTATCTATCTATCTATCTATCTATCTATCTATCTATCTATCTATCTATCTATCTATCTATCTATCTATCTATCTATCTATCTATCTATCTATCTATCTATCTATCTATCTATCTATCTATCTATCTATCTATCTATCTATCTATCTATCTATCTATCTATCTATCTATCTATCTATCTATCTATCTATCTATCTATCTATCTATCTATCTATCTATCTATCTATCTATCTATCTATCTATCTATCTATCTATCTATCTATCTATCTATCTATCTATCTATCTATCTATCTATCTATCTATCTATCTATCTATCTATCTATCTATCTATCTATCTATCCATCCATCCATCCATCCATCTATCTATCTATCTATCTATCTATCTATCTTGGTCCTGATTTGGCTCGAAAGAGTCCGCTGGACCTAAAGCAATAATCTTGTCTTGTCTTGTCTATCTATCTATCTATCTATCTATCTATCTATCTATCTATCTATCTATCTATCTATCTATCTATCTATCTATCTATCTATCTATCTATCTATCTATCTATCTATCTATCTATCTATCTATCTATCTATCTATCTATCTATCTATCTATCTATCTATCTATCTATCTATCTATCTATCTATCTATCTATCTATCTATCTATCTATCTATCTATCTATCTATCTATCTATCTATCTATCTATCTATCTATCTATCTAATCTAATCTAATCTAATCTAATCTATCTATCTAGAGAGAGAGAGAGAGAGAGAGAGAGAGAGAGATACACAGTACACACACATACAAAGTGGCCCATTACAATCCCTATCCATCTATATATCTTTTATATCCAGTGTATCTATGTGCTGTCCCTCATTCTCGCTGCATACAATTATGTAACTGCATGTTCTATGAGACATTTTCCTCAATGTAACATAAAATAATAATAATAATAATAATAATAATAATAATAATAATAATAATAATAATAATAATAATAATAATAATAATAATAATAATAATACTATTATTATTATTATTATTATAATTATAATAATAATAATAATAATAATACTTGCATTATTGAATATAACATAATAACATATGGACGGGTAGAGACTTACGAGGCCGTCCTGTACTTTACCACTATCCTATTGATTTAGAAGACACCTTAATCAACAAGCGTACTGACACTAAACAGTCCGCACGCAGTGTTCAAGTTATTAACGTTAACATTAGAAGCAATACGGCCCGAAACGTAGTCGCAAATATGAATTCACGCTAAAACTAAATTTCAAATGACCGACCATATCTATGATTCTAGATTCATACAATCTGATTACCAGTTTAAATATCAGCGTCATACTGTATTAACAAGACACATCTGCACCAATGTAATCCTTTTCTTGTGCAGTATTGAAGAACCCTTTCATTCAAAATTGTTTCCCTTCTTCACGCGAGAATGGAACTAATACAGCCCAGTATACAAAGCATGTCATTCTTGGGCGCGCCATAATGTCAGTATGGAAAGAGAATTTAAGGGATCACCATTACCAAAAGAAAGATTATGTGATCACAATATTAGCGGTGGAAACGATTTTTTTTTATAAAACCAGTGACAACCATTATAACGAGACATAACGATTTTTTTAAAAAACGATAAATCCATTATAGAAGACATAACCTATTTCTTCACAATGATAAAAGTAGTATTAGTAATAGCGACAGAAGCGATATTCACCCCTCTTAACATTACTGCCAAGGGGATAATTATTATGCAACTTGAATGAAAAAAAACTTAATAGGGATAATATCTCTCGCCAGTAAACGATTCCAAATCTGTATCAAGTTCTCGGATTAAGAGAGGTTTGAACGCAAAGTGCACGGGATTTCTTGAATACGGACGGAGCATTATTAAGGGCTCCATCACAACAATGGTGTCATAGTGGAGGTCCCACGCGATCAGAGAAATGGATCACTAAATTATATATTCAGATAGAGAACGATTGTACATTAGAAATAATGTGTAAAAAGATGTCAACAACAACAACAAAAACCTAATCTGACTGGATGCATGCTGCATGCGCGCGCCTCTTTCCCCCTAACCTCTATTCAGGCTTAACAATCACACGTTTATAATTATCATTACCACTGTTCCACGATCGTACATTACAAGAAGGAAGTAAATAATTGCATTGATAACATTCTTGCAAGATAGGTACGTACATGCAATGTCTGAATGAGTCTGAGAATTTGAATTCTTCACGAGCTTACATTGGAAGACGAGAAGGTGAAGAAGAACAATACAGAGGAGGAGGAGGAGGAGTAAGATCAACGCAAAGAAGAAGATGAAGAAGAAGATGGCGGCGACGATGGTGACGACGTGGTGGACGACGACGACGATGATGATCCCAACTCTATCAGGATTTCCACGCACCTTCTTAATCACGGGAGGCACGGTGGTCTAATGGTAGTGCTTCGGCTTGCGGATCTGAAGGTCCCGGGTTCGAGCCCTGTCCGGGCCATTGTGTTGTGTCCCTGGGAAAGACACTTTACTCCCGTTTCCTATTCCTTCGGATGAGAGTATAAACCGAGGTCTAGTCTGTGCCGCATGCACTCCATCATAACGGACTTTAAAGATCCTGACGCTCATGTCCTAGACGGGTGAGTGCCGGTAACAAGAACATACCCAGCATTTGGCTGCAGAGTCCTGAATAAGCTGAGGGTGGCAGCCCCCAACGAAAGAAGAATCAAAATCAACCCATCCTCTCGATCATCCTATTACCAATCCTTGACCCTATCTCAAAACTCTTCATCAAAGCACAACCCCTACCCCAAAACTCCCAAATCAAAGCTTTAGAGAGGACCTCGTATATTAAAGCATGCGGAAGATGTAAAACATTTCCTACGACTTTTGATCACAACCATCATCCAGACATCCAGTTGTCAACACGACCACCTATATATATCACTTCCTTGGTACTGGCTATATAGTACATAATCATGGTCTTCTTCCATATATCACTTTCGATCGAGCGCGGCTAGCCTGCTATAAAGAACACTATATCATGCACACAAACCCGCACACTAGTTGGTCAGGCATGGGCGATGAAGATTGTTAGTTGGCCTGATACTCTATACCCCCTTCAACGTCAAATGACTCACTGTCTATGAAAATCTAGCATGCGCGACAAAAATAGTTTGCTGAAGACAGAATCGAACCTCTAACTGCTGACGACGCACGCATGTACATATACAGAAGAGTTGCGTTTTCGACCACTGACTCACGCAAAAATCAATCTTTTCGTTCTGTAACCACACAGCAGAAATTAAGGTTAGATTAAATATGATCTTGATGGCTCGAAATGGCAAAATGAAGTAGGCTTACATCATTACGGTCTCTATCGAGAAATGAGACACGTGTTTCGAGATTTCCTGCAAGGGCTTGATCGGGCTTGTTAACCAAACCCATACAACACTTTTGACCTGAGCAGTAGTTCTGCTAGTTCAGATGAAATTCTCATAAAGCAAAGGAAGGGTCATAAAGTAGACGGTAGATGTGTGTATGAAAACGCCATAAAATTCTGTCAAGGGGACGACTATTGGCTTTAAAATTTAAGCATGGCTGACCAGCCCCTATAGTCTCAACACTGCTCCCTGATTGTTCATCCCAATAAATTTACATGACAACGTTTCTGGAGATCGCCTTGCATTAGTTGGAGAAGCGTCTGTTTCGCCAAAGAATGTACAACTTCACAAGGAAGGATCATAACGTCACACCGCTATGTAAAAGGTGATGACAGGTGCGCTTGGCGCGCACCAAGCGGCGAGTTTGAGCCCTCGATGCAAGGGACGTAATCCTCTGCTTAGCAATACGTAAACAAACCTTGCCGCAGGACGTTTTTGACCCCTAAACATTAACCTTTTGTAGTAAAACGAACTCAAACATGTTTTATTAATACAAGTAAATACTTTTTCCATTCACATTAATTACCAAACCTGTTCGATTCATGATCTTATGCAGACCTATCACACAATAAATGACCAGCAAAAAAGTGTGACATTAAAAACAAACACGGTGCTTGCCTTCATTATAGATTCATTAGTGCGCAACCACTTGGCAACAAACCAGTTAATTAATGCAATGCAGTGATGTTAATCTATTCAGTATTATTGAATTGCTCTTTTTGTGCAGTTTTTGCCTTGTTTTCTCCTTTATATGAAAGTGTGAATCTGCCTATTAATTGAGTACATGACTGCGTGTGTATTAATTTGTTTGTGCTAAACACATGTACCAGGGGTTTTTTTCTTCTGAGAAAGCTCGAGTGCATTTATAACTTCTGTCTGAACTTGTTATGAAATAACTTCATAGTGCATTCCTGTGTAGCCTACTTAGGCCTGTATTTGTGCAACTGTATGATAGGCATATTTGCCAAGAAAAAGAAATCAGTGACCAGACAGTTAATAAGCAAGCGAAAGGGAACAAAAACAGTGCCTCACTGAACTTACATGTCATTTAATTGTATTACAGTACAACAAGCAACAAATGAAAACATAGCCATGTAAAGTGCCAAAGCACAAAAACATGCCCAAAGTTAATTGATAAGAATTTAGAGAAGCAATATGAATTATTAGGAAATCTACACACACACACTTGATTCTGAAGAAACATTTTGACCATTAATAATTCATATCACTATTCAAAATTATTTGGCACATGACTCCGCGTCCACTGCGTGGAAAACAATAATACACACAAATAATAATTTTGTCTTCTACAGGAACATACGCTGTAAAACAAAGTACATGTACTAAAAATTAATTTTAAAAAATCTCTTCTGTGAATCCACACACACAAACACACATTTGATTCCCAAGATACAGTTTGACCATTATTATGTATAGATCACTATTCAAAAACTGTAGCACATAGCCCCGCATCCACTGTGTTTAAAAACATAGTGTTTACACATCAATAAACACACACTAGTCTATAAAATAAGTCCAGCTGTGATAAATAGCACGAGTCCACGTAGCAACAAATTAGTTGAACAGTAACTTTTTTGTAGGCGAATCGATCGGTTCAAGATGCATTGTTTACAAATTATAATTTGCGGCACTCGGTACCTTTTGGGATCCTTCGGAAACCCGAAGAATACCAGTCCAGGACATTTGAATCTGTTATTCGTACAGTTGATTGCACTGCAGCAAGTGCCATATTTGCGTTTTTTCGCATGATTGCAACCTCCTCCAGCTTCACACATGCTGTTGTCCATTTTCCCAACGCTAGCTGGCTAGCAAAGTCTCCCACTTGCCGCTTGGGGGCGCTGGGTACTTTCGATTTTGCACACTTTTGAGTTATGCACCTTCTTTGTGAAGCTGTACATTCTTTGGTTTCGCTAACTAGCATGGCTTAAAACAGGAACTCGAATAACGACGGAAACGAACTCATACACCGAAGATGGCCACAAGGAGAATGAGGATAATGAAAAAGAAGGAGAAAAAGAGAAGAAGAAGAAGAAGAAGAAGAAGAAGAAGAAGAAGAAGAAGAAGAAGAAAATCATCATCATCATCATCATCATCCTAGCTGAATGATGACGGGAGGAAGGGGGGGAGAGGAGTGGGATGGCGGGAAGTCTACTGCTGTGTGTTTGTCCATTCAACAAAGATATGAAAAAGAATTTACAGCGACAAAATAAATGACACATCGCCATCAAAACGCCACGGTACCCCAAAAAAAACCAACATACACAAGTTTTGGCAAGCAGTCAAGAACAAGAACTTTCCTGTAAAACGTTACGGGCTGGCCAATGATCTTCCCTGCCCGGTGCTCTCAGTGCACTAAGTGAAGGAAAGGACGGTAATGAGAGCGCATAAAACACGAGACCGATGGGCCGATTTTACAGCTGCTGTTTCGCGCATCTTGGCCAGGTTTTTATATTTTTCCCCAGTCAACATCTTTGCATTAAAAACGGTTCGGATCTTTTTTGGTAAAGCCCCTGTCTCCAAAAAAAAAAAAAAGTTAACTCCAGCCGAAACGGTATTTTACGTCCTTGTTAAGCGTGACGCATGAGCTGGGAAAAAACCACATCTTACTGTTTACTTGGGGGAATCCAAACACAGAAATTGTTCTACATGATGCAGTTTGTCATTTAACAACAACATAACCCGATACCGTGCCTGTGTTTACCTGGAGGAATGAAATACAAAAATGCATCATATACTTTATAATTTAACAGGGAAATAAACCGCTACCTTGTTTACAGTACAAGGAAGAACAAAATACCCAAATATTTACTCTGCCATTGAATAAGGCCAAAAGGAATAAACTCTGCGTTGTTTGCTTTGGGAATTCAAAAACAAATAAGTATGTGCTTCATCATTTTCGTTAGTTTTTTCCTTTGATATTTTCTCTCCTCTATTGTTGTTGGTTGGTTTTTGGACTGGTCAGAAATAATATTTATCTTAATACAACTGCGCTAGTAGCCTACATCTCCACCCCAACAGAACATGCTGCTGTCTCGATCATGTTTTATATAGTTTGGAGTCCGAAAATCCTACTATTTCGGTCCTGTTTATAGCAAATAGCGAGAGCTCCACGTGACTTCACCGAAGCAATTCTATCGTAAAAGTTGCGTAATCAAGAATGTTTGTCATTGAATACTTTGAAGAGCAGAGAAGAAAAAGACGAAGCAGAAAAACAGGCCTAAAAGATGATGATGATGATGATGATGATGATGATGATGATGATGATGATGATGATGATGATGATGATGATGATGATGATGATGATAATGATGATGATGATGATGATGATGATGATGATGATGATGACGATGGTGATGATGGTGGTAATGGTGGTAATGATGATGATAATGATGTTGAGGATGATGATGGGGTGGGTGGGTTGGTTATGGTGATTATGATGATGATGGTGGTGGTGGTGATGAAGGCAATGATGACGACAACAACGACGATGATGATGATGATGGTGGTGGTGATGATGACGATGCTGACGATGATGATAATAATTATGATGACGACGACGATGATGTGGATGATGATGACGATGACGATGATGAAGCTGAAAGCTGGAACTCGTGACATTGAACTACATGAACTGTCCTTCACCTTTCTACAATACCTTTAAATTCTTGCGTTCTCTGCTCAATACTATAGAATCAGGTTACTTGGTATGCGTTTACAAAGAAGCCTAGACATGGGAAGATGAAACATGAGAGGGTGAATCCGGATCGTCGTAAAATTAAACTATTAATTGTTATAAAACAGAGGGTACGTTTGTACTAAACTCGGACCTCAAAATGGTCGCCAAGAGTAGCAGGAAGAATATAAGGAGGATAGCGAGAATAGCGGGAGTAAGAGGGAGTTGATAGAGATAGGGAAGCTGGGCATGTGAACAGATCAGAGAGATATGAGAGAAGGTGCAATCTGTTGAGCGGGTGGTGGGGATTGAGAGAGTGGTGGTAGCAGGAAGATGGACTGTGGACAGAAGGAGGAAGGAAGGAGTAGTGAAAGAAGAGAGGAAGAGGAGTGTAAAAAAAAGGATGAAGAAAAATAAGGGGTTAATAAGCGGGCCATAAAAGCCGTGGGCGGTAGGTGGATGTGGCCGTGCACTCACTTGCTCCTCCATTATGCAGTGGGGAGCAACATCTCATGGGCATTCTTCATGCCCAACGTCGCTCTCGCGGACCCGCGTCGCCAGGGTTTAAACCCCACTTAACACACGGAGTATCCAGAGACAGCAGCGATGTTTTACGGCTAGACCCCTGCTCCCGAGCATCAGGTACTATGGAGGTCGAGGTATGCGCTGGATCTTAAGTAGTCTACTTATAATTAACTTTAAACTAAAAGTCCAAGAGACTTCTCCTGAGCCGTATCAAGGCCGTATCATGCCCCTTGTACAGGTAGATAGGTCTCTGACATTCAATTCTGTCCACAACCAGGACCTCTCTTGGACAAACTGTGCGTCCACCGCTAGAATCAACAGAGGCTGCTTAGCAATGACAGAACATCGCGAATTACAAACCAATTCAAAACAAGGCAGTCAGCTTGGACTTTAGAGAGGGAAACCCTGTTGGTAAAACAGCTTGGATTATACTCTATGTAGGCTGACGAAACAATCTTTGTCTAAATACATGTAAATAATACTGGATGCTACGTACGAGCGCTGTTCCACAAAATCATCAGCCAGGCTTAACCATCGACACGTTTTCTGCTTAATATTCTCACACGTTCATATCATTACCGCTTTTCGTTTAACCAGTATAAATAATTCAATCAACGAACCAGCCTCAATCATTCAACCAACAAATCCCTGTAGATATTGTTTCAATCAAACAACCTACACCTCCATCTGTGCCTGCCATCTCTGTCTCTGTCTCTCTGTCTCTGTCTCTGTCTCTGTCTCTCTCTCTCTCTCTCTCTCTCTCTCTCTCTCTCTCTCTCTCTCTCTCTCTCTCTCTCCATCCCTTCACTTTTAAACTGGTCGGTCCTTGAGGGATCAAACAAGCGACCATTCTTTCCTTATCGACCCTATGAATATCACTCCCGCCCTTGCATCACTTCCTTCAATAAACCCCGTTAGTATAACCTAGACTGAAGATTTAGGTTTCATTCGCTTGCAAACATTCTGTAGCGTAAACCCTCATGGAAGGAGTTTTCTCCGAAGGTTACATTCTTCTAGAAGCGTCTTTATATTATCACAACTTTTTCAATGTAATAATAACAATAATAACAACAACAACAACAACAACAATAATAATAATAATAATAATAATAATAATAATAATAATAATAATAATAATAATAATAATAATAATAATAATAATAATATTAAAAATAATAATAATAATAATAATAATAATAATAATAATAATAATAATAATAATAATAATAATAATAATAATAATAATAATAATAATAATAATAATACAGGATGCTATCATGCGCGTTTTCTTCAATCGAATTCAAAGCGCAGCGATCTGAAGAGATCGCTATTGCAGAATTCGAAATAGATATAAGATTTTATAAGTTGAATTTCTTTTGAAGATTGACTGCATCCAATACCATCAGAACACTTTCTTCTCTCCTGTCCACTATTTATTAATGCAAGAACACAGACAATACATACACTGAATCTTGAATCTCAAGATGTTATAATTACTTTATGGCAACGAATGTTTGTCCGTGCAGGAGAATAGTATTATAGTGGCTGTTGTTCACGAATTTTTGCGACTGTCAGGCCGTTTTCACTAATAGTAACTAGTTAACTTGCCTTTTTGTCTGGTATATTAAAGATAGTTGTTGTTGTTGTTTTTTTTTTTTTTTGGTTTCTTCCGTGGTACCTAGCTACCTCCCGCAAACTCCTTGCTGCAACTGTTTCCTATTGAATCTCTCGCTATTGTTTCTGTTTTTATTTGTTATTATATTTGTGTATATCTTTTTTAATTCACTTGTATGTTGCTTATGATTATGCTTTCCTTATCATTGTTATTGTTCTTGTGTTGATGGCAATGTATTTGTATCTCAAGGATGTAATTATTCCGCCTAAACTGAAACAGATTATTGTAACTTATCCAGGTATGAAACTCACTTAAGCTTTGCCTTTTGTGTATTCCTGTTACTGTATTTATGTATTTGTCAGATCAGAAATTTAACTGAATAAAACATTGTTTAAACCAATACCATTATTGAAAGGAAGAAGAAAACCGGAGTACCCGGAGAAAACCCTCGGTGTCCTGAACAGTCTCGTACCTAAGACACGTAAGTTCGTGCCACGCGGATGTTCGAATCCACGACTTTCGGCAAAGAAAACTAGCTCCCATCAACTAAGCCACCAGGCACCCCCCCCCCCCTCATTCCCCAGTTCTCCTTACCCTTTGCGACCTGCAGTGTACAAGCAGTTTTAATCTGTGATGGTTCAGTACCACAATATGAAACACATTTTCCCGATCGGAATTATTGTTTAAAACACCCACAACCAAAAAACAAACAAACAAACAAACAAATAAATAAATAAATAAATAAATAAATAAATAAATAAATACACAAATACACAAATACCGACATTGTTTTCTTGTATTCGATTCATTAACGTAGGAAGAGAAGGAGAAAGGACGAGAAGGGAACTAGGAGCAGGAGGAGGAGAAGGAAGAAGAAGAAGAAGAAGAAGAAGAAGAAGAAGAAGAAGAAGAAGAAGAAGAAGAAGAAGAAGAAGAAGAAGAAGAAGAAGAAGAAGAAGAAGAAGAAGAAGAAGAAGGAAGTAGCATGGTATGTGTCACCTCTGAGAACTGACTATTAACATTTCAGCTGAGAATCATTACTAAAAGTTTTAAAACCATCTGCATAGTAATAGCCCCGTTCACGAGCAATTCGGGGCGGTTGAGGTCCAGTAAGAAACCCTAAACACTGAGACAATGAAATGACTCTTAAACCTGGCTTCCTATTATTACATACATTATGGCTGGCTGGCTGCTGTAGGTAAAAGAACGAATCCGATGACATTGTTTCACTTCAGTTCGAAATAAAGAAAAGAATGGAGAAGAAGAATTCTTCCTAATTAAGTGTCATTAATTGTCACGGGTATACTTGTATAGAATTACATTTACACACACAATAACTTTAATCGTTGAGATAATAAACAACCCTTATAGCGGCCTGTCCTATTACACTATTGTAGATAAAATACGAATACAAATATACGAAAGCTTTACTATCTCGCGGATAATTTAGTTCGGGGTGCTAGCACGGATAACATTTAGAAAAGAAAGACTTTAAAAGACGTGCCTGCGTTTGCTCCAGTGCAAGATAAAGAGATGGAGTGATTTTGTCTACCTACATTAATTATTCAAATGTAATTAATTGGGAAGTGGAAAAGGTATTTTCAAAACTTTATTTTGTGCTCCATTCCTCTCTCTTCCCTTCCCGTCCCCCTCCCATTCTCCCCCTTCCCCGCCACTACCGTCCCCACACCCTTTACCACCAGATGATGTCCTTTTTCTATAAATTACACAAAACAATACAAAACATAACAGTACTTTACATGAACTTGTTTTACAAGGAGCAAACAAAACCTTCACTAGTTATATTTATTGACTGATTGATTGATTGATTGATTTATTAATTGATCTACTTACTTATTTCTCTCTTTATATTTAGTTAGATTTCGTGTTTTTGTCCTATTTCAACATTTAACAGAATACAAAAAAAGAGAAAATAATGAATCTGCAGAAATCTATAGCAATATTAACCTATTGTACCCGCGACTTGAACTGAGCTTTCCATTTGTAAATCGTTCAGATCCTATTAACGTGCAGTTCCTCATTTAATGCGTTTTGTTTTGCTTTTTTTTTCATTTGGTTTAAACAGAAGTTTACTTTTCACGAGACAAGCAAACGAAGCATGGAGAACATAATGGGCACACAAAAGCAAAGCTTAAATAATTGCTACCCTTTGACAAATGATAACAATGAAATGTCTGGCGAACAGAAACGAGTACAAAGCAATAAAAACAGAAGTACATTAATTAATCTTCTCAACAATGAAAAGAAAACAAACATATAACTATAGTATAAGAGACAAGAAATACAATAACATCGAACAGGCAAAAAAAAGTAATAAAGAAATAAATGAATGAACTAACTAACGAGAAACAGATACATGCTTTTTTCATTTAGCAATGGGTCAATTTAAAAAAAAGTTAAATATAAACCTAAACAAAATTAAAGTTAAAACTGAAAACATAAATGAAATAAACCAAAATAAAACCATATAAATACGATTAAGTTTTAAAAAATAAAACGCATGAGGATTTAAAAAAAGTACATTAAAATTGAACTTAAGCAAGACAATAACTTACTGTCTACCAACCTAACTGTAATAAAATAAAATTTTAAAATACCTAACTAAAGAAATCAATTAATGCGATGAATATCTTTAAACATATACTAACAAAGCAAAACTTCGGCTATGTTTATCCCTTAAGGTTGGCTTTATGTAGTCTGATGGTTGGCGTGTGCCCTCATGGACCCAGTGTTGTTAATAGCGTGCGCATTGCATCCTGCTGGATTTGTTTGTCATAGAACTGCAGTAAATTATTAATTTCTTTTTGACAGACCGGTCAAACTAGATAGAGCAAGGGCCCGCACTTCAAGGTGACTAAACACTGAGGGTCCCGGCATGTTTAGTAAACAGCCCTTCTTCTAAATCGGGTCACATCCGCACCGAAGAGAACGTACAACTCTCAAATACAATAAAATAACTGTAAATAAAATTATTAAATCAAATTACATTTAAAAAGATATAAATACGACAAGGATAAACATACACGTAATAAAAATGAAAATTCAAACTGCATTATTTAGACTGATTTGTATCCCGCTGCCATTTTCTCCTCTTTTGTCTCTGTCTGATCCTTAAGTGTATATACAGCTGGAGTACCCGCTATATAAAAATCCGTTATTATTATTATTATTATTATTATTATTATTATTATTATTATTATTATTATTATTATTATTATTATTATATAAGGAAGCATGCATCCTTTACATTATATGACACATTTCCTTGCCCTTTGCCGAGCATTGCTTCTGATGAGGTAAAATTTCACTAGTGTTTAATTTGTAAGTAACAAATCGACTTTGACACAAAAACTCTGGTACAGGTGCAAAAGGCTTTTATTATTGTTTTCTAAGGAGCAGTCGAAACAAACCCGACATTTTCGGGAGACGTTTCTCGGCCTCCCCCACTACATCCACGCCACCTTAATTTTTTAGGATCAAACTGACCTTATTGTACGGTGTAAGTTAAAGGGCATCCATACAACAGACGATATCGTTATTAAATTTTGTTGGACTTTTCCAAAGCCTTTTCAGTGAAGAGACAATACAAATACATGCTTTCTTACCGAACTCGCCTATAAATAGAGCAGACATTACATATAATAACAATTGCATAGCCCAAATTGGTAGTTGTTGTATATAATTTATAGAGTAGATCAGTAGTGGGGTTTTTTTCTTGTGAATTTCTCCACTATATTTCAAAACCCATTGGAGACGTTTATCCTTTCTTTAGGAAAATCACACAATTTCAACAGCAGAATGCTAGTTCGTTTGTGATGGGTGGACTTTCCAAAACTATTCTCGCGGATGCTCTTTTCCCCAAATGTTGAACATGTTCCAAGTCGCCGAGTCACCGTGTTCATTTACACTTGCCATAAACCTAAGCCTAAATAGTTTTTTGCTTTTTATTTTTAAACGAACTTTTGTTATATGGGTCCCTTTGTAAAAAAAAAAAAGTGTATCAGCTTTGTTTTTTCTGCTTGTATTTTTCTGGATCCCAACAACGGGCAAGTGGATTACATTGAAATCATACAGCGTCGAGTACCTATCACAACTTCAAATGGGGAGGCGAACGTCAGTCTCAGCTACGGAGTGTAAATTTATATCTTGAAGTCTTCTGCCTTTTTGTAATTTTCTTATTCACTGGATTAAAAAAAATTCCAATTGCCCTAATTCAGTCTTTCGAGGTCATTAATACATCAACCGATTTAATTAACCGAAATTTTATTTTATTTTAAATTAAATTTAAAAAAAAACACCAACAACACAGATTTCAAGAAGGTATAGTCAAAATAACGTTGGACCAAATAACGGCAAAGACTTGTTGTATGTGTTACATTGAGTTTGACTTGCGACATGGAGTTGTGCACTTTATAAGTCCCACCACCACCATCATCGTCACCATCATCGTCATCATCATCATCATCATCATCATCATCATCATCATCATCATCATCATCATCATCATCATCATCATCAGAGAGAGAGAGAGTGAGAGAGAGTTTTATTTCATTTCTTTTGTGCGCGCTACATGTAATGTTAGAACAGAAAATGTATATATGAAATGAACACAATAGAAAACAAACCACACACATGCATAATATATAATTTATGTGTGTGTTTGTTTGCGTGTGTGTGTGTATGTGTGTGAGTATGTGTGTGTGGTTGTATAAACTAAATTCATGTGCAAGAAGATAGTAAACTAAAGCAGCTGTACAAATTAAAAAACACGCAACACGTATTTTCTTTATTATTGGTATTATTATTGGTATTATTATTGGTATTATTATTATTATTATTATTATTATTATTATTATTATTATTATTATTATTATTATTATTATTATTATTATTATTATTATTATTATTCTATTTTGATTGACATGCGTCACGTTCGGCAAAGACAAGTGTTGATGTTGATACACGCAACGATTCCAGACATTCGTCATCGTATGAAAACAAGCAGTGTGAAGGTGACTTTCAGTCAAAATCCTCTCTTCTTT
>CM072511.1:21528080-21555512 GCA_036898135.1 Oncomelania hupensis | reverse complement strand
CCTACAAGTATCTTGGTATTTATTTGTCTACTAAACTGAGTTTCACCACCACGTGTACAGACCTTGACCTTGCGAGCAAAGCGAAGGAGGCACTTTCGTCTATTATGCATAAGCTTCGAGTTTATAGTAGTAATAGTAGCATCACTGTGGTGTAGAAACGGCAACTTCGATGGTGTGGTCACCGGAGCATGCCTTGTCATCTCCATCTTCCTATACGCTTGCAAAATATGGACCCTCACAGCAGCTCTACAGCGAAGAATACAAAGCATGGAGATGAGGTGTTACCGAAGACTTCTGGGCATTTTCTATACCCAACACATCACCAAAGACCAAATCCGACAGATCATCACACAAGCCATTGGACAACACGATGGCATGCTCACAGTGGTGAAGAAACGGAAACTCCGATGGCATGGCCACGTCACCAGAGCATGCCTTGCAAAGACCATCCTGCAAGGCACGGTGCAAGGAGGCAGAAGAAAAGGGAGACAGAAAAGACATGGAAGGACAACTTTCAAGAATGGACTGGCTTCACACTGAGCGAAGCCATGAGAGTTGCTGAGGACAGAGAAAGATATGAGAGTACGCTGGTTAAACCATCATCTGTGGTACCACAACGACCTCCGAGTCACGGGATAGGATAGGATAGGATAGTAGTAGTAGTAGTAGTAGTAGTAGTAGTAGTAGTAGTAGTAGTAGTAGTAGTAATAGTAGTAGTAGTAATGGTGGTGTGAGGGCAAAAATAGGCCCTGAAACCTTTCTGATGTCCCTTTTTTTTTTGACTGGTTTAATTATTTTATGGGTCTGCATGCACAATTTCCTACAAATCATTTATCATAGCTAAAGAAAACCTCTTTAAATTTTGGTCATTCATCCAACTGGTTTTTGAAGGAATGTATGCTAGGTGCCTTTTATTTTATTTTGAAAAGAAACTGTTAAATCATTCCAAAGTGGCTACTCAGTTAGAAAAACGAAACTTCCGCAGGTTAGTATTGCAGTGCTGTACAAAGATTTTCCCCTCAGAAGTTTAGATTCTGTCACAAAACGGTGCTGCAAAAAAGTAATTCCAATTTAGGTCATCAATGATATACATTTTTAAAAAGTTGGATTAGTTCTCCACGTATTCTACGTCCATGTAAGGAGTGCAGTCTAAAATATCTAGGTCTGTCTACAAGTAAGTCATATTTTTACATTTCTTGACCAGCTTTGTTGCTCATCTCTGTACCCTTTCAAGTGCAACTGATTGTCTCTTTTAGCCTGGGTACCATACAGTGTTTGCATAATCTAACTGTGATCTGACTAGTGATTTATACAGTTTACTAAAAAATATCCTTATCCAAATAATAAAAGGTTCTCTTAACCACTTCCACCATTTTGTTGCCCTTGTTAATACAATTCTGAATATGAGGATCAAAAGGTAGAACTTTATCGAATACAACACATAAGTCTCTTTCCTCTTCGTAAGATGCCACTTTCTTAATGTCACTGCTAACCTTCATCCTATAATAATACTCATGATTATTCTTTCCAGCATACAAAACCTTACACTTTCATACATTAAAATGCAAATTCCATGTGTCGGACCACTCTTGCAAGCGATCCATATCGCGCTGCAACACATCATTATTGCCTGATTCAATGTAGATTTTAGTATCATCTGCGAATATTTTGCACATGATACAAACACAATGTGGTAAGTCATTTATGTAAATAATAAATAATATAGGGCCTAAAATGATTCCTTGAGGTATATTTCTCAGAACCTGTATTTTGCCAGAAATTGCATTTCCAACTTTCACTACTTGCTCTCTTTCATGTAAAATAAATTCTTATCCAGTTTGGAAATGTTTCCACTTATACCATAGGCCTCTAGCTTCTGGAGAAACCTTTTATATGGAATAATGTCAAATGCTTTTCTAAAGTCCAAATATATGATGCCAGCTCTTTTTCTGTTGCCAGATAAGAAGTTATATAATCTATAACCTGTAGTAATTGAGTAACACATGATCGTTTCTCTCTGAAACCATGTTGGCATTCAGTGCTTATAACAATTTTGCTGCAGATATTTTGTTTAGGCTTTTTGATGCTCAGGTGCAGTCTACTAAGCAATATGGGTAAAAAATCTGAGGTCTATAAGAAGCTGCACAACAATGTGAAACGGTCCATTTGTATGCTTTTATGAAATTTCTGTCTGTTAATATGCGCACACCTAATGATTCCCCCGTGGGGTTGCCGGGGGCTTCTTTATAAATAGTATCCACACATTTGTGGAAATTTAGTAGCCTACTTTAAATTCCCATTATCGCTGTTCTTTGTTTTTTTCTCATTCCTACTCTGTTCTATCAATCTACTATCTTCTTTGCTAGACCGGTCACCTACTTTTTTTTTCTTGAAAAATCTCCCAAAACTTCTCATTTGTGTGAGGGATCTGTTGGGTCAGTTTGGGGATATTGAACGCTTTCTGCCAAATGGTCACTAGGGCTTTCTATGGTATTATTATTTAGCAATGTTAGCATTTTATATGTATGCGTTTTGTTAATATTTTATAATGCTGTTTATATTCTATTTTGTTTTTGTAAACGGGGGTTCGATAAATTAGAGTACAGCCTCAGCGTCCGAAGCTTGAGATGCCTCTATAGTAAAATGACCGGTTGTGGAACGCCTTCAGTTTTACCATTAGGGTTGTTTAAGCAGATCCTTTCTACGGATCGGGGATAAGCCTTCTTTCACCTGAAGTTGTGGTCCTGATTCGGTTCTTTGCAATCCGCTGGACCTCATAAACAATGACTAACTAACTAACCTAATGATTTTGTTTATAATGAGTTGAATAGATATCTGATTAATATAAATTCTGCTGTAAACTGTATTAGTTACTGGATAAAAATTCAGCAAATGGATGATGCTAAGTTGCCTATGCTGTGTAAGTTGGATTATAGGGGAAAGAAGAATTGGGTTACAAACGTACATGATATGTGTTTATGCAGGAGTGGATTCGGTCCTGTGTGGATGAATCAAGGAGTTGGTAGTGTGAAAGTATTCTTCAGAAAATGTAAGCAAAGACTGATTGTAGATGGCAACTATGGAGTGAGCATGTAAATAATAGTGAACATTTTCAAATGTATAATATGTTTTGTAACTCTGAACACAACGGTCTGCCTAAATATTAGCATGTAAAGGTTGTGATAACAAAAACTGGGTTTGGTGTTTCTAAATTATTAGTTCACTTCGGTAAATATAGAGTGCGTGCTGTTAATGATTCTATTTGTCCTTTGTGTAAATCAGCAGAAGAAAAGTAATTACATTTTGTACTTTGTTGTCCATTCTTTAATGACTTAAGGAAACAGTGTATAGCCCCAAAATATTACTGAATGCCTTATACAGCACATCTCGTTCTATTGTTGGCCTCTGACAACGAAGAAACTGTTAGAAAACTATGCATTTATTTATTCGAAATCATGAAACTTCGGGAAATGGCAATATTAATTATTATAACCTGTTTTGTATTTATAAGTATGCTGTGATATATTCAATGTTTGTTGTTTTATTATTTCTTGCACACATTCCTTTCAAAGAGGCGACGCCCTGAATTTCTGGAATAATTAAAGATTCGTATTCGTCTCTCTCTCTCTCTCTCTCTCTCTCTCTCTCTCTCTCTCTCTCTCTCTCTCTCTCTCTCTCTCTCTCTCTCTCTTTCTCTTCATATTTCAAGTAACAAGTTTATTATAGGGTTTCATCCTATGCATGTTTCTTTCTTTCTTTCTTTCTTTTTTTAAAGGTTGAAAATAGAACAACGGGTGTTTATAAACGTCTTTCAGTGGAAGAACCCAACGTTAGCATTTACTTAATCTTTCTCCTACGGCGCTTTTCCAGCTCAAGAGCTGCTCAAGGCGCTGACCAAAACAGGACCTAACACCAGCCGCTCGAGGCGCCAACTTGCTGGGTTAGGAGCATCGCCTGACGCCAAGACGACTGAGCCCAATCCTGGGCGACCGGGGAAGGTAGGGAGGAGGCGAGGGGGGGGGGGGGGTAGAGAGAGGGGCGGGGGCAAAGGGACAGCATGCTCGCGGTAGATAAGACACGAGCCACAATCGAGGATCGGTAAATTCCGTGTTATGGAATGCGTGCGTGCACATCCAAGACCTCGGTTTAAACTCTAATCCCAAGGTTTCGTGCGGAGCAAATTGTAAAGTATACAAGTTTCTGCAGAAGCAGCATTTTAATTTTTTTAATTAATTAATTAATTTAATTAATTTATTAATTTATTTTTTAGTAGTAGTAGTAGTAGTAGTAGTAGTAGTAGTAGTAGTAGTAGTAGTAGTAGTAGACCCCTTGGGGTCATGAGCAATCTTGCCACTGTAGATTGTTCTAACCTAAAAAGGGAAAAGTGAAAGCCCCAGTTGAAAACCTGTCTTTCCTTTATAGGCATGACAGATTCACTGCGGCAACAGTACACCCCCCCCCCCCCCCCCTTGGAGTGCCGGGGGTTTCAGTATAAATAGTATCCCCACTTTCTGGAAATTTAGTGTTTTAAATTCCCACTGTCGCTGTTTTCCTCATTTGCTCTTTCCCATTCCTGCTCTGTCCTATCACTCTGCTATACTATCTTCTTCTTCGCTAGATCAATGACCTACCTTTTTTCTTGAAAACTCTTCCTGGACAAGACTCCTTGTTTGTGTATGAGGTCTGTTGGATCAGCTTGGGAGTGTTGGACGCTTTCTGCCGGGTGGTCACTAGGGCTTCCTATGATGTCATTATTTAGCACTATAGGCATTTTATATGTATGTGTTTTGTTGATAATTTATAATGATGTTTGTATTCTGTTTGGTTTTTGTAACCGGGGGTTCGAGTAGTTGGGGTAAAGCCTCAGCCGTCCCCTGCGTGGGATGTCTTTATTGTAAAGTGACTGGCCGGTGGAGGGCATTCAATTTTCCCACTGGGGTTGTTTCAGCAGATCTTTTATGCAGATCGGGGGTTGTCCGGTCCTGATTTGGCTCGGAAGAGTCCGCTGGACCTAAAGCAACAATCAATCAATCAATCAAAGTAGTAGTAGTAGTAGTAGTAGTAGTAGTAGTAGTAGTAGTAGTAGTAGTAGTAGTAGTAGTAGTAGTAGTAGTAGTATATTATTATTATTTGCCTTTTTTGGGGGGTGGGTTTAAAACCAATATAATAGTTTCAGTGTTTTCGGTAAAATAATAATTGTCCTCGTATACCGCCTTTATGGGCTCAAAGGCGACACGGAGAAAAGTGAATGTGTAATACTGTACAAAGAGTATTAAAATGCATTATTATATTACATAAAGTCCACGAGAATTCCACTCACGTCGCTTTGCAAGCTAGGCAAATTAATAGGACCTATGTGCGACCGAAGAATCCTGTCACCCGAGTATCCCTTCATAAACTATGGTAAAAAAAAAAGAAAAAAAAAGGTAAAGGTAGTCCCATAGCCTTGTGGCCGTAGGGGAGCGTGATGTTGGAGATCACACTTAACTTGGGCCAGCGTAATGAGGGTGATGCCCATCTCTCTCCCTCGCTGCTTTACCTTCCCCACCCTTAAGAGAGTAGGTACTCAGTCACAGTTGAGTCAACTGGGGGCGTTGTTATTTGTCGCTTCACGTTTTGCGGTCACCCACCCAAGTGCCAACCGCACTGGACGGTGCTTAACATGCGACACAGTAGCGAGTGCTCCAACCACTGCGCTATCCGACACCCCAAAACTATGGCGAAAAGCTATGACATAAACTATGGCGAAGCTGCTTTATTATTATTATTATTATTATTATTATTATTATTATTATTATTATTATTATTATTATTATTATTTCAAATCAAGTTTTGGAACTTAAAGATAGGAGTTTCAAAGAAACAAAAAAAATTTACACATTATTTTTTTTCTCCCTTGCTTGAGTGCAGGCCGTTTCATCCGCGACACAAAAACATGATTTAGACCTACCCGACTCCAACAATGATTTATCAGGAATCCCAAGCATCATTGCATCATTCCGCTCAGCACGTGCATGCAATGGAGAGAACGAAAAAGCCAAGAAAGCAAGGTCAGGTCATCTCTTTGACTCCTTCAGCATTATCTGATTGAATTTCGGAAGAATTCCCACCACTTCCTCTACTATTCGGATATAATTTGTCCCGGACAGTAAATCTCGCATGCTGTGTATCAGAAATATATCATGGGAAACCTTTCACGGTAAAGACGTCCTCCGCAAAACTCCGGTACCTTGTAAATCTTGAAGCCTGCCTGACAGATAGATGGGGCGCCTTGCGCGGCTTGAAAACAATGAGGCCACACCGCACGTCTTGGTCTGCTTGAATCCTATGCCTGATTCAGTGTACGGCGCTTTCCCCAGCAAGAGCTCAGACAACTCTTCTGTCTCGTGAGACTTCAGGCAAGCCATTCCGTCACAAGGTTGCGCCTCAGAGCAAATAAACCCGACACCGGCCTCTCGTCTCTGTATCCCCACTTCAAAGGCAACAGGGCCATTCCTCACCCCCAGAGTTGTTTTTGAGAAACAGCCAGGTTTGTTTTGTGCCTAAAAACCATCTAGAAAATGTAAGGAGAACAAAAAGCCACCAGCATTAATGTTCATAACTTTTAGCATCTACGTGTTTGTAGATTCCCTCCTGCCTTCCCCCTTTTCGCCCCCTCCTTCCTCCCCTCCCCCCCCCCCCTACCTGCCACATCGCCTTCTCGAAAATAATTATGCACATTCGTTGATAATGTGTGGTTGTTTTATTAACGTCTTCTTCGTCCAAATGATACGGCGATTCGCATCGTGGATAAAGCATGTTGCACGGTTGTTATTTTTATCAATTGTTGATTCAGCCCCGATGCTTGAATCTTGGTAAGTGTAACCAAAGAGTTTTTGCTGTAACTCAGATTCGTTTATCCACGCAGCCTGTTCATTCAGCAACAAGGCAGGAGTCGTCGTATGAAGTTTTCCAACTTTATTCAGCATTCATCAACAACTACATACAATTATCACAAATCTCTATCAATCACTTTTTTTTTTACTACTCTCGCAGACACAGTGCACCACCTATATAGTCTCTCTATAATCGAGAGAAAGTTCGAACATTCCAGCATGACGCAATAACATCCAATCAAAATAAAACTCGTTACCGGAACTATGCAATGTTTTACGTCATATAACCTTATTTAGGATAGACAAATCTCTTAGCTATTACTAGATTTATCTACATGCTTCGATCGATAGTAAACAAGCAATTCTATAAAATTCTCCAACAATATCGACCAACGAAAATATTCAACATTATACAAAGCTTCTTCTAACAACAACGCAAAATCAAATCAAAGGTAAATACACTCTGTTATAGCAGGCTTTGCAAAATAAAATGATCGGATCTATCGTGCGCGTCTCCAACGTAACGTAACAATGCAATGCTAATTATATTGACAAATTGTGTATTTGTCCCTCTGTGTACAGACTATAAACGTCTTTTGGGTGCGGTGCCTGTCCACCCTTGCACATGAACATACGTTTTGGCAGCTGGAAGCTATATTTTTTTTAATCAGATTTATATTTTGAGCAATTTTTCTCGCTTTGTAGAAAACTTTAAATACTATAGTCACACCTATAGTAACATTATAATATTATAATATACTATGATAGCAACTAATTCATAGGTTATTATAAACAGAAATCACATCAATAGACATTGTTTTTAAATAGCTCAAACCATAAACAATCGGGTTACATCCCGTGTCTATGAGAGCAAGCAGTTTGAACTGGTGAGCGAATGCATAGGCTGGTAGGTAAACATACGAATTGCATAATTCTTTCGGGAACTTTCTTTGTGTCAAATCCATCTGCCCCCGACGAGAATCGTCTCGGATTGACTTTCAAACAAGGGTTATTCAGATGATTTTTATCTATGAACTAACTTCCCGTCTAGCAAATATGATGATCGGCGATCGTTTTGTGAGATTCTGATGTAGTTTTAAAAAAAAAAGTTATTTATCATTCTTATATTGCGCTTTTTCAGCTCAAGAACTGCTCAAGGCGCTGGCCGATATAGAATCTAATTCAAGCCCCCCGATGCGCCCACTTGCAGCCTAGGGCACAGTCCGACGCTCAGACGACTGAGCACAATCCTAGTTGATCTGGGATGGCGGAGAATGGAAAACTATACACTGAAACAGCCATAACATCAAAAGCATCAGTAAGATGGCCATTGCTCACAGCCAACGTTTATGTCCGGGCCACCAGGAATCAACCCCGCAATCTTTGTAACACGAGCTTAGCCGCTCTTGCAACTGAGCTATCCCGCGTTCCAAAAAAGGCATCACGGTCATAGTTCAGAACTGAATCGTGAACCTTCTTCTGAATTCACTTTGATTAAATGACATTAATGGGATTAGATGAAATCCAAAACAAACTCACAAATGAAAGAGTAACTTGAAGTGAGTTGTGTTACTGTTAAAAAAAAAGAAAAGAATACGCACCGAATGCTTTAATTTTTTTAAACCACATTAAGTATCGTTTCCATCTACGTTCATGCCTCCATAAATACCTTGCTACAGATTAACACCGACCTTGCTGCAAATTGACGTCCATCATATTGATGGTTTTCACGATGCTACAAAACAGATTAACACCGACTTAGCTGCAAATTGACGTCCAGCATTTTGATGGTTTCCACGCTGTGACAAAACAAAACAAACCACAAAATTAAATAAATAGTGGTAACGCTCAATTGTTCGGCCAATCGTCCGCATGCCTTGATCCACTTAGCGCTGGACCTAAAGCAACAACCATGTAATGTAATGTAATGATCCACTTCAGTCATCGATCTAGATGATAATTATTATACTTTCAAGGCTTGACAAATGGAATAAAATTTATCCCTGTACATATTTCTGGATATCTGGAGTCAGTTTTGCATGTTCCCCATGCACAAAGATTTACTGTCTGCACCTTTTGCACGAGGCAGACTATAGCCGAGTCGCCAACTTTGTTCTACAAACCAAGAAAGACAACTCTAGCTAGCAATGACTGTGCCTATTTAAGGAATAGACATATTCCTGCAATATTTAGACCTATTTTGGCACCTTCGTGAAGCTGGTTTATAAAGATTGTGGCCGGGAATTTCAATGTATAAATGTAACAATGCGATCTGTGTACGTAGATCTTCTTCACAGATTCTTGTCCTTCCTACCTTCTACTACTATCTGTCTGTCTACTCTCCTTCACGCACTTTAAGATCTTCTGCTGCCACTCGCACACTCAAGGTTCCCGTCACCCACACTAAGACATACGGCCAACGTGCATTCGCTTACTCTGCACCCAAGCAGTGGAATTCCCTTCCCT
Organism: Oncomelania hupensis; assembly: GCA_036898135.1. Lineage (NCBI taxonomy): Eukaryota > Metazoa > Mollusca > Gastropoda > Littorinimorpha > Pomatiopsidae > Oncomelania > Oncomelania hupensis. The sequence goes on along the minus strand of CM072511.1, from coordinate 21,546,171 downwards.
CCCATATCCGCAACATACAATCAACACAGGCATTCAAAAATGCCCTCAAAACCCACCTCTTCAAATTGCATTATTCAGACTGATTTGTATCCCGCTACCATTCTCTCCTCTTTTGTTTCTGTCTGATCCGTAAGTGTTTACACGGCTGTAAATATTTATACTGTTTTCCCTTCCTGGGTCTATCCGGGCATATAAATAGCTGTAAATAAGTTTTTGCTATTATATTTTTGTCTTTTTTGTCATTTTGTACATAGTTGTAAATAGTTCTTACTTTTACTGTTCCGTTTTTTGGTGTATCGTAACAAAAGCGATGTTTGATGAGTGCATGTATTTTATGTATTGATTATGTAAAGTGCGGTGAGTCTGGTCGTAGGCTGGAGTACCCGCTATATAAAAACCCGTTATTATTATTATTATTATTATTATTATTATTATTATTATTATTATTATTATTATTATTATTATTATTATTATTATTATTATCTACTAATGCATGAAAAGTACCCAATATGTTTAAACAAGCTGGCGCACCTGCATGCAGTCAGTTTATGATCAAAATGTTTTTTGTTTGTTTGTTTGTTTGTTTGTTTTCTTTCTTCTCAGGTTTGCAGGCAAGAATTGTAAACATAATATATAGCCAGCCATGGAGTATTGCATGCTAGCATACGTGTGCGTTCCGCCAGACTATCCAAACAAGCCGATGTTGCTTTCTGATTACCTTTCATCCAACCGGAAAACGAGACAACACTTCATCGTAGACCTTACCTTTTATTTTATTAGTTTTTTAATCGTTTTCCCAGCAACAACTTGCTTTTTATTCTCCACATTGTGAGCATCCGAGCCAGAGGACGGGTACTACCTTCATCCTATCGGTAAGAAAGCGAGAGGGGTTGCCTTCCTATCTGATGTCCGAGAAAAGAACTCGTTCTCATGGTTAACGCAAACAACGATGACACAGGAAGCTGGTCAAAAACTCTGGTAATGCTCCTATGGCGTTTTGAACACCAATCAGTCCAGTGGTTCTTGAGGTATATCGTGCAACGGAAAAGACCGACCCGTCCGACCTTTTGGCTCGTTCTGGCGCCCGACTATAATAATTATCAAAGTCTGGAAAGACAAAAAAGGTAGGATAACATGCAGTAATAATTAATCACACAGGTGCGCTCACTTGTCTGAATGCGAGTCAACACGTGTAAAACAACGTGCAAGGTTTGAATGTGATTTATTCCATAGTGTAGAGTGTATGTATATTCCACGCACAGTGTGTAAGACGGGAATTACGATATAACAATACATTACATAGTGCATTAACCTACAGCGTAAAGAGAGATAGTGATTTTAGGCATCTTTCGTGGCAAGCCGGAATATATAAAAAAAAAAAAAAAAAAAAAAAAAAAGGGGGGGGGGAGTTGGGGGAATTTTGCCAAAAAAAACACAACAACAAAAAGGTCATAGATCGACAACAGAAAGTGCAAACCTCAATTGCTGGGGAAAAAAAGAAAAAGAAAAGCAAGGCAATCAGTTTGTTACATTTATAATTAATAATAAGCTTAATTAATAAAATATACGTACACCTACTTTCGCTCCTGCGATGTCGATCAACTATAAGCTTAACTACCAAAGCATACATTTTTACATGACAACGAAGTAAGTTTGAAAATAACTCATGACATTACATTACATGATTATTGCTTTAGGTCCAGCGGACTCTTCCGAGCCAAATCAAGACCATAAACAACTCATGAATATGTTTCACTGCGCCTCTACTCTTTTCGACGAAAGTATAAACCGAGGCTTATTCTGTGCACGTACGCATTCCATATCATCGATTTAAAGATCCTGAAACTCGTGTCCTAGACGGGTGCAGTGCGGTGTGAGTGCCGGCTACATCTAGCAAGCACTAGGTCTTTTCTCCCCATCCCCGGTCGCTCAGGATTGTGCTCAGTTGTCTGGGCGTCAGACTATGCGCCCAAAGGTTGCAGGTGGGCGCCTTGGGCGGGGCTTGAGTTAAATCATGTATCGGCCGGTGCCTTGTGCAGCTCTGAAGCTGGAAAAGAGCGCTATATAAGCAACATGAACTAAATAAATAAAGTAAACTAAGTTTGACAAAAACTGATGAAAATGAGCGTTGTGTCGTAAGACGTGTAACGCCTCTCTCTGTGTGACTGCATGTATACATGACGACCGATGTGACTGCTCTATATGACTCACGCACTGCAGACTGCAGGCCATTTTTTTATGACTACAGAGTTAAAATTTGCGACATTCCATCGAGCGTTCTGTCATCGCTGGCGCCTTCTTCCTTGTAAGCCTTTAAGCCCACGGGCCTTGGCAGAGACTAACTTTACGGAGCTAAAAACCTCAAGGTATTTAAGCGAGGGGTAGGGTGGAGGTAGGGGAAGGTTGAGAAGGTGCAAGGGGGTGGGGGAGACCACGGCTCGTGGCAGAAGGCAGACTGATTATCAGAGGAGGTTTGGTCAGACTTCATAGAGAGAAAGGGGTTGCATTTCAGTCGGTAGAAATCTAGTATGTATTGTACGCATGGCGTGCAAAAGTGCCCTCGGGTTTAAAACCCACCTGGTAAGCAAGAGTTTGTACGTGTGTGTGTGTGTGGGGGTGGGGGTGCGTGTGTGTGTGTGTGAGCATTGGACTTTCTATGATGACTCTGAGTAAGGCTTTTCAGGGTTGATCCCAGCCCGAAGTTCACATTTTTTTTAATAGCGTTCAACTCCATGTTGCAGAGACATGCTCAAGTCGCTCCTTGGTGTCGTCTTAGCGGCACGTTAGCAAATCCGGTCATTCCGTTACAGTGGATAAACTCTGCAATTATGCACACGGATATATTAAGAGCAATTCACTCTTGGCTGGCTTACCCCAATCTGCACTTGATCCCCTACAGAAAGTTCAAAACTTTGCTGCACGCATCATTTTCCGTTCAAACCTCCGTGAACACATTACTCCTTTGCTACACAGACTCCATTGGCTACCAGTTGCTGAACGCATAAAATACAAAATAGCTTGCCTTTGTTTCTCTGTTTTTACAGGCACAGCTCCTGCTTATACTTCTGAAATTTTATCCATATACACCCCTTCTCGAGCTCTGCGATCGTCTGCTGACACACGTCTTCTTAAACAGAACCGCTTCAACAGACAATCGCATGGTTACCGTTCTCTACCTGTCTTTGGTCCTCAACTCTGGAATTCCCTTCCATACAAGATTAGACATTCTTCCTCCATTTCCTCTTTTAAATCACAGTTGAAAACATACCTTTTTAGGGAATATTTCAATTAATCATTTACAAGAGAGTGTAAGCAGGTGTGCGTGCTTGTGTTTTTCATAGTTCAACTGTATTTTGTACATATGTATATTATGTATCTTTTGTCCAGTTTTGTCTGTCTTGTCTTCCCATTCCCCCAACCCCTTGCGCGCCTTGATCCTTAGGCTAAGGCGCCTTACAAATGACGAATATTATTATTATTATTATTATTATTATTATTATTATTATTATTATTATTATTATTATTATTATTATTATTATTATTATTATATACCAATTGGAACGGCGTGGCACGACACAATCGTGGCATTAGACAGTGCGCTTGATGCAGCATCTTGGTCTGCTCTAAAGGGACCCGTATTGACCCCACCCTTTGGACATAATCTTTTAACATTCACAGTAAGTGTAGTGTCGCTAGAAAAAAAAAAGTAAGCTTGCAACTCCAAAAATTACGCTTTCGTAAGTATAATTATTTTGTACATGAATAAATTTCGTAGTTTTTGTGCTTATTAATATCAATCTCTAGCCGCCCTTCTTAGCATTTAAAAACAAAAAAAAAAATAAATAAAAAATAAAGACCATAGCCGGTAACAGGAATTTATTTCGCCAATTGACATGTAATATATACAACAATCGGAATATTATTTGGTGTTGGACAATGGCAGAATGTTTTATATTTAACAACATCTCTATTTCTTTCTCTTTATTTCTCTTTCTTACACACACGCACGCACCCACACATACCTACATACACAAATACACACATGCATGCACACACACTCACTCAAACATACCCAAAGGCTCGCACACAGTCATCGCCTGTACTAATACTTCACACACACACACACACACACACACCCACACACACACACACACACACACACACACCCACACTTCCTCTCACAGTGAGAGCATCATTATAACATGGTATTCCATAGCATACTGAAATGCATAAACAGATAGATATAGTAAAACACAAATGACTTAATCCAAAGTGATCACAAAAACATTCTGGATTATAACAGTCGCTGTTGTATCTAGATGTATATAGGGAGGAGCAGGGCGTGCGCACGGCAGGGGGATCAGCGGTCTGAGGAGGATGCGGCGTTTAGAGATATTACAGTTTGAGGGTAAAAGGAATCTTTAAAGCGGGAAGTGTGGGATCTGAAGGATCGAAAGCGGCGGCCAGAGGGGAGAAGTTCGAACAGGGGGTGGGCATGGTGTGATGGGTCAGAGAGGATCTTGTCGGCTCTTTTGAGAGAACGGGTCGAGTAGATGGAGGCCAGAGAGGGGAGCTCACAGCCGACAATCCTGCCTGTCATGCGCACCACCCGCTCCAGCCGGTCTTTGTCGAGCTGCGTTGCTGTTCCGAACCAGACAGTGATGGAAAACGTTAGGACGCTCTCCACCACGGCCTGGTAGAACTGGAGGAGAATGTCTTTGGAAAGGCCAAACTTCCTCAGCTGTCTGAGGAAGTAGAGTCGTTGATGGGACCGCTTCACGATGGTGTCAATGTTGGCACCCCAGCTGAGGTCGTCGGAGATGAGGGAACCCAGGAACTTGAACGAGTCCACGGTCTCGATGGCTTGTCCATTGATGAGCAGTGGATCTTTGGGGTCCTCGTTCCTGCGGTAGTCAACAATCATATCGACAGTCTTGGAGGTGTTCAGTTCGAGGTTGTTGTCTTCGCACCACGACACCAAGCAGTCGACTTCCTGGCGGTATGTTGTTTCGTCGCTGTTGGAGATGATGACCTCGACCGTGGTGTCGTCGGCGAACTTCACGAGCTGAACACTGTCAGCACGGGACATACAGTCATTGGTGAAGAGGCAGTACCCTCCCCCCTCCCATCCCCCATTTTTGTTTTTTTTTTTTAAAGGGACTAGGTAAGGGTTTTCGTTCTTTTAGGTTGATACAATACATTCCACCCTACCCCAGATACCACCCTATCCCAGATACCACCCTACCCCAGATACCACCCTACCCCAGATACCAAAGACGCACTCTTAAAGTCGCGTGGTTCATTCAGAAATAGGGTCAAAGGTCACACGGCTATGGCATTGGTGTCCCGTTAAACAAGGGAAAGCACTCCCTGTCAGAACCGAAATGGAAAATTCAAACTGTGACGGTTACTTACCCTTTTCTATCCTATCCTATCCCGTAACTCTGAGGTCGTTGGGGCACCACAGATGATCGTTTAACCAGCATACTCCATCTTTCTCTGTCCTCAGCAACCCTGATGGCTTCGCTCAATGTCAACCCAGTCCATTCTCGAATGTTGTCCTCCCACCTCTTTTTCGGTCTCCCTCTTCTTCTACCTCCTTGCACTGTGCCTTGCAGGATGGTATTTGCAAGGCCTGATGATCCGGTGACGTGGCCATACCATCGGAGTTTCCGTTTCTTCAACACTGTGAGCAGTTCATCGTGTTGTCCAATGGCATGTGTGATGGTCTGTCGGACTTCGTCGTTGGTGATGTGCTGGTTATAGGAAATGCCTAGAAGTCTTCTGTAGCACCTCACCTCCATGTCTTTTATGCTTTGTATTTATAGACATATATAAATATGAGCGGTTACATGTCCATTACGATTTTTTTAAATGGTGTACAGAGTTGATAGGTCAGTCTCAGATGCACTGTCCGTTGCGGACTGTAATCCTGCGGACTAAATATAACAGACATTGTGAGTAGCTTTAAAACTGCTCAAAATAAAAAGAAGAGAAAATGCAGACACTCAAACAAGACGTCTGTTTTAAAAGTCAATACTTTGGTATTAAAGCCTTCCCTCAAGACAACTTCAGTGACAAGATTAAAATTCCACCACCTTTTCAAACTATATATACTATTATTATACATGGTGCAGAGTGAGATACAAGTCACATTAAAAAGTTAATTGAAGAGAATACTAAACATAAGAGAATACTAAAGCATAACTAGATAAATTATTAATTATAGCAAAACCAATTAACGAAATACTAATCGTAACTAAACATACACATACTGTACACCCATATATATCTTTTAACTGAAAAAAAAGGTACACAGATGTAGTTCTTATTTCTATTTGGTGCATTTCCAATATAAATATATACCAGACTGAATACTGAATTATCAGTGGCCGTGTGAGCAGCTTTGGTTAGAAATAGTAGCCTATAAAAGCGCTTTGTCCTGTTGAGTTTTGTAGTCTGCTGCTCCGGCCAGAAAGAAGGCCACAGTGACTCGGACTAAGCCGGCTGACAGTTCTCCGGGCTTTGGCCGGCTAAAATCAACAAGCGGGCTGGCGAGGAAACAAATTTCACTCTCCTGTTTGCACACGAGAAAATAAATCGGGTAGATATCTACCCGTCTCCCGAGCAGTCTTGCGGGTATGCCGCGCGACACTTTGGGGTGGTTGAATAGCGCGGCCTCCGCCTTCTGCCTGTCTTGCCCAGGTGATTAATGTCGCCACGCATGTCCGTGTCGTCAGATGCTTCGCGGGGAGATGGTGATGCTGATGGTGCTGGTAGCGGGCAGTAGAGGAGCTGGAAAAGATGTACTACTGCTATGCTACACACAAAATGTATCCAGCGAACTACGAATGGTAATCTTCTTTGATCTGGTCCTGATTTGGCTCGGAAGAGTCCGCTGGACCTAAAGCAATAACCTTGTATTGTATCTTCTTTGACAGCTGTTTTCTTCTTTTTTTTTCATCTTTTTTTATATAGCGCAGTTTACCAGTGCCATCATTTGCTCAAGACGCGCTGGTTGAAATCAAAGAGTCCAACTCGAGACACCAACTTACTAGATCTACAGCCTACTCACTTGATATTTCAGGCTGGACTGGATTTTTTTTTTTTTTTTTACTTAAAGTGGGTCTGATGGCATTTGTTCACATTTTAACACTAGATAAGCATCTGATCATACAAGAATGTATTAAATCTAAGTATTTAATAACTTTTGTATATAACGTTTTTCTAGCTCCAGAGCTGTTCAAGGAGCTGGTCGATACAGGATCTAACTAAAGTATTGAGGTGAAAGCTCTCCGATGGATGTGGAAGCGGTTTAAAAAATATATTGGGGGTCCTTGATAACGTCACAGGCGTGAGCCTTGCAAAGGGCTCCTTGATACACACATTCATTACGCTTCATTTAAATACCATGCACACGCATACAATACATGTACTCTCGGTTGGTTAATTTAATTCACCAGCAACAACGCCTTTGGAGCAAGTTCACCACTCTCCGCTGCGCTAACCTGCAGGGCGCCTATGCCTCCACTTTAAAAGGGAGATTTTCAGACCATTTAACTGCTAATTTTGCAGACAATCCTTTTGGAGCGCTCGGACACAAAGTTTTTGATTTAATTTGGGGGAAATATTATTTACACAACTTTTAAAATTAATATATAATAACCAAGTAATCATCTATTAGCGTATGTTTAAAAAAAATCGCAATTTTGATCACAGACGCACTTTATATAAAAAAGATCAAGCCAGACAACAGATGGTAATAAGTTTCTAAACTTATCATAATTTTCATTCCATCGGTTTAGAACTTTTCAGTATAATATTTATGAAAACTAGTAAACTTCGACAGGAAAAATCAAAATGATCAGCTTTGAGGTTTGCTGACAGATAGTAGTAGGCTATTACTGATAACATTTTGAAAATACCCTCCCTACCTCTCTCTCCCTACTCCTCCAAGGCTCTCCAGTTTTTGTTATGTTTTGTGAGATGAATGGAAAAGTCTCTCTCTCTCTCTCTCTCTCTCTCTCTCTCTCTCTCTCTCTCTCTCTCTACCTTCCCCTCTCTTTCCTTTTCGCATATTGTTCCGCCAAGTCAGTCAGTCAACTCAATCCCAGCATACCAGCGATCCCAGGATTCCCTCGCACGCGCGGCACGTGCGAGAGTTGGCATTGGAAACAAATTGTCCTCTAGAGGGGAGAATCGTTTAATTACACGGGTGTGGAGACGGAGAGGTTTATCGTCTGTACATCCCCGAATTCCACCTAGCCGTGTTGGGGTTTTTTGTTTTGTTTTTGTTGCCAGCTGGAGAGCGAGACAGTTCCTATGATCGTCACGACTAAAAGCAAATCACAATGGGAGAACTACAGGTCGCGGGACGAAAGGGAGGAGGGGGAAAAAAGCCCCCAACAAACAACACAAAAATAAGCACAAACAAGAAACATAAATAGCATGAGATCTTTGGTCTCAGTAAAAGTCTTGACAGATAACCGGTGGCAAAAATCCGAATGACAGTTAATTATAATTATTGTCCGGACACCTAAACAATATAGGCCTACATAACACACTCGTACTTAGGCCCTATGCATCAACCGCCCGTTGTGACCACTTCACACCTACGTGTCAACAAAAGTCCACGAGACGCATACTAAACTAAATCAGTAAATGTCTCTGTTCTCGTCAATAATTGTGACCTATTCCCTATATTCTAAAACTTTAAGAATAAGTGTTTCCCCTCCCTCCCCTCCCCCCTATCCTCCCTTCCCTTGTCAAATGGTTATTCCGCTGGCCTTTACGATGACCTTAAATTTCAAACAATTGTTTCGTATGGCGGCCTACTAGCACCAAAACCTGATAATTACAATTATCAGGCGATAATTACAAATATCATGGGATAATTACAATTATCAAGAGATAATTACATTTATCATTGAACAATTACAAGTATGTTCGCGTGATCATGTTTAATTTTCAGTTTTGGCTCTAGCAATCCGCCTGGAAATGCGCCAAAACCGAAAATCGTAATTATCCCATAATATACAATTTTCACTTGATAATTATAATTTTCACGTGATCATTCTTAATTCTGGTAAGGCGGCTTATTAGCGCCAAAACCTGCATTTACATGTATCAGTGATAATTGTAATTAACACGTGTTCTGTGTAATTCACAGAGATACCGACACCCGAAGATATTTATAATTTTCAATGATAATTGTAATTATCCCTTGATAGTTGTAATTATCTCATGATATTTATAATTATCAGGTTTGGGCGCTAGGAAAGCGTGGCAAATACTGATAATTATTAATTAACACTGTGGATTACCGATATCTCTGTAAATTACACAGAACACGTGATAATTTCTATTTTCTCGTGATAATGGTAACTCTCGGTTTTGGCGCTAGTAGGCTGTCATAGTTTCGCTTACATTATTATCACTTGATGGGTGTTGCAGGGCTGGGAGAAAGAAAGAGGGAAGAGGGATGATGGGCGGGGTGATGAAGAAAACCTAGGGCAAAACCTAGGTTTGTACATTGACAGCCGACTAACCTTGCCAAAGTATGTTAGTTTCATCGTGAGGACCTGCTACTCCTACATCACAATGCTAGGCAGACTTCGCCCATTGTTAAAGCTAAGAACAGTCACATCAGTCGCAGCTTCTCTCATCCTCTCTAGATTGGATTAGTGTAACAGCTGCCTCTGGGGACTACCCAAAACACAACTGCAGAGACTACAACTTGTTCAAAATACTGCAGCAAGGATTGTTCTTAAACAAAAAAAAAAAAAACAAAAAAAGAATGAGCACATTTCACCTGGACTTCGCTCTCTTCATTGGCTGCCCGTTGAAAAAAGACTGGACTACAAAATCCTGGCACTGGCCTATCAGTGCTTCACGAGCACTGCTCCCACCTACCTCACAGAACTGGTCTCCCCTTACCAACCCAGACGCGAACTCAGGTCAAGGACTCAGTGTAGACTTGAAACCCCCAGTGTGCGCACAAGCAACACAACCAAAAAGACTCTTGGAATGCGCTCCTTCAAAAATGCTGCACCCACTCTGTGGAACTCCCTTCCCCTGAGCTTGAAGCAAGCTCCATCCCTGCCAAGCTTCAGGAAAGGACTAAAAACTTACCTGTTTCAATAGGGCTGAATCGCCGTCTTAGTGCGCATAGAGCATGAACACTACGTAAATGGATTTGTTGCTACAAGATCACATCATCATCATCATCATCATCATCATCATCATCATCATCATCATCATCATCATCATCATCATCATCATCATCCAAAATGTTATTATTCATAATACTCAATAACACAGCAGACAGTGATTCGATGTTTTTGAAAAGGGGGGGTGGGGTGGAGGGGAGGGAGTGGGAGGGAAAGAGAGAGAGAAAGAGAGAGAGTGGGGAGGTGGGGAGGAATCGTCACTCTCTACTCTGGCGTTTGTAACTAAGATACTCCGCTGTAATCTCTTGACAGAGGTCTAGGAGTGACAGAAGGGGGGGGGGGTGTAGGGGAGAAGGGAGAGAAGGGGCAGCATTCATTATTTTTATGATTCATAATAGCCCAGCAGACAATGAAAAGATTCCTTCGAAAGAAAAAAGGGAGAGGGAATCTTTGATTTACGTTCTGGCACTTGAAACAAATATTTTGCTATCTCCAGATGGGTGGAGAAAATGAAGAGGAGAGTGTGTGGGGGGGGGAGGGAGGGAAAAAGAGATTAAATAATAATTTTTATTATTCGTAATAGCACCACAGACAAAGGATCGATGTTTTTAAGGAAGAGTATTTGAGGGGTGGGGTGGTTAAGAAGGTAAAGGTGTTGGGGTGGGGGGGGGTGGGGGGGGAAAGTGTCTTCGATTCTCCAATATTAAACGTTTAAGACCTACCACCTGCATTCTTGACCTTTAAGACTTCTTTGCTTCCTGATATCTCTCGCTCTGGAATTTAAACTGCAATTTGTTATTGTTTGATTCGTAAGACCATACAATCATGGTATGAAGAAGGAGTATTCCCGATAAAAAATTTTTTTAATGAATATTCGTTCTAATATTATTTATTTATTTGAAAATGTAGATTGACTGCATCCAATATCATTATTGATGGGAGGGGGAAGCCTGAGTATCCGGAGATGACCCTCGGCTAGGAGAAATCGAGCACTACACCTGTCACCTACATTCTTGACCACCGGTAAAGAATTAATTCCTCCATGATGTATATCGCTGTGGAAGTTTAAAACTAATTCATTGTGACATAGACAATCTATCGTTATCTTTGCTATGCAAACTGACCGTGCAGTTGATATATAAGTCTTGGTGCAGACGAGTCATCCCATGTTCTGTCAGAGACAGGGCTATCACAGTATATTATGAACAATATGTTCAGCCTGAATTTACACATATTAGTGAACGGGCTTTGAAAAACCTTTCAATGGGCATGAAACGTAAGAAATCAATCAATGAATTAATAATCTGTTAGTATTCTGATTAAAAATCTCGAGTCCCGCTCATCTTAGTATTTCTTCTTCTTCTTCTTCTTCTTCTTCTTCTTCTTCTTCTTCTTCTTCTTCTTCTTCTTCTATTCTTGCTCTCCCATTTACTAAACATTTCCTTAGGAGAGGGAAGGCCAAGCAGAAAGAGAGAGCGAGAGAGTGAGTGTGTGCGTGTGTGTGCGTGGGTGTGTGTGCGTGTATGTGTGTGTAGGTGTGCGTGGGTGGGTGTGTGTTTGTGTGTGTGCGTGTGTGTGTGATAGGTTTAGACGGAATGAAAAAAAAAAGCCATCAGAAAGGGCATTTTAGATAGCAATGTTAAATTGCACTCGCTTTCTTCGACACTGCACAATTCGATTGCACTGCCGGCCTTTTCATGTTGTGTGTGGAGATTGAATTCGCGTTGGCCCCGGCCCGGGACGGCCCTGATACAAAGAAAAGGCCGGGCCCAATAGTTCGTCTTGGCAGGAAGGACCTGTGATGGATGACCACCGTCCAAAGCAAAAAGAAGCTGAGGAAGATGAGGAGAAGAAGAGAGGAAGAAGAAGAAGTAGAAGAAGTGGACGTAGAGACAAGAGTGCCTCCACACTGCTTAAAAGTATTGGCAACGAAAGAGACCAGGCCAGGCTTGGATGAGCTAGGGTGGTGATCTACGTACAGTGAACGAAAGCTCTAGAACAGCGTAAGACCTCAGACTCTGTTTTGTAAGGTAAAAGGTAAGGGGTTTCCAGTAATCTTTCGGTCGTTGGGGAAAGAGGCAGTTTGGGACCTCTCTTTAAGTGTGCCAGCTTAATGAGGGCGATGCTTATCTCTTTTCTCTCGCTGCGTTACCTTCCCCGGTTCTAAACAGACCCAGGAAGTATACCCATCCACAGCTAGCTGAGGGAGGAGGAGGGAAGGGGGGGGGGGGTCGTTGTGCGCTTGTTTCATTCTTTGTGTGTGTGTGTGTGTGTGTGTGTGTGTGTGCGTGTGTGTGTGTGTGTGTGGTTTATTAGTTGCCTTCCAAGTACAGTCACCCATCCAAGTACTAACACCGCCCGACGTTGCTGAACATGAAACGTTTGTAGCGTGTGCTTAAACCAAAACACTATTGCGCCGACCTCTCTCTCGGACATGCATTCTTATTTTACTCTCTGGGACCTCACTGCACAGTGGAGAACAAAAATCCTATTGGGACTATGGGTTTTTTTTTCCTTCCTGGGATTGGTGTTATGAATAAAATGCTCTTTTGTCTTTCATTCACTTTGGTCATGGAATTTGTCTTGGGGAAGACTTTCCAATACCGACTTTTTTTTTTAAAACCATCTTCTTGTTGAAGTGTTCAACTGTTTGCTTTGTGTCCTCTCATTTTCTTATATTGACTACGGTTATTAACTTTAAGCAATGTTATGAATAGTCTTCTTGATTGGGACATTTTACTACGTACTCGCTCTGGTGGGCAACATGTCAGGGCCACAGTGGGTGGAATTTGTGAGTGCTGTTTGCTTTGTTGCTGCTGTTGTAGTTGAAGAAGGTAATGCAGGTGGTGTGTTTCTGTATATACTACTACTAACTACTACTAACTACTACTACTACTACGACTAATAATAATAATAATAATAATAATAATAATAATAATAATAATAATAATAATAATAATAATAATGGATGCTACAGGCGCCTTATTCCTAAATCAGACTCAAAGCGCGGCGATCTGTAACCAGCGTACACGCTCACATGTTACAGACACGCCCCATACACAACAACAAATACACATCTATCAATTAAATATGTGGTTAAAGGCTGGGAGATAAGCTATTACAAGAGGGAGAGAAATCGAAATTTCGAATTTGATCGACTGCATTCAATACCATTAAAGAATGGAGGGAGGAAACCGGAGTATCCGGAGAAAACCCTCAGTGACCTGAATAGTCTCGTACCTAAATCTCATAAGTTGCGAGAATGGAACCTTCGGCATAGGAAACCGCTGACTAACCCATTGCGCCCTGAGGCGGAATTAAGACAGTTGCAAAAGTTATATATAGAAGGTATTGCATGTGATGGTTCTGTGTAAAGGGAGACAACTGAAAACAAATAGAAAGCGCATATTAAACGCAAGAAGTAGTTGTCGGGCCTGAAGAGACGGAAATTATGGAGATATAATGTTAGCATCTTGGGTCTAATTCTTATCAGATGAGCTCCTCCGGAGAGCTAGAAATTAATAAGAAAGATTTAGTTCTCCCTTTTGGTTGATGTCAGCTGCTTTAAATTTGTGAAAGTGTGCCATACATACAGTTGACCATTGCATTGGTGTGTGAATTGTTCTGTGGGTGTGTGTGTGGGTGTGTGTGTGGGTGTGTGTGTGTGTGTGTATGTGTGTGTGTTTATTTTTATTTTCCCACTGTGTGAATATTAGACATTTCTACTAAATAGTTTTGATGGGATGAAATTTATAGAAGATGAAGAATGGTAGGGGGCAGGACACGAAGGAAAGACGAATTGTAGAAATGAACGAGCGCGACGCACGTGCTTGTGTTAAAGAGCCCAAGGGGTCGACCAGCGCCGACTTGGATAGAGATGAATGCGAGCACAATGATGCGCTTTTATCACTGTCCAACCGCTGAGGACCAACTCAATCCTCACTCGCAGGTGCGTGTAGCAGAATCGCAGTCTCCCGCATCTGGATGAAAAACGCATACTCTGTGTCAGTATGTGTCCCATAACACCAATGCTTCTATTTCTATATATAATTTAGTAACTTTGTGTGTGTATGTGTGGATACGCGCGCGCGTGTGTGTGTGTATGTGTGTGTGTGTTTAGTTGTCGGTCTGCGCTCACGACTGTGTGCATTGATGCGTTTGTATGCTTAAAAAAAAATATTTTCGTTATTGATAAGAAGGTGAACTCATAATTAGCTTCGCCATTCCTTTCATACCACACTAAGGAAAACCCAGCAATGATCAATGGAAACAGACCACCCCCATAAGCATTAATATTGATGATAACCTTTACACTGAAATATTTGACTCCAATACTCTCTCTCTCTCCCTCCCTCTCTCTCTCTCTTTCTCTCTCTCTCTCTTAATTTCTCTCTCTTCCATATATCTCTTTCTTTTACATGTATATCTCTCTCCATCCCCCTCTCTCTTTCTCTCTCTCTCTCCCCCTCTTTCTCTCTCTCTCTCCTTCTCTCTCTCCCCCTCTCATCTTTCTCTCTTCATCCTCTCCCTTCCCCGTCTATCGCTGCTTGTGACCCACCGTCTGCCGTCAGATAAGCCAAAGTTGACCCAGACTTAATCCTTCAACCTCTGCGTTAATCCAATATGCAGGGTCCAATCACCATAGGATGACAAATGAGACAGGCCTTTGATCCCTCTCTGCTACCATCACCACGGTCTTCTGTACTGTTCGTACTTCTTTCTATATTCATAGATAATCGACAAGTATGAAATGATATGAATGCCCCATAACGACTAGGTTCTGGACTCGACCTTTCAACGGCCACGACCACTCACGATCTTCTCTCTCTCTCTCTCTCTCTCTCTCTCTCTCTCTTACACTTGCTAAGAAAAGAAAATAATAAGATGATATTAAACATCCAACCATAGAGATTGGAAGACTGTGCGTGTGATCAATCGAAGACTCTAGATCTAAGTTAATTAGCAACTTTTTTGTTCCAGTTGATCGTTTTGCTCTTGGCGATATTGCGTATGTATTTGTGGAATGTTGTGAGACCTGATTTTTCGATGCATCCCCTCCCCACTTTCCCAATTTGAAATGAACGTGTTGTTTATTCAATAAATGTCAAAGTCAAAGTCAAGTCTCTCTCTTTCTCTCTCTCTCTCTCTCTCTCTCTCTCTCTCTCTCTCTCTTTCTCTCTCTCTCTCCCCACTCACCACGTGTCTCCCTCTCCCTTTCTCTCCCTTTCTCATGCACAAGCACCAGCACCAGCATACAAGCGCACGCACAAAGCAGTATACAATGATTCGAAGAAACGTGAGGTTATTTTATATGAATCAGTCATATATGAATATCGTCGATTAATTAAAACAGTTTGTGGTCGTGGACCAAACCCCTGCCAGGAATTGGAAGGCAGACGTTTTGTTTCTGTCAGACGGCAAGTGACCAACTGCTGTGTAAACATTATTCTCTTTCCTCTTAACTTACCTGACTCAGATGACATATAGGGACAACTCTCCACCTCCCCCCCCTCCCATCTGACTGTGATATAATTTAAAACGAAAGGAACATGAACATCTTTCATTTGCTGAATAGATATAGTAGTAGACCAGAGCTCTCTGACAGCCCTCCCTCGCTAATAATAATACTAGAATCATCAACAAGGGAGGGGGTAGGGGGGGGGGAGAGAATGTCAAGCTTTCAAAATAAATAAAATAGGAGAGGTTCGTTGTTTAGTTTAAAAGAACTTCCGTTAAAAGGCATTGCCCACAATTGTTTGTCTCCTTAGTTGGTAAATCTTTGCACTCAATCCTCACCCTATTCTTTCGGGAATTTCATTCGCTCTCTTCATTTTTGATACATATATAAATAGGCGCGAGAGAAAAGGCAAAAGACAAGTTGTGAGGTTTAGGAACGCAATTAGTTCCCTTCGTTCGCTCTCTTATGTTGGTGGGCCAAAATTAAACGGGGGGCGAGAGTGTGCACAAAAATTGATGACGCGATTTGTCTTCCCAGCACGCCGCGACGCGAGGAAGAGGGAGGCATTAGTGGTCCGGTGGCCAAAAGAGGTACCCGGGGTGACAAAATGAAAATGTCTGAACCATTAATCTTGAGAGAAAACAACGGAGGCTAAGGTACGGCTCGCTTGGGGCTTAGATAAGACAAGAAAACACGCTTGTAAAGGATAAAAGACGAATGACTGCTCTCGTGTCCACAGAGTAGAAAATAGGCCTACCACATAACACGCGCGCGCACATTTCGCATAACATAGCTTTCCCTCCTTCTCCCCTCAATCATCCCCCACACTCTCCTCCATCACCTCTCGTAACTTGTATTCGCTTAAAAAAACGTTAAAGGTAGTTATCTTGTCAAATGTTGTTTTCCACACATAGACTTACTTGTTAACATCGGCCTGTCTTTCAGTCTTCGCTTCCATTCTCCAACTCACAGAAGAAGAAGAAGAAGAAGAAGAAGAAGAAGAAGAAGAAGAAGAAGAACACTTGGATCATCCACTTTGTTTAATATCGGCTACAGATCGTTTGACAAGTCACACACATGCGTAAATGGCTACTTTACACGTGTAGCTTTCAGCGACTATCCTGTGACTATAACTTTGTTTTATTTCCTATCTTTTTAATGAGAAAAAATTCAAGGAATAATAATTTATCGAGGTAAATAGGACATTGAATTATGTTAATAATATATTCAGATGGGTTTAAAAGATGGCATTTCCATAGCTGTGTGGCCTTTCTTCCTTTTCTTTTCTTTTTTTTTTTTTTTTTTTTTTTTTGGGGGGGGGGGGGGGGGGGGTGGTGAAGGGGGAGAGGAAATATGGGATTTAAGGTTAGAATCAAGAAAGAATTTGGGATTATTTAACTCTCTTACCAATAATTATAATTGTCCTGCCCAGAAGTTAATTACGTCTCTGAAGACTGTGCGTGTGTACACTAGATTATGAGTAGACCTACAGACGAACAGAGAGACGACCGCCTATCACCACCACCACCACCCCTCCAACCCTTTCCAAAAAGGGTCGTGTTGCTCAAAAAGTCAATGCTGTCGTCTAAGCCGTGTTTATCCCAAAGTCAACTTGTTCTTCTCTCTAGTGACGGGGACCATGTGAACAAATTTGTTTCTGCTTGATGTGCCAGCGGGCTACTTCAGTATTTAATGGGATTTGTCAAATAATTTTCACCACACCTGCCTGCTAGGTAGTCGGGCACTCTCGTTTGGATTCCCGCCATTTTTACATTTCAAGATTTTATTCTCTATAACATCGCATGAACATATATGCACTTAGAGAATTACATGGATGACACGAAGCAAGCACCATCATGATTGGACAGCAGCAAATTATGCACACACACATAAAATAATACGTCAATGGCAAATGTTCTCTCTCTCTCACTCTCACTCTCTCTCTCTCTCACTCTCTCTGTCTCTCACTCTCTGTCTGTCTCTCTCTCTCTGTCTCTCTCTCTGTCTCTCTCTCTCTCTCTTTCTCTCTCTCTCTCTCTCTGCCTAATATAATAATGGAACGCAAAATATAAATAATAATATTAAACATGATTACTTATAAAACATGCACACTATATTTCATTTTAATTATTTCCAGTTCACATTCACAGGTGCATACAACACAGTACAGCATCATCTTGGACAGTCCTTTTTAGCATTAGGCATTAGGGCAGAGTGTCTCGACATCGCTGCTTCCAGATTATCAGCGACCCTATCATAGCGCTAACTGAACAGTAGCGGGCAACGGCCTTGGCTCGTCGAACAGGCAGGCCCACCAACTTCAGTCCGCTAACAAACCTTCCGTGGACTAGGCCTAGCGAGCCAACTATCAGAACCACAACTTTGCAGCTATAACCAAGATCGCTAATCGTCTGGCACAGTGGGAGGTATCTGTTAAATTTGTTATTGTGGGAATCAGTTACAA
>CM072511.1:21398080-21523080 GCA_036898135.1 Oncomelania hupensis | reverse complement strand
AGAGGCTGAGAGTGAGCTATCGGATCTGACCATTGAAGATGGCCCCAGTCATGGACAGTGATAGCCCCCCATCGCCTGGCTTAGCGCCGCATTAGCTCAGGATCGAGAAGAAGAGGCTCCGTTGCTGTGTCACTTCGAAATTTTTCATTTATAATAACAGCTAACTCTTTCTTCTTCGTTTGCTTCATCACCTCCTAGATCGTCCCCTGTGATCATCCACCCAAAGTTCCACCCCACAGTCGACTAGTTTTTTGCTTTCTATAATATTACCTTATATGTGGATGCAACAAGCTTTTTTTATTCGAGTCCTGTTGTTTGTTATCTGTCGTGATGCCATAGCCAAAAAAGTAGGTATTGAAATGAATTTGAATTTTTTGGGGAGATGGGGGATGGGGATAGCTTGAGGGTTAGGGGGAGTGGGGGGGGGGTGAATCTATAATGTTGTTAGATGTTTTCACTTATTTATTATTTATGTGTCTGTTTATAAATACCTCCCTTTAAATGAAGTCTTTGGACTTGACTACCTGGTACATGGTCGGCTTGCTTGTGTCATCCAGAAGCTGAGTAAATTAAAAAGACCCGACAAAAATTGCCAACGCATAATTATAACAGGACCAGCGCTTTCTATGTAATATTTTGACGAAGTTAACTACAAGCCATCGATAATTTATTTCTTTGTTAGCGAATCTTCTAGATTACGCAGTCGGCCACATTCACTTTCGGCACGTTATCACTATAATATCAGTCGTCTGCTTCTCGATTTTCGCAGCGTCTCGCGCTATCTGGCGATAGAGCTTTGGCCAAACAGAGGCGCAATGGCGGCGTGTTTTTGAAGAGGTGCATATGTTGATCCTGGGTAGAGGGAGAAAAGGGGGCTTACAGTTTGTGCTGCCTTGTGTCATCGATGTGTCTCTTCTCACCGACCTTCGAACGGTCACCTGGGCAGACGGTCAACATTACCAGGTCGCCCATAACTCAACGGATTTTAATTTTGCAAGCTTTACATGGCTGGTGGTGGCGAGATCATGTACTCATCATAGGACGAGGCCTGATTTCCAATAACATTGAATTTCAGAGACTGCTGAGGTAGGTGTTCATCTGAAGCAAGCGTAGGCATGAAAGATAGTATGAGGCTTCAATGGGAGCAGTTAATGTTATCGGAAGAAGCGTGCAAAGTGTGGTAGTCTCATAGGGGTATCCTATCCTATCCTGTCCCGTAACCCGGAGGTCGTAGGGGCACCACAGATGATCGTTTAACCAGCATACTCCATCTTTCTCTGTCCTCAGCAACCCTGATGGCTTCGCTCAGTGTCAAACCAGTCCATTCTCGAATGTTGTCCTCCCACCTTTTTTTCGGTCTCCCTCTTCTTCTACCTCCTTGCACTGTGCCTTGCAGAATGGTCTTTGCAAGGCCTGATGATCTGGTGAAGTGGCCATACCATCGGAGTTTCCGTTTCTTCACCACTGTGAGCAGGTCATCGTGTTGTCCAAAGGCTTGTGTGATGGTCTGTCGGACTTCGTCGTTGGTGATGTGTTGGGTATAGGAAATGCCCAGAAGTCTTCTGTAGCACCTCATCTCCGTGATTTGTATTCTTCGATGTAGATCTGCTGTGAGGGAAGATGGAGATGACAAGGGAGCGCAGCAGTCTTACTTTGGAATGTAGACTGATGGTCATGTCTTTCCAAATGGGTTTCAAGAAATGGGGTATCAAGAAATCAAATTGTCGGGTCGAGTCATGCATGGCCAACCTCTCTCTGAAAATCAATGTTATTGGAAGTCAAACATAATGCATGATATAGATCCCTATCAGCTCTAAAATGGTACAGATGCGCCCTTCCGTAGTCTCTGAAACTCAGCGTGGTAGAGACTACACAGAAATCTGGTAGTGGTAGAAACGCCGGGGTCAGCGAAGAGATAGCGGGACCAAATAGGAGTTCCGTTAGAAGTTGAGCCTATTTAGTCCCTCGCCTCATATCGGCATCAAGAGAAATTCTTGGCTTATTTGTGAATACCGGTATATCCTTCCCCTGCTTTCGATCACTCCTGGCAGGAAGAGGAAGAGGTAAACTGCACAAAACTGAGGGGTATGGAGTAAGCACACGTGCTAAGGCCTTTTGTTAGTTAGTTATTCATTGCTTACAGGGTCCCTGAGGACTGCAAAGAGCCGAATCAGGACCACAATATCAAGACCACAACTTGGTTGAAAGAGGACGAGAAGCGAAGCTTTACGTCCTATGATAAAATGTTAAGGACAAATAGCAAAGGGTCACGTGACCTGTAAAAGGTATAAGAACCAGATCAGGTCTGGTCTCCTGAAAGTGTGGGGCCGGGTAGCTCAGTTGGTAAGAGCGTCTTGCTAGTAACCGAAAGGTCGCTGGTTCGAATCCCGAATTGGTCAACGTGTGATCATATTATTTTCCCCTTTACCAACAACTGGCCCGCTGGTGTCAGTATAAATCGGTCCAGTAGTCACCTATATGCGAAAGTGTCGTGTGACTATAATCTACAAACAACAACATCTCCTGAAAGAGGACTCACCCCTGATCCGCAGAAAAGATATGCCGAAACAACCGTAGTGGTAACACTGAAGGCACTCCATCCACCACCCGGTCACTTTACAATAAAGGCATCCCACGCAGGAGACGCTGAGGCTATACTCTAATTTATCAAACACCCGTTTACAAAAACAAAATAGAATGCAAACATCAATGTAAAATACCAACAAACACATACATATAAAATGCCTACATTGCCAAATAATTATAATATCATAGAAAGCCCCAGTGACCATTTGGCAGAAAACGTCCAATATTCCCAAGCTGATCCAACAGACCTAACACACAAATGAGGAGGTTTGTCTCGGAAGAGTTTTCAAGAAAAAAGGTAGGTGACTGGTCTAGCGAAGAAGACAGTATAGTAGATTGATAGAACAGAATAGGAATGAGAAAGAACAAAGGAGAAAGATAGCGACAGTGGGAATTTAAAGCACTAAATTTCCAGAAAGTGGGGATACTATTTATACAGAAACCCCCAGCACCTCGCAGGGGAAGGTAAGCCCTTTGCCAACATCTCGGTAATAACACGCTGTCATGTATATGTCACATTCGTAAGTATTTGGGGGAAACATTTCATAATTTATTTTTGTTTTTAATACAGTTTAACCTTTTTTTTTTTTTTTACAGTTCATTATAACGTGTTCTCCCATGTTTTGTATGAATAAGCTGGAAGCTTGGACCACGGCTGCATGGTAAAGATAATTTTGTACTAACTCCTAATCGTCTAATGGTAACAGTAAGTAAGAGGTTTGGAAGTCTTCTCAATATTTTCTGTTGCACAAAGAAAGTCGTTTTATATACACACGGATACAGGTCAAATAATCTGTCGTACTTCTTATAAAGTTTCTTCAATATCTGTAAATCAGAATATTTAAAAAAAATGCAGAAGAAGAAGAACAAGAACAAGAACAAGAACAAGAACCAGAAGACTCTGTAACTAGTCGTATTATGTTCATGTGATGTTTTAGCTGCTGTCTTCAGCTGGATAAATTTATCCTTAAAACACAGAGAGCGAGAGAGAGAGAGAGAGAGTGAGAGAGAGAGAGAGAGAGAGAGAGAGAGAGAGAGAGAGAGAGAGAGAGAGAGGAGGATGTAGAGAAATCCGCATCTCAATTAAGGTTAATTCATCACATGACAGACGGGTGTATTAAGGGTGAATCCATTTTCTGTGTTCCGTGTCAACATAACCATACGTCTGGCCCGTAGGGGTTTCAAATTTGGAGTCATATCCCTTTTTGTATTAATCATTATCATAGTAAGCCAATCAACCGTAGTGATAGGCTACAAGTTCCATTACATTTGAAACAAACGTGTTCGCACAAGCAAGCGAGCGAGCAAGCAAGCGCGCACACACACATACCCACACACACACACGCTCTCTCTCTCTCTCACTGTCTCTGTCTCCCTCTCCCCCCCCCCCCCCTCTCTCTCTCTCTCAAAACCCCACCGCCTGAAGTTTCGCCACTTAATAATAAATAATACAGGATACAGGTCTTTGCTCTCTTATGACAACAGGAAAATAATTTTATCTTCTCATGATCGATTTTCTTCTTCTTCTTGTTCTTCTTCTTCTTGTTCTTCTTCTTCTTCTATCTGCAATCTTTCCTGTAACTAAATGACATATAGCACCATTAAAGAACAATTAGGCATGTTTACTTGATTTTTTTTCTATTGACTTAAATATGTTGAAATTATGGAAATAGCCAACATAATTATATTTCTAAGGTCAATATAATAACAATAATAATAATAACAATAATAATAATAATAATAATAATAATAATAATAACAATAATAATAATAACAATAATAATAATAACAATAATAATAATAATAACAATAATAATAATAATAATAATAATAATAATAATAATAATAATAATAATAATCTTTACATCTAGATTTACCCTTACCCCCAATTCACCTTCTCTCTCTCTCTCTCTCTCTCTCTCTCTCTCTCTCTCTCTCTCTCTCTCTCTCATTAGGCATATTTACACATTATAAACACAAACTTCTTCGGGCCACCGGCCCATAGAAGAAATGGTTGGTCACGTGGTAGGTAAAGGTTCAATGGACATATAATTCTGTCATCGTTATAATAGTGTATCCTATTATGTCATCCTCTCGTTAAATTCGGTTCGTAACTTTAGTGCATGAAAAACGAAAAGGCTTAATCGCCACATACAAAATGTTGATCCTCTCTGCAAAACATGTTGATAAGACTGGACAAAAAACGTAGATACTTTACTCTTAAGTCATCATACAGAGAACAATCAGAAGTAAAATGATCTTCGCTTTCCACAACATTGCAGTATCTCTCTCTCTGTCTGTCTCTCTCTCCTCTTCTTTGCGTCTTTCCTTTTATTCTATTTCTATTTTGCATCCACGTGCCCCAAGGAGTTTGATGGAATAACGCGTGTTGACTGGATTTTGATTTGGACTGTTGCTTGGCACAAGAAAGCACTTCAAACTCAAGTCAACACCACAAACCAATATAGCAATTCCTTTCCTACAGTCAACAGCGACCCCTCTCTTCTCTCTTTCGGCAGTAGCCTGCCTACTAAAAGGCTTTGGGGACTGATGTCTTGATTAGGCCATGTATTCTTTGGTCCATGATTAGGCTCGTCATGTTCGTCAGCAATCTGTATTCGCTGTATTCTAATTATATGCCGTCTGGACAGAGCTACAATAATAATTCTAATGAGAAAGAAGACATTGATACAGTTCTAGCGAAGATTGAACTATTCATGCGAGAGTGAATCAAACGCTGGCAAATGAAAAAGGGAGTGAGAGAGTACGCAGAGTGCGTTTAAACAAACCCATCTGCTTCACATCCCCCGTGGGGGTGCCGGGGGTTTCAGTATAGATAGTACCCCCACTTTCTGGAAATTTAGATATTTAAATTCCCACTGTCGCCGTCTTTCTCCTTTTGTTCTTTCTCATTCCTACTCTGTTCTATCAATCTACTATACTATCTTCTTCTTCGCTAGACCAGTCACCTATCTTTTTTCTTAAAAACTCTTCCGGGACAAACCTCCTCATTTGTGTGTGAGGTCTGTTAGATCAGCTTGGAAATATTGGACGCTTTCTGCTAGGTGGTCATTGGGGCTTCCTATGATGTTATTATTTTATATGTATATGTTTTGTTGATATTTTATAATGATGTTTATATTCTATTTTGTTTATGTAAACGGGGGTTCGATAAATTAGAGTACAGCCTCAGCGTCTCCTGCGTGGGATGACAACCTTGACAGCACTGACGGAATCATTTTCCAAGTTTACTGTAGCAGTGAAGCTATTGTAATTTCTACACTGTATTGATGCAGGGTTGTTTATTTGTTGGTCCTATTAGTAAGAGTGATCGGTAAATATTTGTGCGTGGGATGTATTATTTAATGACATCTAGGACTAAACGCAATTGTTATTTTCTGTAAAGTATTCTTCTTCTTCCAGTAGAAACCTCAGGACCAACAGACTGATCGCTGTTAGTGTTATGTTGCAGTTGTTTTGTTTCTTGATGAAGATCGATCTACCACGTATATTGCTCCGGCTAACAGCTCTTTTGCCACTAAAATATGTTATCACAATTTACACAGGCGGATTTGGGGGTGCAGTTGGTGCCACTGACTCAGTTCTGCAAATGTCTCTGTGTTAAAAACTCAATTGTTGCAAATAGAAGGGTGACGAAGTTAAGAGATAAGGATGAGTGCAATTTGAAAAACCGGAATAACCGAGTCCTTTAGTGTATCAGTGGAACGACGATGTTGTGTGGCGATCAGACGAGCGCCTACGTGTCGTTTTTGAACACTTCTTGTAGTTCCATGAACGTAAAAGCAATCGCGAGGCTCGTTCTAAGGGAAACAACCGCTGACATCAACGAACACCTACAATCTCAGTGCCTTTTGCATGATTACCTCCCCTGCCTAAAATTGCGCTGAATAGACGAACCGGTGTCACGTCGTCAGAGTTCCGGGTGTCTTAGTTTAGTCTGGCGCCTTTGCGCATGCGCCAGGTCAAGTCGGGCCGGCTTTTTCACGATGTTCTTAGGCGTCGTAACCCTAACTCTAACCTAACCCTTACTAAGATTACAATAGCACTGTGCGCATGCGTCGAACTTTGTAATGCGTCGACCAATCACAATGCTCCCAGCCCAGATAAGATACTAGGAACTGTGACGATGTCACACCGGGCCACAACTTGGTTGAACAGGACTCGACCCGGATCCGTATATAGATCTGATGAAACAACTCTAACTGAATTCTCTCCACCAGCCGGTCATTTTACAAGCACGACATCCCATGCGGGGGACGCTGAAGTTGTACTATTTATTGAACCCCGTTTACAAAAACAAAATAGAATATAAACATATCATTCTAAAATATTAACAAAAAACACATACCTAGAAAATGTCTACATTGCTAAATAATAATTCAATAGAAAGCCCTAATGACCATTTGGCAGAAAACACCCAATAGCCCAAAGCTGATTCAACAAACCCCATAGACAAATCAGGAGTTTTTGGAGTTTTCAAGAAAAAAGATCGGTGGCTGGTCTAGCGAAGACGATTGATAGAACAGAGTAGGAACGAGAAAGAACAAATTAATGAGTATGCAAGAAACAGTGGTAATTTAAAGCACTAAATTTCCACAAAGTGGGGAAACTATACACAAGTTCCCGGCACCCCCATGGTGGGAGGGGGGGGGGGGGGAGTACTAATAATAATACATTACATTATATTGTTATTGCTTTAGGTCCAGCGGACTCTTCCGAGCCAGATCAGGACCAAAAAATCAAGACCACAACTTCGCTTAAAGAAGACTCGCCCCTGATCCGCATAAAAGATCTGCAGAAACAATTCTAGTGGTAACACTGAAGGCACTCCACCAGCCGGTCTGTGTCACTTTAAAATAAAGACATCCCACGCAGGGGACACTGAGGCTATACTCTAATTTATCGTATCCCCGTTTACAAAAACAAAATAGAATATAAACATCATTATA
The DNA here is from genome assembly GCA_036898135.1 of Oncomelania hupensis. Classification (NCBI taxonomy): domain Eukaryota; kingdom Metazoa; phylum Mollusca; class Gastropoda; order Littorinimorpha; family Pomatiopsidae; genus Oncomelania; species Oncomelania hupensis. Next base: position 21,515,524 of record CM072511.1, on the reverse strand, counting down.
AAATATCAACAAAACACATACATATAAAATGCCTACATTGCTAAATAATAACATCATTGGAAGCCCTAGTGACCACCTGGCAGAAAGCGTCCAATATTCCTAAGCTGATCCAACAGACCTCACACACAAATAAGGACTTTTGTCCCGAAGAGTTTTCAAGAAAAAAGGTGGGTGACTTGTCTAGCGAAGAAGAAGATAGTATAGCAGATTGATAGAACAGAGCAGAAATTAGAAAGAAGAAATGAGAAAGACAGCGACAGTGGGAATTTAAAGTACTAAATTTCCAGAAAGTGGGGATACAATTTATATTAAAAACCCCGGCACCCCAACGGATGGAGGGGGGAAGAAGGGGGGGGGAAGTTATAATCACATTTGAAAAATATTATGCAAGAACGAGAGAGAGAGAGAGAGAGAGAGAGAGAGAGAGAGAGAGAGAGAGAGAGAGAGAGAGGGAGAGAGAGAGAGAGAGAGAGAGAGAGAGAGAGAGAGAGAGAGAGAGAGAGAGAGAGAGAGAGAGAGAGAGAGAACAACTTCACTCAGTTTTGCTTTTTTATTTTATGTTTTATTTCCCAGCCCAAGAGCAGCATTGCATGGTTCCATGCCGCACCCTTGGGCCGAAGAATGCCTTTGGCAATACACGATTAAACTGCGATTGGAAACATTTATGAAAAAAAATTCATTTAATTGTAAAGAACTGGAGTAATCAACGAGGCGACAGGTTAGGTTACAAACGAGTACAATCTACCCAAAGTCAAGAACCTTTGTTTACGAACATCGGTTAGATTATCCCGATACCTATGTTTGTGTTAATTAGACATTTGTTTATTGGATCCAGAGGACTACGAAGAGCCGAATCAGGACCACAACTTGGTTGAAAAAGGGCTCACCCCTAATCCGTATAGAAGATCTGCAGAAAAAACCTATATGTGAAGTGCAAAAACAGAGTAACTACCATCAACAAGATACAAAATAATAATGACATCAACAATATTGTTAACAAAATATGCAAAAACACCATTTCGCAAGTAAATTATGTTTCATTCAAACCTGCATTATTTACATGCTCCGACTCATTAATTAAATTAATTTAACAGACATTAATTAATTAGTTAGTTAGTCATTATTAATAAAGTCCAGCGGACTGCAAAAAGCCGAATCCGGACTACAACTTGGTTGAAAGAGGTTAGTTAGTTAGTTATTCATTGCTTACAGGGTCAAGCGGACCACAAAGAGCCGAATCAGGACCACAAAATCAAGACCACAACTTGGTTGAAAGGCGACCCACCCCTTACCAGCATAAAAGATCTGCTGAAACAGCCCTAGTGGTAACACTGAAGACACTCCACCAGTCAGTCACTTTACAATAAAGGCATCCCACGAAGGGGACGCTGAGGCTGTAATCTAATTTGTCGAACCCCCGTTTACAAAAACAAAATAGAATATAAACAGCATGATAAAATATCAACAAAACACACATATATATATAAAATGCCTACATTGCTAACTAATAATATCTTAGGAAGCCCTAGTGATCATTGGGCAGAAAGCGTCCAATATTCCCAAGCTGACCCAACAGACCCCATACACAAATGAGGAGTTTTGGGAGAGTTTTCAAGAAGTTAGTTCGTTAGTTATTCATTGCTTACAGGGTCCAGCGGATTGCAAAGAACCAAATCAGGACCACAAAATCAAGACCACAACTTGGCTGAAAGAGGACTCCCCATTGATCCGCCATAAAAGATCTGCTGAAACAACCCCCAGTTGTAACACTGAAGGCACTCCACCAGCCGGTCATTTTACAATAAACGCAGGGGACGCTGAGGTTATACTCTAATTTATCGAACCCCCGTTTACAAAAACAAAATAGAATACAAACATCATTATAAAATATCAACAAAACACATACATAGAAAATGTCTACATTGCTAAATAATATCACAGGAAGCCATCTGACCATTTGGCAGAAAGCGTCCAATATTCCCAAGCTGACATAACAGACCTCGCACACCAATGTGGAGTTTTGTCCCGGAAGAGTTTTCAAGAAAAAAGGTAGGTGACTGGTCCAGCAAAGAAGAAGATAGTATATTAGTATGATAGAACAGAGTACGAATGAGAAAAAACAAATGAGAAAGACAGTGACAGTGGGAATTTAAAGCATTAAATTTCCAGAAAGTGGGGCTACTATTTATACAGAAACCCCCGGCATCCCAACGATGGAGGGGAAGGGAAGGGTGTTTTGAAGAAAAAAAGGTAGTTGACTTAATCAGTCAGTTAGTCATTGTTTAAAGTGTCCAACGTGACTGGTCTGGTGAAGACAAGACAATAGTAGACTGATATAACAGATTAGGAACGAGAAAGAATAAATGATAATTACAGAAGAAGTGGTAATTACATTACATTACATGGTTATTGCTTTAGGTCCAGCGGGCTCTTCCGAGCCAAAGAAGGACCAAAAAATCAAGACCACAACTTCGCTGAAAGAAGACTCGCCTCTGATCCGCATGAAAGATATTCTGCAACCACCCTAGTGGCAACACTGAACGCACTCCATCAGCCGGTCACTTTACAATAAAGACATCCCATGCAGGGGACGCTGAGGCTATACTCTAATTTATCGAACCCCCATTTACAAAAACAAAATAGAATACAAACACCCTTATAAAAAAAAAATCAACAAAACACACACATATAAAATGTCTACATTGCTAAATAATAACATCATAGGAAGCCCCAGTGACCACCTGGCAGAAAGCGTCCAATATTCCCAAACTGATCCAACAGACCTCACATACAAATGAGGAGTTTTGTTCCCAAAGAGTTTTCAAGAAAAAAGGTAGGTGACCGGTCTCACGAAGAAGAAGATAGTATAGTAGATTGATAGAACACAGTAGGAATGAGAAAGAACAAAACAGAAAGACAGCGACAGTGGGAATTTAAAGCACTAAATTTCCAGAAAGTGGGGATACTATTTATACTGAAACCCCCAGCACCCCCAAGGGGGAGTAAAGTAAATCAGAATAAAAATCAATGTTACAAGGTATTACAGGTAAAACCAAACGTACTAATCAATGTGAAACTGCATACACACTGGCAATAGGGTGCCATATAGTACAATGCGTCCGCATAATGTCCGCCACAGAAAGTGCATAACATTCGCTCTTACAAAATGCATACTGCTAACCCGTGAAATATTTGAAGTAAAATGGAAAAGAATTCACAGACGGGAGACAGGCAGCAGTTTGTATAGGACAAAGGTGGCTGGCTTCAAGAGATGGGCTGGAGTTTATAGATAGCCTAGCATCTTGGATAAAACAGACCTGATAGTGATCTAAGAGAGGTTTCCGCGGAACGTGCGACTATGTCACGCCTTGTGACAGACATTTTGAAGTCCAATGAGTCTGATGACGTCCACAAATCCACAACTTGAACGGCGAAAATATATACACAGAAACAGTCAACGCTGCACCACTATTCCAAAACAAAGTATGGCGCCGCAAAACCGGAAGCGAGTAAAGCAACTTTCGTCTTCCGATACAAAACAACAAAAAAAAAACAAAAAAAAATTTAAGTGTCCGCAGATTGTTGCGCATTTTTTTTTCTTCCGTTTTCGCGGATTTCCGCGATTTCGCGGAGAACTATCAGGTCTGTAAAATCCTTATTAGTTGCTGTTCTCCATGGAATGAGGGAATGATAGAAAAGAGTTATCGCCCCTTCTCTGCTGCCAATGGTTTGCAACTGTGGATGGGTGCCACAGACACAGATGGCCATTTTCCCTGTGTTCTCGGCTCCTCAGTGTATCGGCTGGGCTTGCTGTCCAAAGCAGGAGAGCTCACAGAGCATGAAGCCTGAATGAAGTTCTCAGAGGAAACATCTTCATGCGAAAAAAAAGTATCCACAATTTGGCCGACTGGCAACGGAGATGGGAAAGACCCTAACTTTCTGAAAGAGAATTCATTGCCAAACATAGCTCTCAAATCTAAGGTTGCAGTGTTGGTAGTTTTGAACAGGGTTATGTCTAGAAAGTGACTGCTGGCGAGCGTAGCGAACACACGAAGTCACAGACGTTTGTAACAATAACACCAATTGAAACACTTTTCAAAATATTGTTAATAGTCATATATCAGTCTGAAGTATACTTACGATCGTTTTCAAAAATGTTAAGTGAGTAAATATAAATATTACCGTCTTATTAGTTTTCAAAACTTGATTCCCAGGTAGATCCAAACAAAAACGAACCGAGAAAACTGGGGAGCCAAAACAACAAAAACAACAAAAGTTTACAATTGCAACGATAAACTTTTAAAGAACTCAAAGGGCAAAGCCCATATGACTCACTATATGCGACTTGCAATATTTAACATGAAAATGGCTGCCCAGAAGAAAAAAAAACAAAATGAAACAGTGGCATTAAAATGTAAAGTAATACCGATTTTGATTCTTCTATGCTCTTGACCTTGACCTCCGGCTCCAAATACACTCATGTAATATCAAATAAACTACAGCAAAAGTTGTTTTATGCAAAAAAGAAAAGAAACTGACCTTGGGATGACCTTGCCCTTGACCTTCAGGTGACCTTTCATGCTCATGTATGATCAAATAACCCAATGTTTTGCATAATATGGGTTAAATAGAGCAATTCTACTGTACGATTGCCTATTTTTTGTTTGTTTTTGCAAAGACCTAAAAATGACCTTGACATTCAAGATCAACGCAAAAACGAACACACATGAAAGATCAATCTCTCATCTCTAAATACAACAAGTTTGAACTTTGCATCTCTCATAGTTTAGGGTCAAGGTCACTTAAAAGTACCTATACTAAATGACCTTGGACAGCTCCAGTCACTTTGGCCTTGGAGTGAGATTGGCCAAATGTGCACAGGATGTGTCTCATTTATATCCATCATGCCTCAAAGAATCATAAGTTTAATATTAATAACTTGGGAAAAAAGTGAAATTTTGTGAAATTTGTTTAATATTTTTTTTACTAACATTAATTTTGTTGACCCTGTGACCTAGACTTTGAAGTGAAGTCATTCGTTCACTGATCATTTATAAGGTCTCATGGATATACACCATCTTACCTATTTTGGTTGTGATAATTGAAATAGGTTCTGATATATTGATCCACTTGCAAGTTTTGCATGTCCAGACGGTGGACAGATGAGCGAGGAGGGAGAGGAGAGGGAAGGGGGTGGGGAGTGGAGGGAGGGGGGAGGGAGGGGGGCATTTAAAAAAATATTATTTCTGAACTATTTAGGACTCCTCTTGCACATATTTGCAAAAATCTGGAGATTTTTTTTGTGGGGGTGGGTGGTGGGTAGGTGTGTGTGTGTGCAAGTGAGTCAAAAAGGTTCCAAATGCAGCATTACACTTTTGGAGGGGAAAAAAAAGGTTTGCTTTACAGTAATTCTGCATCCCAAAGTTATTGTTCCAAGTATTTCATTGTACTTTTGAGGCCACCTAATTTTGTTGTTGTTTTTTTTCTCTCTCCCCACATAATTTGGTTATTATTTTCTTTAAAGACTGATGTGTGGGTTTAAACTGTATTCCTGAAAACATTACAATACATTACATGATTATTGCTTTAGGTCCAGCAGACTCTTACAAGCCAAATCAGGACCAGACAACCCATGATCCACATAAAAGATCTGCTGAAACAACCCTAGTGGTAAAACTGAAGGTACTCCACTTTACAATAAAGACATTCCACGCAGGGGACGCTGAGGCTATACTCAGAGGTGCCAACCCCCTAATCTTCTTGTCAGTATTTCCGGACCCGTTTGTCAGTATTTTTTAACACTTGTCAGTATTTTTTTCCTCGCAAAACCTAGCCTAAGACACTATAAAGTAACAACATGCTTCCCTCTGAAACAGAAGGCTATTTTCAATCCTCTAAAATCACGATAAAAATCAGCTTGTTGAACACCACACTTGTTTTACTCTAAAATCACCATGAAAATCAGCTTGTTGAACACAGCGGCGTTCAGTGAGTGCAGGAGTACTATTATGAGACCAGAAACCGGTACAGAAGCACCGCTGGCAAAGATAAACGATCGGCAACTTTTCCTCCGAATTTTTATAAAAGCTACCGTATTTCCGTATTTAATTCACTTCGCCGGAATTAAATACGGTCAATCCGTACTGGTTGGCACCTCTGTATACTCTAATTTATCGAAACCCTGTTTACAAAAACAAAATAGAATACAAACATCATTACAAAATATCAACAAAACACATCCATATAAAATGCCAACATTGATAAATAATAACATCATAGGAATCCCTAGTGACCATCTGGCGGAAAGCATCCAATATTCCCAAGCTGATCCAACAGACCTCACATACAAATAAGGAGTCTTGTCTTGGAAGAGTTTTCAAGAAAAATGGTAGGTGACTGGTCTAGCGAAGAAGAATATAGTATAGTAGATTGATAGAACAGAGAAGGAATGAGAAAGAACAAATGAGAAAGACAGCGACATTGGAAATTTAAAGCACTAAATTTCCAGAAAGTGGGGATACTACTTATACTAAAAACCCCGGCAACCCAACGGGGGTATTCCTGAAAACACAACATAGCGAAGAAACATCACCAGATCAGAACAGCATGGAGGAGAACGATCCATTTAATAACATATTTTCATAAATTATGAACCTAATCCGAACTACAAACACAAGTAATTTGTCCCCAAGCATTTACGAAATGGTGTGCAGCCTATGTCACAAGAACATTTGACGGGAAACACCAGCACATTGGAACACCTTACTGAGGTATGCACCGACACAGACATAAACCACGAGTTAGTTGTTGCTACAGACAATGCTAATTGCCCATGTATATCCTATCCTATCCTGTAACTCGAAAGACATTGGGGCACCACAGATGATCGTTTAACCAGCGTACTCGTCTTTCTTCGTCCTCAGCAGCCCTCATGACTTCATTCAATATCAAGTCAGTCCCTTCTCAAATGTCTTCTCACCTCTTTTCCTGTCTCCCCTCTTATTCTGCCTCCTTGCACTGTGCATTGGTGCTCTGGCGATGTGGCCCAAACCATCGGAGTTTCTGTTCTTTCACCACTGTGAGCACGTCATCGAGTTGTCCAATGGCTTGTGTGATGATCTGTCAGACTTTGTTGTTGGTGTCGTGCTGGATATAGGAATGACTAAAATTTTGCAATATGTAGACAAAGGCAACCCTATGTACAGTATGTAATCCTATTTCTTCCCAAGTTTTGCGTAACATGAGTATGATTTCACGAAAGAAGTCAAAGACTTTGACAATTTTAATATGAACTTAACAAATGGCCATATATGGTTGTACAAAAGGAAAATTATCAAATGGGCACAAAGTACACTAAAACAAAAGAATATACGTAAAAAAATATGAGCACAAAATACAAGATGTAAAAATAAATAATTCAATAAATTAATAATGAAGCCACGATCCCAAAATACACGATGCGGTGCGCAGAATCTGGACCAGCCAGATATTTTATGTACATGAAAGAAACTTCAAAATTATCACCTAGCCAATCCTGTAATGCTAACAACCAAACAGACAAAACCCGTGTCTTTAATCTGCACATTTTCTTAGATTTGACCTCAGAACAGTAAATAGCATTGCAGGGTATTAAATGTATTGCTGGGCAACTCATACAAGTGCACATACAAGAGAAACTGTCTTGACAATAGCGACTTGCAAAACCACTTTACTGACCCTGAAATGTTGATATCTAAATTTTGATTGTGAACAATTCTTTTCCCAGTTCACCAGATAGAATCATGTATTATCCAAATCAAAGGCAGAACAAACATGATTCGTTAGCATTTGAGCACTCCTGAAGCATTGATTTTCATTTCAAGCAAAAATAACTGTAGGGTTTCTCTAGGTAGAAACACAAATTGCTAAATAAATAGCAAAATGTTATACCCTGTTCAATACAGTGCCGTAAAAAAAAAAAAAATAAAATAAAGAGAAAGTTTTATGGTTTCATGGAAAATTATTTTAATTATAATTCACTTAAATTACATGGTCTCTATAATTAAAATTATAAAATATACTTTTAACCAAAGTTCATTAAAAAAAATCTGGCGCATATACTAATTCACCACTAATGTTAAAACAAATGTGCAACATTTTCAATGCCTAAAAATAAAGAGTACAAATGAATATGACCCAAAAGAACACAGATTGTCTCTTTATACTTGGTTTTTCATACACTTAATATTCCTTTATATTAAAAATAAATAAATAAAAGTAAATAGAAATAGGTCTCTATTTTTTTTAAATAAAACTTGAGATTTTTTTTTATGATTTAGAAAAAAAAAACTACACTAAAATAATATTGAAAATTAAACAGGGTTTTTTGCGTTTAAACATGAAAACATAAATAAATGTACAACTCTACGGTCAACAGATCCTTCTCTCACGAAGCCGTAACATCAGATGAAATTGTATCACAAAAATTGTACCATAAGTATTATACATTACACACTTGAAAAACCAAATCACTGACAAGTGACAGTGACTTTTTAACAACTTGAGCACAATAACACCAATTATGTACACTTATGCCAAATGACAGTAAAAGTAGTAGTTAGTATTTAGGAAATGAAAGTTAAAATACAAGTTAGTACAAAGTGCATCAATTATATATTGCAGCTGCTTGACAATGAGTGGTTACAAAATATTATTGTTACAACTATCTTGTGCACTGGGGAAACCACTTATGTGTATAGGAAAATATACAGACACACACATGTATGCATTTAAACGAGTATAAAAGACCTGTTAACATAATGTTAAACAACTTCCAACACTGATTGTGGTATAAAGAAGTTAACACAAACCTACACATAATCAAAACAGACCAACAACAACAGTAACAACTAAATGTATATTATTAAAAGACTGGGACTGAGCTGCATAATGCAAAAAAAGTTACAAAACTCCTCCTCCTCCTCCTCATCATAATTATATTCATCACCATCATCATCACCATCATCATCATCATCATCATCATCATCATCATCATCATCATCATCATCATCATCATCATCAATTGATGTGATATTTCTGAAGTCTGGTATCTTGATGACCAATTCAGGACCTCCATTCAAACAAAGCACAAAAGATAACTCATTAAATCTGAGTCTTTAAACTTGACAATAAGGAGGTAATCTGTAAAACATCAACCACACTTGTCCTCTTAAAATGCTTTGGAAACCTGTAAGTTATGACTATATATGTTTGAAAAACAAAACCAAAAAGTTCAAGTTTGGTCAACTAAAGGCAGCAACTTAGGCTCAAATCCAGCTCTCAAAACTTGGTAATAAGGAGGTATTCATTATGCTATGATTTACACATGTCCTAGTAAAACAGTCCGGAAACCTGTAAATCGGAACAAACTCTCTGAAAAAGATGTATTTGGACAGCTGTGGGCTGGCAATATAAGGTCTGAAAATAGCAAAAGTATTTTAATTTGGGTTCATGAAGGACAAAAGGAAATTTAACACAGACGCTTCTGTACACAGATCACAAAGGTTTGATAAAAGAGCATTAACCCCTCAACACAATGGCACAGATTTCCACAAAAAAACAAAACTGTTAAGTTGCCCAAACTTTAAACACCCACCCACAAACACAAACATTTTCTTTTTCTCTCTGGAACTCCAAATGCACACAATTTTGTGTCATAACCAATACTTGTTGCTGAAACCGCTTTTGTTTCAAATATCAAAAAACAAAAATAAACCGATCATTTTTATATTTTTGTGACAATATTCATCACTGAAACATTTACAGAAGAAACGATAGTACATTTAGTTCTGATCTCCTCAGATGTGCACACTTTGACTTCAGATAGGGCCCTACAACAAAACTCTACTGCCATATTCTGTATGGAAAAAGGGTAACGATTTTTGCTAAATGCTAGGGGCATGTGTGTACAATAAAGTCTTCTAACACGTAGAAGGGTTCTAAATAGGTGTTTGAAAGCTATTCAACATGAGAAAGCTTCATTATCAATTCGGGTTTAGTATACAGTGGAACCTCCGGTATACGACCGTCCAAAATCTGAGAAACAACGGTCTTATAATAGAGGTGGTCTTATACCGGAAACAAGGAGTGGGGTGGGGGGGTGGGGGAGGGAGGTCAGGCTCGGAGGGGTATGTAGTCATAATTTTCACACTCACCAGCATATATTCTCTGACAAAGAAAACGGTAAAACATGTTTCATTTTTAGCTTTGTCTTTTAGTCACAACTTCAAAAATAGAAAACAGTTGGGTCTTCAGACATTTTGAACAGGGAAAAACTTTGAAATTGAAGACTGTTTTCGAATAATCAGGTCCTTTCTAAATCTGTCAGTGCAGAAGCTCTCAGTTTCGATGTTTTCCTTTCGCCACTTTCTCCACTCTACCATCGTAGTTTCATAGATTCCTTATCCTTTATGATGAGCTGAATTTGGGTCTTCCCAACGTCTAAACTTCTTGCAATAGACAAACAACTCTCCTCATTTTCACTTCTTTCAATCACTTTCATTCTCTCTGCCAAACTCAAAACTTTCCTCTTGCGCGAAGCCATTTTGAGAAGCCAGTGTAGGCGAGTAATGTCTCTTACTTGCGAACCGGAAATAGCAGACAATAGTACACTAACGTGAGAGAAAAAAAACGAAGGTACAGACAATAAATTTACTGATATCTCTTTTAAATTGCCTAAGACGGTCGTATAAAGGGCTTAAGAAACGGTCGCTGGCCGCATAAACGAGGTTGTCGCATACCAGAGGTCATTTATTATTGGAAGTGAATCCGTCAGAAGTTTTCAGGTCATATAACAGAGGGAGTCGTATACCAGAGACGGATACCGGAGGTTCCACTGTACTACCTAATATATGTCATACTTTGGCTGTTGTAGCTGTTAATATCGTTGAGACTGATGCACAAAAAAAACTAAATTCACATAATTCGTACAAGTCCACATGTTATCCAGTTAGTCTAAACAATGTTAACGTTACATTCACAGAATTGTATACAACCCGCCTCGAGTCAGACAAATGTTACACCATTTCCATCAACTGTAACAATTCTTTTGCTCCTGGTATGATTCAGTTTTATCTTATCTTGTATGTAAGAAAATTATAATTACATTCCCCTCCCCCCCCCTCCCCCCTTAAAACACCACAAACCTTCTACCAACCCACCTCTCTCCTTTAAAAAACAAAAACAATCTTAGAGCAAATCATTGGCAAATCAAACTCAACTGCAAAACTCTTGAACACATGAATGATCTCGGTAATGTTGAATCAGTCATCCACAAAAGTAAGGTCATCTTACAATGCCTGGAGATGGTCCAACGACAAGCAGCCCATCATATCCTACATGACTTCAGCAGGACTAGCAGTGCAACATCTGTATTAGCAAAGCTGAACCTGGAGCCCTTGAAACAATAGAGGCAAATCGACAAGGTGACCATGATGTACCGCACCGGCCTCGTCGACGTTTCCCAACAGGGAACTTGTGCTTGGAGCCCACCGGAGCACTAGGGGCCACAACATGAAACTTCTCGTCCCCCACACTAGAACGGATGTACAAGCACTCCTTCTTTCCATCAGCTACCAGGTTATGGAACTCATTGAGAGATGAATCAGCATAAGTATCTGTTGCATCCTTTAGGACATCGCTTACAGACTAGAGCGTAAACATCCTGTGATGAAGACCCCCTTCGTGTACATGTCTTAACACAATTTTAACCCAGCCAGACTGCCTCACTACCACAATCTTAAAAAGTGCTTTTGCCCGATTTGAAATCTGTGGGCACCTTTCGTTGAGCACGCCAAAGTTGTGGAGTCATTTCCTCGAAAACAGGGTATCCACAGTACTACGAAAAAGAAAAAGAAGATATGAAATATCAGGAAAGCACATCAGTGCAATAATCGCGATGGTTACAGTTGTTTGAAGCTTTGTATTCATGTTATCTTCTCTTATGTGTCTAAATCCATCCAACGAGTCTCAAAATCCTTCGACTGTAATTGCAACAAAATTTAAGAGTGTGACTTCTTCGTGCAGGTGAAACACTGAATCATCCCTAGACAGCAGACGCAATTTGAAGGTTTTGTATGTTCATATCACAATGCAACACCAATGGATCAAAATCATGCTAACAAATAGTTATTTTTTAAATGCAAATATTGGTGGATGGTATACCTGTAATGGATCAAAATTATGTCAATATGGAAGAAGACAAGTCAGGAATGCAAAAATTGGTTTCTAGCAATCGAGAATCAAATAATGAAGACAGACAACTCTGGGAATAATCAGAATGATTCTGTAAAGCCCGATTGTGGAAATTTGATTCTAACCAACAGTTATTATGTTTACCTGATTCCCAAACACTGTGGACAGAAGAATACTTTACTGTAGACAAAACAATCATTCAATGATGATGGTAATAATAACATGAAATAACAACAACAATTAATGAATTACGCGCTGAAGTGGTTGAACTATGCTAGTTGTTGTCTACAGCAGAAGGTGTGGCGCTAGGTTTTCAGCTACAGCAGCATTTGATTTTATGGGCGACAGGCAGGTCAGGAAAACTGCAGTGACCGTGCAACATTTACAATGAGGGTGGAGGTGGAGATATCACTGTAGTTCAGAATCGCATGATGGTAGTATTTTAGTATCGCAAGAAGTACTGTAGCGTTTCGTTATTTTGCAATATCTCTTCAGTACTGCAAGCTCAGTGTCTTAGTTGGAGTTGGCTCAGTATTACAAGTACTCGGGTGTATATATGCGAGCGCAACCAAAACACTGCAACAAGTTTGTGTTTTGGTCTGCTGATTACACAGCTTACCCAGATGGGAATCACACAATCAGCATATAAATATTCCAACTGCTGAATTGCACTGTTTGCCTAGAACATCGCTGATCTACCATCACTCAGTCAGCACAGAGAAGCTCTGAGAGACAGCATGTACCAAAGAGCAGCTCTAAGAAACGCCGAAGAGTGAACTGCATCACTACAAACATCCACCAATAGAGAAACGGCACGGAGTGTCTGCGTCATACGGACGTTTCACGGAAGACTCGTGTGGAGCTCTGGCCTTGGCGAATGTGGATGTAGCGTGTGGTGTCCACCTCCGAGATCTTCACCTGCGTGCTGGGAATGATGATGTCGCTCGTGCCAGGTAAGGGAGACAATTCAGCTTTGGGTGTTGGTGCTGCACACCAATAACAGGAGAAATGCTGCTATAAAAGCTGTGTAAAACATCATTTTAAAAACACGTAAAAGTTCACAAACAACCATGCTTCACTGCCCTCAGGCATGTCAGATTCGTTCCAAAAATCAGTTCAAATCCATTATACTAATCCTAAATGGCAAAAACTCACTTCAAAATGTGGGACGTTCCTTGTTTCACTTCTACATCTAATCTCTCTGCTCAGACCTTATCTCACTGGGCAGTTCATCTTTTTATGATTATTGAAGAAACGTAATAACTATACCATACACTGATAAGACATTTAGCTGGAATTTCATGCACACCTCTCACTCTCATCCACCATAAAATAAACATACCACACAAATAAAAAAAACAAACATGATGCACACCAAACCATATACAACTAAACACCCCACACCACATGATAACAAAGGTACAACTATTAGAATTAGATCCATCGTGAAGACGAAATAAAATTACATATGCTGTGCAGAGTTAGTGTGCAACAACACAAAAGCAATCAACAATTCATATAAATTGTTCACACTGAAAAAGAACAAGACGGGAATATATATACATAACAAATCACCACATCGTTCCATAAAAAATTCCATCCACACAATTAGTTTATATTCAAAAATTTTTTGTTGGAGCCGGTGTGTGTGTGTATGTGTGTGTGTTTGTGCGCGCTCACAGAGGTGCCTACCACCAGTCTGACCATTTGTGTACTGGCTGCATTAAAAATGTGTATTTTGTGTAATGTCAGATTTCGCGCAACTCACAACATTTGATCAAAGAATTATTGTCATGAAAACTGCCACATTCACAAAACCTTAATTTATACTAATTCCAGCTCACCATTTTAATCCTCATGAAACAAAATAATATAGAACGCAACAAGTTATGGTCACAAATGCACACTAATATATATCATTTTTTGTGTTGTATTTTACTCCATAACCCCCAAAAAGATCTTCATATTGTCGAACAATTAATTAATATGAATTATGAATATATATAAATGCATCATTATTTTCGTATATTCTGCTGAACTGGCAAAACTTTTGTTTTTTTTGAGAATACTAGATTGTTCTGCATTTTGTTGTGTAAATACAGTGCCTTTTTATGCACTTTGTATTATTTTTAGACACCTGAGCCACTTTGGGGAAAAACGCGTTTTCTTTTTATGTGGGGGTTACATAAGACATAAGACATAAGACAATTTATTTCGCTTCAACTTTTACATCGAAGAAATCTTGGTGCGCATGGGGTACTCAGATGTGTATAATTATATGTAATTCGCTTATGTTTAAATACAGAAGAAAAGCACACAATGTTAAAAGAAAAAAAGCAATACTGAATGACAAACACAATCATACATACACATTATACCTGCATACAACCTTTGACACTAGGGTGGTTAAATCAATTATAGATTAACACAATGTCAGGAATGACTAGAATTGACAAATTTGTGTGTAGTAAAAAGTAGGCCTACATACATTGCTCATGTTTGCACACTTTATCACGCGCACTCACGCTTACACGAAAAATAACATTATAATATAACAAAATAATATATTTATTTGTCACTAGACTGACTGTCTCTCTTTCTTTCTCTCTCTCTCACTCTCTCTCTCTCACACACACCCACCCACCCACACACACACACAGTGGTAGGAGGAGGATTTTCAGTCATGTTTACTACTATTGAGTAGAGTGATGGCAGAGGGCACGAAGGTCCGCTTCATCCTCTCAGTCCTGCCCTTGGCAGCGCGGTACCTCCGTCCCGATGGTAGGAGGCAGAACTCGCTGTGGAGGGGGTTAGTGGGGTCGTTGGCGATCTTTCGGGCTTTGTTGATCGTCCTCACCGTGCCCAGGTGTTCTAGGCTCGGTAGGTCAGCACCGATCACTTTCTCTGCCTGCCTCACCACTCTGTCTAATCTGTCTCTGTCTTCTGAACTGCACGCATGGTGCCACACTGTCAGGTTGAAAGTCAGAATACTCTCAATGCTAGATCTATAGTACATGGTCATAATGTCCGGACTGACCTTAAACTGTCTCAGCTTTCTAAGGAAATAGAGTCTGCTGTGACATTTGCTGATGACCTTGTCAGGCTGGGTCCACGTGAGATCAGCGTTGAGGATGGTGCCGAGGTACTTGTATTCCTCGGCTCGCTCAACCTCTTTCCCAGCAATGACAAGGGGGGCGGGGTTGGTACTCTTCCGCCTGAAGTCATACAGCACCTCTCTTGTCTTTCCCACGTTGAGGTCAAGGCTGCTGTCCTCGCACCACCGCACAACATGCTCCACGTCTGCCCTGTAGGCCGCGTCGTCGTCGTTGGAGATCAGCCCCACCAGAGCAGAGTCGTCGGCAAACTTGGCCAGCATATTGCCCTCTCTCTGTGCGACGCAGGCGTTGGTGTAGAGAGTGAAGAGTGTGGGCGAGAGACAACAGCCTTGAGGGGCGCCGGTGTTGATGGTGACGGTAGTGGAACACGTGCCATCCACAGACACGTACTGGGTTCTACCCACCAGAAAGTCCACTACCCACTTGATCAGCTGGGCGTCCACCGACATCAATTTCATCTTGTCGTGTAGTAGGCTGGGCCTGACCGTATTGAAGGCTGAACTGAAGTCGATGTACAGGACTCTGGCGGAAGCGTTGGTGGTGTCGAGGTGCTGCAAAAGGGTGTGCACCAGCAGCATCGTTGCGTCGTCGGTGCCCCTGCGAGACTTGTATGCGAACTGCAGCGGGTCAAGTTGGTCTTCCGTCTGCTGCAGCAGTCGCTTGAGGACAAGTTTCTCCAGGCATTTCATGACGACAGAGGTGAGGGCAATGGGTCTGTAATCGTTGTACTCCTTGCAGAGCGCCTTCTTGGGAACAGGTACGATGCGTGCCTCCTTCCACTGGCGCGGCACTTTGCCAGTCTGCAGGCTGCGGTTGTAGAGCGCCTGGAAGACGGCTGCCAGCTGCTCGGCACAGGCCTTGAGTAGGCGTGGGCGTATTCCGTCGGGCCCACACGCCTTGCCCGGCTTGAGTCTGGCGAACGCCGTCTTGACTTCTAGCTCGCTGACGTGCAGACTGGGGTCTGGCTCCACCTCCTCCAGCTCCTGTAGTACTCCCTGCAGTCTGTCGTCCGGCTTGTCGAATCTGGCGTAGAAGGTGTTTAGGTCGTTGGCGAGTTGTGTGGGGTCGCCCTCTGCTATGGATCTGGCCTTCTTCTTCTTCGTGCCAGTGATCTCTCGCACTCCCTCCCACACAGCTTTTGCATTCCCTTCTGTCACTTTCCTCTCCAACTTCTCTCTGTATGCTTTCCTGCACTTGTCTGACAACTTCTTGATCTTGCGTTACCCACTTTGAACAGTGAAATGAGTGCCTTAATATTGACCGATTTTACCAATTTAATTTTTTTTAAATCTTCTAAAGGTTTGTACTATATAATAAAAACAAAATAAAACATCCTGAACCAAAACAAAATTTTCGTCCGCAATTCCTAATCTAAGTGTCGCTGAATGTCATATGCAGCACTGTACATTACATTACATGGTTATTGCTTTAGGTCCAGCGGACTCTTCCGAGCCAAATCAGGACCAATGCACCGCTGTGAGCAATGCTGAACTCTTTGTTGCACATGTTGCAGTGAGCATAATGAACTCTTTTCGAAGATTCAATTATTCTTCGAAAACGTTCTCGGTATTCGCGTAAGAAATGTCGCGCTTTTTGCTTACTTGCAACCTTATCCCGCTTTTCTTCAGACTTGCTCTCATCGTCACTGTCGTGTAAACGCTTTCTTGTTAGATAGTTAGATGTGGATGCCATCTTGTTAGACAGAAATAGCACCTCCCGCGCCGGCTAAAGCTAACATAGCTAGCTTTGCTTCGTAGACAGATCGGCAGCGAAACGCCTCATCTTATTTTTCTATGTTGATACTCGCTTTGCTAGCCAAATAAAACGCACGGCATGTTTAGCAGTTTCCACAATGGCGGATACAAAGTCTCGCATTATCTCTCACGCCCGAGATTTCACTTTCGCGCATGCGCTCTATGGTCAGCAAGTAAAGGAAATAGCAGATCGGAACATAATATAAAATCAGAGCGGGAAAAAAAAATTTTTTTGGAGTATGGTACTCCACGAAAATGCGTATTTTTAAGGAATTGCTCGTATTGTTGTATTTTATGTTGAACATTCGTAAAAATACGCGCTAGCGCGTACGGTAGGCACCTCTGCGCTCATGAACGTGTGTGTGTTACAAATAAAAACTGCGTGAAAAGAAACAGAAAGATTAAAGAAAAATGAACAAAAAGAAAACAAGATGTCAAGCCATTCAAATGTATTTCAAGGCACATACATGGTAGCCGATTTTAAAAAGCATACATTTTCTTGGCTGTGTGGTGACTCAGCTTTATCCTAAAGAAGCAAAAGGAGACCACGGAATGATAGGCCATGAGCTGAACTATCTGCAAGCCCAAAAAATCATCCAAATTGAACCAGCCAATTTTTAGATGCAGAGCAAAATGTGTTTAGAAAAGGGTGAAGCACAGTGACCTTGACCTTTTACAAAGTACAAATGATCCAACATGCTTAGAAGTTGTTAAAGTAGGCTCAAAGTTAAAACGATGTATTTCGGTTCAGTTATTCTTGAGATAAGGCCAAAAGTGTGTTTAAAAAAAAAAGAAGTGAAATTCAGAGAGTGACAGACCGACCGACAACCAGACTAGTACTGAAGGATGGTTCATAATTTGAAGTACTCATATACCAAACCTCAACAAAATTGGTTCACACATTTTTTTTAAGATATTGACCAAAAAATGACACCAATGACCTTGACCTTTGCAGTAGAAAAAAATATGATGGGATTGTAGGCAGGCCACCAATTTAGGTAAATATTCTTAGGAAATTTGGTCAAAAATTCATTCAGTGGATCTTGATATAGACGGACCAACAGACAGACAGACAAGACATTTGGCTCGTTCTTATTCCCCCTATCTATTTCAAAGTATTTCCAGATATTTCTGGAGATACCAAAAAAAAAATGGAAACAACAAAGAAGGGACAAACCCAGTACCACAAAATCCAAAATAAAATCAAACCCGTTTGCATTCAGCAGTCAACATTTAAGCTACGTACTGAAATCTAATCAAACCAGCTTCTTAAACTTACAAATGTTAAACATTATCTAAAATTAATAGGAAATGGAATGAGGAAGGAAAAAAACTGGAAAAATAACTATCTTTCAAATGGTTTTTCAACAGTAGAGCTTGAGTGAAATGTGGAGGGTTGGGGAGGGGTCAGGGAAGGGAAGGAAGGGGATATGGGGTAGAGGAGATGGATGGGGGAAGGCTTAGTCTTATAAACAAATCAAAAGATTTCTTTTCAATAACAACAAAGAACACATTGAGAAGCTGGCTTGACAAGCAAAGTGCACATAAAACATCATTTCACTTTTCAGAATTTTAGGGTGCAGTCAACAACCTACTCAAAGTCTGTTTCAGAACACATCATTATGTCTGGAACGACAACCTTTTTGTAGAAGTTTTTACATTTGTAATAACTCAGCAAAATTTCAAATAATTGGTTCATTCAGCAGTTATTAGTTTTTTGTTTGTTTTTGGTGCGTGTGCATGTGTGTGAACGGTGGTCCCAGTCTATTGTGTAAAATACGAATAAGCAGAAGAAAATCAACATTATAAACCTCAGTTATCTCCCTTGCACATTGTTGCTGTTTAAAAACTGATCTTGAATTCAGTCAACACAATCATCTTATTTAGTGCAACCAATATTGTCTCCGTTGCCTTTCTTCCCCAAGTCAACATCCAGCAAATTAATGAAATCAATAGGTAGTGGCAGTATTTGATTTTGCGACCTATAACAATAGCCTATAATATGATGTGTCACAAAGTTTGCTGTTACAAATTTAATGTAATAATTCAGTGAAGCCTTACTATGTTCTAAGTAGTTCGCTTTTTTTGTTGTTGTTGATTTTTTGTACACTATACAGATGCACCCAGAAATTCATTTTCATACTACAAACTTGACAAAAATAAATAAATAAATAAATAAAAAAGTTAGAGCTAGACACAAACTTACGACAGTAAAAAGTACAACAGCAAACAAAATGGGACGGGTAGCTAGCTGCGCTTGTCAGAGGATCACACAGGGGCACTCCCGTGAATGGCCAGAAGCTGATGCCGGGGCCTCTCCCTGCTTGGGCCCCATCATCTTTGCCTTGACCTGCCCAGCCTGAGGCCCGGTTGGGGATGCAGCAGGCACATCACCATGCAGCACAACATTGTCACGAACACAACACTCGGGCTTGGAGGCGTGCTTCTGTTCCACCACTTTGCTGCTTTTTGAGGGAGAGCCGCTAGGGGAGGAAGGAGGTATACTGTTGGCCTTAACATCAAGGGACTGAGCAGAATCTTGGCTGAACACAGTGCTGGTGGCAGAGGGGGAAGGAGTGTGGGACTGCATAGTAGGGGAAGAGGTGCCCGAGTCTTTATGCTCACTCCTGTTAACATCTTCGACCGATCCTCGTTCGGACTTCTTTGAGCCTCTGCGGCTGCCGTTCCCGTGAGCGTTGGACGACTTCGTGGGACTATCAAAGGCGGAGTCAGCATCATTATCTCCAGTTTCAAAGCAAATGTCCTCAGGCCTCACAGCCTCACTGTCTGTCTCAGTGTTGGTGACTTCAGAGTCTTTGTCAAAGCAGAAGTCCTCAGAGGAAGAGCTATGGTGGCGAGAGCGAGGCCGGCAAGGCCAGCGCAGTAAGACTTTCTCCACCATGCGCACCTGCTGAGCAACCTTCTTGAAGGAAGGGGTGCGAGCCATCCCATCCAGATGCCTTTGGCCTGTGACTTCGGATACCGATAGAAATGTTTCCCCACCACCCACCCCGGGGGAGAGGACAGGTGGACTGAACCCATCAGAGGAGCCTGCTGAGGACCGACTCTTGATGCTGACTCTGAACTCGGGGATAAGGTCCTGCTCTTTCTCAAAGACAGCAAAGTCGTGGATGTTGATGGAATCCAAGTTTTTGGGCTCGGGGATGTTTTCTCCATTGATGGAGAGGCCACGCTTGCGTGCGGGCACCTCCAAGAGAGACACAAAGGAGGGAGGTCTCTCGTGGTCTTTACCTTTGCCTGGCTTCAGCCTCAGAAACAACGATACAGGCTGCATGTGACAAACAGATAAAAACATGATCAGGATCAATTATCATACATCATCAAAATAATGAGAACGTCATACACTAGTTCACTGTCGCATTATGGATGTTAAACAGTCATCGCATTGTCGATTATAAACAACTTACCCTGAAAAAAAAAAATTCACTGCTGCTCTTGTCATCAAACCTACCAAAGAGCCTTCTATCAACGTGCAATAAGTATTTTATTCCAAAGTAAATTATCCTATCATATAGCTGTGCTGCACGTAACATTTGTCTTGTTGTTTGGCAAGTTTACAATGATCCCGTCTATTGAAATATTCTCTTGCTTCTCACTTTCACAAGGCAATAACTTAGCCCTCTTACCTTGTGATCCCCCATGCATGTTTCTTTCCCCATGATGTTGTACTCTATTTTGTGATTAGGATCCTGCACACACAGCATAACACCATGAACTTGAGCCATGATCAACACAGTTCAGACAATTGAAGAAATAAAGCTCTCAAAACTTTTGATTATTGAAGAAACGAATCATTCAATAAGTTAGAACTAATTATTATTTACTCATACTGTGACTTAGGATACAATTCCCTATATTTACGAACAGGAAAATACCTAGCATGGCAAAAGGCACTGAGCAAAAAAAGCAACCACTCAAAAATAATATAAACAGTCACAATTCTAGAAGGAAGAATGATACACTTTCTTTTTTTTTTCTTTTTTTTGTGCTGTTGGTTCTATTCCTCAAATGACCAAAGTCTACTAGCAACAAACAAAAACGTTCAGCATTTAGAAATGTCATGTGTGCCTCTCCTACTTCCCAAACAGTGAACAGAGAAAGGACATACCGAACAGATGATATCTTTGGCGCTGTGAGATAGCAAAATACGATCACACCATGACGGAACTCTGGTTTTCATGTAGGACACACCATCATTCACGTCTTCTGTGAAAGGATAGCTGCACATGAAAACCATGGATCAATACCTACACAACTATTAATATAATTATTCATCAATAATATCAACTCGGCACCTTGAACAAAACATCTGTGTTATTTAAATTTCCATGACTCTGTAGGATAATACACATCACAGGCCTATGCATTCAGTCACTATAGCAATCACCACAACTCCATAACAACTAACGTTCACACATGCGCAGTTGGTTGAATAAACGCCATCTTAAATATCAACCTGTCTTGTTGGACTCTGTTGGTTTTATTTACGTGAAACCTACGCATCTTATATGGTGGCAGAGGTGGGATGGACCCTATTCTCTCCTTTCCTCCACCAGCACCCTTCAATGCATTGAAGGATGACTGGAGTCGCTGGGTACAGAGGTTTGACCGCTTTAGAACTGTCACTGGCCTCCACTCTAAGCCACAGAGAGACCAAGTGACAACTCTTCTCTATGTTATCGGAGACAGTTCAACTGATCTAGTTAACATCCTGAAAATCAACGAGGACAGGGACTCCTACAAGCAGGTACACACTAAAATATCGAACTATTTTTCTGAAAGAACGAGCACAATTGTTGAACGAGCCATATTCAACAAGCGCGCACAAAAAGAAGACGAAAACATCGACGCGTTCATCCACGATCTCCATCTGATCGCCGACAGATGTGCTTTTGGCAATCTTCGGGACGAACTCATTCGCGACAGAATCGTCGTCGGCGTTCGCAACGATGCGTTATCTGACCGTCTGCAAACGAAAGATAATCTCACTCTAGCAGACGCCATCAGAATCAGCCGTCAATACGAAGCTCGTGAATCTTCGAAAACCGTCATCAGAGGCGATGACGTCACTCCTGTTGATTACGTCAAATCGAAGTCAAAACATTTGACGTCTCGCGGGTTTACTAGGCAGACTCCTTCCTCATCGGCACCATCTTCGTCCCCACAGTGTGGGTTTTGTGGCGGTGTTGCTCATCCTCGGAGCGAATGCCCAGCAAGAAATGCAGTCTGCCATGAATGTAACATCAAGGGCCACTTCAGAGCGGTGTGTAGAAAACGGAAAAGGGGCATCTCACGAAATAAGAATGTCCATCAGCTTGCAGATGATGACTCTGAGTCTGAAACCGACGTGGATATTGGCATCATTCTTGAAGTGGATAACGATGATCTCTGGACTGCAGAGATTGCAGTGAATGGCCACATCACTGCTTTCAAGATCGATACCGGAGCCGCTGTTTCTGTAGTCAGCGATCGTGAAGGTTGGCTCAAGAATGTAAAACTCAGTCCGAAAGGACGACGACTACGCGGTGCTGGAGGTATTAAACTCGAACATAAAGGAACTTTCCAGGCTACTCTACAGTATCACGGTCGATCAATAACAGAGGACGTGTATGTTCTAAAAAATCAGCCATGCTCCCTTTTGAGTAAAAATGCCTCGGAAAAAACTCGGAATCGTTGCCCGCATCGACAATGTCAACTCACACAACTCCTTCAAGACTGAGTTTCCTCAGCTTTTCACAGGCCTCGGGCGCTTACAACAAGAGTATCACATCACTCTGGCAGCAGAAGCTGAGCCAGTGTGTGAGTACACAGCCAGAAAGATTCCGCATCCACTCCTGCCAAAATTGAAAGAATTTATTGATAAGATGTTAGATCAAGGAGTGATTTCTCCCGTCACAGTCCCTACAGATTGGTGTTCTGGCATTGTTGTGGTACCCAAGCAGGACGGAGATGTAAGAATGTGTGTAGATCTCACACGTCTTAACACAGCTGTCAGGAGGGAGATTCATCCAATGGCTTCAGTTGATGAAAGTCTAGCGAAACTCAGCGGCAGCAAGGTGTTTACAAAGCTAGACGCCAACAGCGGTTTTTATCAGATACCTCTCGACGAAGAATCGAAACTGTTCACCACCTTCATCACTCCTTTCGGTCGATACTGTTTCAATCGCCTCCCCATGGGTATCAGTAGCGCACCGGAAGTATTTCAGAGAACCATGTCATCGTTACTGGAAGGCATAGACGGTGTCGTCTGTCACATGGACGACATCCTCATTCACGCCGCTACTACACAAGAACATGATCGACGTGTTAGAGCTGTCATGACTCGCCTTCAGGAAGCAGGAATCACATTATCAAACGAGAAATGCGAGTTTTCCAAGAGCTCTGTCAAGTTCTTGGGACACATCATTGATGCCTCGGGCATTAGAGCAGATCCAAACAAAGTGGCTGCCATTACTCAGTTCCCTGCTCCGACCAATATGACTGAGTTGCAGAGATTCATGGGCATGGTCAATCAGCTCGCAAAATTTATGCCTGATCTTGCCGAACTCAATGAGCCCTTACGACAACTTTTAAGGAAAGACAGCAACTGGATGTGGGGCGCTCCTCAACAAAAAGCTTTCCAAAAGATCAAAGACTCATTGACATCCACACCAGTACTAGCCCACTACAGCCCTCGCCGACGTACTGTGATATCAACAGATGCGTCCTCAGTGGGCATCGGAGCAGTCATGTTCCAATATCAAGATGACGGAAGTCGTCACCCTGTGTGCTACATCTCACGCAGTCTCACAGACACAGAGAAAAACTATGCAGTTATCGAAAAGGAAGCCCTTGCTGTTGTGTGGGCATGTGAGAGACTCTCCGAATATGTCATTGGACTTGATTTTCAGGTGGAGACTGACCACAAGCCGTTAGTTCCTCTACTCAGCTCCACAGACTTATCAAAAATGCCCCCTCGAATCCTCAGGTTTCGCCTGAGGATGATGCGCTTTTCCCCCAGTGTTCTCCACGTTCCTGGAAAGAATCAGATCACAGCCGATGCGTTCTCACGCGCTCCTGCACCTTACGACGTCAGCACAGACGATCTGGTCCAAGAAATCGAATCATCTGTAAAGGTCACAATGAGCACGCTTTCAACAACTTCGCAACAACTGGCTGAAATCCGAACCAAGCAGAAACAAGATGCCGAGACCGCACAAATCCGAAATTTCTGCACTCGAGGCTGGCCCTCTGACACGCCTAGTTCTGTCGTTCTCAAGCAGTATTGGGTCAATAGGCAACACTTCACTATTGTGGATGACCTCCTACTCTATGACGATCGTCTTGTCATCCCTCAGTCTATGCGTGACGACATCCTCAACCAACTGCATGTTGGTCATTTGGGAGTCACTAAGTGTGTCGCCAGCACACAGAATTCCGTCTGGTGGCCCAATATCACGGCATGTATCACGAACAAAGTGTCCACGTGTGCAGTTTGTGCAAAAAGCAGACCGGAACGGAAAGAACCCCTCGTTCCATCCCCTTTTCCGGAACGTCCATGGTCACGTATTGGAGTTGACATCATGGAATTGAAAGGAAAAACCTACCTTGTAGCTGTCGACTACTACTCGAGGTGGGCTGAACTCAGACGTTTGGACAATCTATCCTGCGCACACGTCATCGACGGCTCTGTGGGTTCGGGCAAATAGAATAGACCCAACGTTTCCCGGCGTGTCGTAAGAGGCGACTAACAGGGGTGATGTTAGCACGGCATCACTGGGCGAAAGTCTTCTACACAGAAGTCACCGGCCAGGGCGGAGGAACCTCACGTTACTACAGGTTCAACGACCACGTGCTCAGGGCCAAGGCGAGCCACACTGTATTCGTGGATTTCGGCTGTGGCCAACAGCCTGGAGAGGATTGGGCCCTGCCAGGTCTTTTTTTTTGCCCAAGACACAACACATGATGAGGCTATCCACTAATTCCATGCTGGATCGGTCGTCGCCCGGCTACACAAGGACCGCGCCTTCCGTTGGCCACCAGGACGGAGGTGAAAAGTATGCTACTGATGGACAAATTAGCAAGATCCGCACGAGAAACAACATCGTCATAGGAACCTGGAATGTCAGGACCCTAACTGCGGAAGGAAAATTAGAAGAACTGGCCCACGAGCTGGACCACTATCGATGGAACGTTCTAGGTATCAGCGAACTGCGCTGGAAAGGCCTAGGTGAAACAACGACTGACAAAGGCCACAAGCTCTATTTCAGCGGTAGAGATGACAGGCACGAACACGGCGTTGGATTCTTGGTCCACAAGAACATTCTAGCCACTGTCATGGGTTGCCGCCCAGTCTCCAGTAGACTCATTACCATCCGTCTGAGAGCAACCCCTTTCAACATTACCATCATCCAGGCCTATGCCCCAACATCAGACTATGAAGACAGCGAAGTGGAGGATTTTATGAAAATATACAGGCGGTCCTTGACCAAGTGCCGAAGAAGGACATAGTCATAGTGCAAGGCGACTGGAATGCCAAGGTTGGCCAAGATGCGCACCACAACTGGAGAGACACATGCGGACCCCACTGCAACAACGAGACAAATGACAGGGGTCTGAGGCTATTGGAGTTTGCCAGATACAACAATCTGGTACTGGCAAACACGCTTGGTCTCCACAAAAAATCCAGACGATGGACATGGCACAGTCCCGGCGGGGAACATCACAACCAGATCGACTACATCATGGTCAAGAAACGCTTCAGATCAAGCATCAACATTGGCAGGACACGCACTTTTCCAGGAGCAGACATTGGAAGTGACCACGATCTCGTGATGATGTCTTTCCGGCTCCATTTGAAGAGAGTAAATACAGCAAAGTGCACTAGGCTGAAGTTCGACCTGGACAAACTGCAAGACCCGGAGGTGGCAAAAATATTTCAGGCCACAATTGGAGGGAAATTTGCACCACTGCTTATTTTGAGGGCAGGCGAAGTAGATGTCAACACCATGACCAATACCTTCAACTCAGCTGTAACAGATGCCGCCACTGAGATCCTTGGCAAGCACCGACCAAAGAAGAAGCCGTGGATCACACCTGAACTTTTGGATCTGTGTGATAAACGAAGAGAGTTAAAAAAGAAAAAGAACACATCACAGGGAGCTGATGTCTACCGAAAAATCAACAATGACATCCGAAAAGGCATGCGCACAGCAAAGGAGAACTGGATAGAAGATCAATGCCAGGAAATAGAGAACAATCTGAACAAGAACAACAGCAAGAAGGCCTACCAGACTGTGAAGCGGCTGACAAGTGTTAAACAGCCCAAAGTCTCCACTATCCAAAGCAAGTCTGGCATTTGCCTTACAGAAGAACAAGAAGTCTTGGACAGATGGACAGAGTACTGCTCTGACCTTTACAACCATACACCAAATGGAGACCCATCAGTTCTAGCATGTCCCGAGAGCAGAGAAGAAGAAGAAATCCTCCCAATTCTCCGGGAAGAAGTTGAGGCAGCAGTGCAATCGCTGAAGAAAGGGAAGTCAGCGGGAGTGGACAACATACCAGCGGAACTGCTACAAGCAGGAGGAGAAGCGATGACTGATGCTCTCACCATTATCTGTAACAAGATCTGGCAGAGTGGGGAATGGCCTACACCATGGACCCAGTCGCTTGTCATCACTCTTCCCAAAAAAGGTAACCTTCAGGAGTGTGAAAATTAGGGCACCATCAGCCTCATCAGCAATCCCAGCAAGGTCCTCCTGAAAATAATACTCAACAGGTTGAAACCACAAGCTGAACAAATCATAGCTGAAGAACAAGCAGGATTCATGGCAGGGCGAAGTACCACTGAACAGATTTTCAACCTCAGAATAATCTGTGAGAAATACCTACAGCACCAACAACATCTATATCATGTGTTCATAGACTTCAAGAAGGCATTTGACCGAGTCTGGCATGCAGCTCTATGGGCAACCATGAAAGTGTACAACATCAGCCCTAAAATTATAGAAGTCATCAAAAGCCTGTATGACAAGGCTACCAGTGCAGTCCTCCATAACAGCGTCATCGGGAACTGGTTCAAAACAACAATCGGTGTGCGTCAAGGATGCCTACTCTCTCCAACACTCTTCAACATCTTCCTAGAGCGCATCATGTCAGATGCTCTTGCAGATCACGAAGGCACAGTCAGCATAGGGGGCAGAGCAATCTCCAATCTTCGTTTTGCGGATGATATTGATGGATTGGCTGGAGAGGAACAAGAACTTGAACAGCTTGTACAGAGGCTTGACACCACCTCCAGAGCTTATGGAATGGAAATAAGTGCAGAGAAGACCAAAATGATGACCAACAACACCAATGGCATCAACACGGACATCAAAGTACAAGGCCAATCCCTCAACACAGTGCACAGCTTCAAATATTTAGGAGCCATTGTGTCAGACAATGGGTCTCGACAGGAAGTCCTCTCCAGGATCGCACAAACAACTGCTGCCCTGACAAGGTTGAAGCCCATTTGGAAAGACAGAACCATCAGTCTACATTCCAAAGTAAGACTGCTGCGCTCTCTGGTCATCTCCATCTTCCTATATGCTTGCGAAGCATGGACCCTCACAGCAGATCTCCAACGAAGAATACAAAGCATGGAGATGAGGTGCTACAGAAGACTTCTGTGCATTTCCTATACCCAACACATCACCAACATTGAAGTCCGACAGACCATCACACAAGCCATTGGACAACACGATGACCTGCTCACAGTGGTGAAGAAACGGAAACTCCGATGGTATGGCCACGTCACCAGATCATCAGGCCTTGCAAAGACCATTCTGCAAGGCACAGTGCAAGGAGGTAGAAGAAGGGGGAGACCGAAAAAGAGGTGGGAGGACAACATTCGAGAATGGACTGGTTTGACACTGAGCGAAGCCATGAGGGCGGCTGAGGACAGAGAAAGATGGAGTATGCTGGTTAAGCGATCATCTGTGGTGCCCCTACGACCTTCGGGTTATGGGACAGGATAGGATAGGATAGGACGTCATCGACAAACTCAAGACCATTTTTGCATGCCACGGCATTCCCGATATTGTCGTGTCTGACAATGGCACCCAGTTCAGCGGTCGCCTCTTTAAAGCTTTCTCTACGTCCTACAAGTTCAACCACGTCACGTGCTCACCGAAGCACCCTCAGGGAAATGGAGAAGTTGAACGCGCTATACAAACTCTGAAGAATATCCTGAAGAAAAGTGAAGATCCTATCCTTGGTGTCCTAGCATATCGTACAGCGCCTCTGCAAAACGGTCTGTCACCGAGTCAACTCCTCATGGGAAGACAACTTCGTACATGTCTCCCCGTCCTGCAACAAAGACTCATGCCTCAGACCCCCATTCTCCGTGATTTACAGCAGAAGGAAGAGAGGAACAAAAGTGCTCAGAAGATGACCTATGACCGCAGACACAAAGCTCGGTCATTGCCTCCTCTAGAAAACGGCGTTTTGGTATGGATTAGAGACCTTGACCGACCGGGGACCGTGACTAGACAGGTTCATCCACGATCCTACATCGTCCGTACCCGCCACGGCGACGTCCGACGTAACCGCGCAACGCTCGTGCTCTTACCGAGCACTGTATCTCCTGGAGCATCCACCTTCTGCGATGGTCCATCGACCCACACTGCCATGAGTCCACAGCCTGGGCCGTCTTCTGTTCCCACTCCGCACGGCGCTTATAGGCTGACGACAGGCAGAAGGCAGTGATCGTTGTGACCTGTACCTTGTCTACTCCAGAATGATTAACTGACAACAACTGTGACAATAGACATTACAAATACGTGTAGCCCTATGTAGTTTTTGTGAACAATATCCTGACTAGTTTGCTAAATGCCTAATTCACTATTACCCATGATTAGACAGAGACTGAATGACTATCACTGTGGAATTCCTGTTTGACTGGCTATCATTTGCCAGATTCTTAGTTTATAGTTTTATTTACAGCACACCCTGACAGCACATCCAAACAAGCAAGGGAAAACTTGGGAGGGAGATGTAGGATAATACACATCACAGGCCTATGCATTCAGTCACTATAGCAATCACCACAACTCCATAACAACTAACGTTCACACATGCGCAGTTGGTTGAATAAACGCCATCTTAAATATCAACCTGTCTTGTTGGACTCTGTTGGTTTTATTTACGTGAAACCTACGCATCTTATAGACTCTATATTGAAATACATTTCCATTCATTTTTGGGGGATTGTGCCACTTTTGCAACCACTTATAGCACTGAGATAGCAGAGTTTTGACCCGTGAGGATAAATATTTATACTTAAACGGCCAAGTTAAAATATATATATATATATATATATAAAAAATAAAGGAATGTTACCTTGGAGGAAAGTTGACGTCATACTCATACAACCGATCCTGATAAGCTGCCAACTCTAAGTCATACTGTAGTAACTGGTAACAAAAAAAGAAAACAAAACAAAACTATACATTTATAACTGAGACCTTTGAGGGTATTTTTGCCATGTTCATGTTGTCAGTTTTTTTCAACCCTTTTGCTGCAAAGGGCGTATTGCACAAAGTTGAAGACCAATTGTCAGGCAAATCTGGCTCACGACTGTAAACTTTAACCAAAAATTCTAGCTTGAAAGTATTAGAAATAACTGAAAGTATCCTTGCGAGTGTATTTTTGTGTGTATGCGTGCGAGCGCTGAAAGCAAGATAAAATTTGGTTTTTCGCCATAACAATAATATTATTATAAGTAAAACTTCACATTTATGAAAGGTAATTTAATAATCTACACGAGTACGGTATTTGTAAAAAAAATATATATATATAAAAAATATGCTCGATATTTAAAAAACCAAAAAAACACAATTTAATTTGAGTCCCAAACGGAGAAGTTGGGAGGGAGTTAAGGGGTAAACACATCCATCATCTTCGCTTAATTTTTTTTGTTGGTTGATGGGCATGAACAGTAGTCTCTATCCTCTATATCTGTTTTAGCACCAAGATCAACTTTGCCTGTCAACAAGACACTAATAAATTATGCAAAAACACAATAAAAACATGAAAGAGTTTTTACAAATAAAATATAAAAGACAAGAAAGCGAATGGGAGGAGGAGAGCAGCTAAGGAGTGAGAGGGCTGGAGGCGTATGGTGTGATGGCGGTGGTCTCAATCAGAAAAAAAGGAACGATGATGGTGATGGGAGGCGAGATCAGACATTTTTAAGGAAGACATGAGTTTTCAAGTTGGACTTGAAAGTGGTAATGTTTGGAGAGCTGAGAAGAGAGAGAGGAAGAGAGTTCCAAGTTGAAGGACCAAGCATTGAGAAGGATCGACAGCCTGAAGAGTAGAGTCTGTATTGGGGTTTTTGTAGCATGATGGTGTCAGAGGAAGAACAGACTTCTAGATGGCTCGTAGAAGAGTATGTTCTGGGTGAAGTAAGAAGGGGCTAATCCATGGACGCACTTGTAACAGAAAGTACAGATTTTGTAGGTAATCCTCTGAGATACAGGAAGCCAGTGTAGAGAATGACAAGCAATGGTCATCAAAAGCAGTCAAAGGGTTCATAATGGCACTGCATGCAAACTTAATTTCTGTCTTCTGTAAAACTGCAAAAAGCAATCTTCTTAGATCACCACACCCTGAGCTTGTGTTACACGTTTTGTTATTTATCAATGGCTGATTCAGCCCCGATGCTTGAATCTTGATAAGTGTAACTCAGATTCATTTATCCACGCAGGTGTTCACTCAGCAACAAGGCAGGTGTCGTCATATGAAGTTTTTCAACTTTATTCAGCAAACATCAACAACTGCATACAAGATCGCTTTCCGAAAATTAATTCAAAGATCATTAACAACAATCATCACAAATCACTCAATCACTCTTACAAGCAGACAGCGCGTGACGTATATAGCCTCTTTGCAATCGAGAAAAAGTTCGAACATTCCAGCAGGACACAATCACACCCAATCAAAACAAACTTGTCACTGGAACTATGCACTGTCTTATGTCATATAACCTTATTTAGTACAGAAAAATCGCTTAGCTATTACTATCACAAGTAATTCCAGAAAATTCCTAGATTTATCTCGAAGCTTCAGTCGACAGAAAAACAAAACAGTAATTCCAGAAAATTCTCAACAATATTGACCGACGAAAATGATAAACATTGTACAAAGCTTCTTCTAGCAACAACGCAAAATCAAATAAAAGGTAAATACACTCTGTGATTTCATGCTTTGCAAAACAAATGATCGGATCTATCAAGCGCGTCTCAAACGTTACAGCTTTTTTGAGGCAAACATGCAAGTTGTATTATAGTTATTATTATAGAAATAACTTGAGAAGCCAACGCCTGAATAACAAAATTAAATTTATGAACTGACAGAATGATAGAGGAGGAGGATGAAGGAGAATGAAGGAAAAACCAGAATATTTACTGAAGTACCTACATACCCATTTTATCGTGTTGTGGAAGAGGTCGGAGTGCTTTTCATGACAGTCAAAGCTCTTGCTTTCTATCGTCATCACAACCTGCAAATCCAAACGTCAATTTTTTTTTTGTTATTCAATAGAACAAAAATACTATTTAAATTTTTTTTTTAAAGCGAATTATCACTCAAAACAAAAAAAAAAAGGAACCAACATGACATCTTCTGTACACTTTAATTATTCTTAGTGAAATTGGACATTCAGCTCCACTCTGCATATTATTATTATATTAGTCAGCTACTCTCTGCATATTATTATTATTATTATTATATCAGTCGATTTTCTTCTTTAGTTACACTGAATGCGAACGATAGCGTGTCTGAGATATAGTATTAATATGTAGTTATAATTAAAGTATCGTGATAAGATAAAAATGTGTAATCTATTTTTAATACAAGTGAGGTATGTATTGTAGACCTTCCCTATTATAGTCAATGCTATGTATTTAGGCTTATTTTTTTTAGTAAGGTGTGGGTATAATGTTTGCAAGTGATGACATGAGGTAAATATGGAATGTGAATCTGCATTGTTTTTGATTAAGTGATTTTACAATTGTAATTTCTGTTTTAGAGATGAATAAAGACATATTGTATTGTATTGTATTGTATTGTATTGTATTGTATTGTATTGTAGTGTATTGTATTGCATTGTATAGCATTGCATTATGTACTGACCTTGCCATTGCTTTCTTCTGTGTAGACAACCTTGTTGATCTGATTCTTCTTGCCCCGCATCTGCTGTGGAACTGCCTTGGCAGTCAATGCCTACAAACACCACAGATTTTGTAAAGCGCTTTTTCAATGGAAGGGAAATAAAAACTGCAGAGAAAATTTTTTAAACTGCTAAAAAAAAGTATCTTTCTCAAATGGCATAAACTATTTGTCTTCATACCAAAACATAATTATTTCGGTTCTGTCGGTTTTAGCATGATTATTTCCCTTTGCATCTTGCCTTTGTGCCTGTGGGGATTTGGTAGTTATGGACACTGTAGCTTACTGACGCAGCTTTTTTATTTATTTACTTGTTTATTTGTTTTCTGATTTGTTTGTTTAATTAATTATAATATTCTTATGTTAGTACAGAGTAACATACCTTTATCAATAAACAAGAATCTAAGCGGAAGTTGAAATCACCAAATATACACATTGGAACATGGCTGCTCTGTTCATTCTGAAACCTGCACATAAATAAAGAAAAATATATATATATGTTACTGGCAATGTGTGAAATTCTATAGAATACCTAGATAAAGTATAGAATGCCTGCTTAGATAAAGTATAGAATGCCTGAAATCTTATCTAGGCATTCTATACAATACCGGGATTTCACACATTGCCGGTAACATATACATAAACAAACAAATAAAATATTTTCAAAACAATGAATTATTATTCTTGGTATTTTTTCCACATATGAAAGATCATATAATGAAGAAAAATATGTTACTAATTCAATGGTTGGTACTGTTGCCCTTGTTTCAGGTTCTTACATTAGCGGTATGATGATTATGATGATGACAATGATAATGATGATGATGACAATGATGATGATGATGATGATGATGATGATGATGATGATGATGATGATGATGATGATAATAATAATAATAATAATAATAATAATAATAATAATAATAATAATAATAATAATAATAATAATAATAATTGTAGCATCTTGAAATTTTCTCATATGTAAACTTCTATCAAATTCAAATATCCTCGCTCTATGGCAATATGCAATATTTGCACTTACTTGTCTAAAACCCAGGTCAAAGCAGTTTTCCTGTTTGTAGAATACAAAGACGGGCTCTGAAATAAATACAAGGAACGAATTATGGATGGTAACACCTACGAGATCAATGCTGGAAGACGTATACATATACATCAGCTTCTGCAAACAACCGATTGTGTGTGCACAAGTGAAAGCAGCTCACAAACAAAATAGAACACATTTATTTCTAAGAATGCCTGACGTAGCTTCAAACATAACTGATAGCTTCAGAAATTAAAATAATGTAATTGTAACTAAGTGAATTCAATTTTCTTGTTCTCTACTCTAAGAAAGTTGTGGATCATGGAGTATTCATTTCAATGTCCCGAGTATTAACAGCCTCCTGAGGAAGAAGAAGGAGAGGATAAAAAATAAGAAAGAAGGTGATGAGTGAGGTAAAGAGGATAAAACCAGTTGGGGAGTGAATGAGACTTACAGACTCCATCGCAACAATGTTGGAAGCATCATGGAACAGATGAATATTGACCAAGTCAAATATGCTGCACACACACACACACACATACAAAAAAGAAGATATATGTGACTTACAAATTCACATAATAAGAATATAAATCATTACAGACAATGTTTTGTAATGTCAAAAAGGATTTCAAAACAGACTTGCTCACATCAACATTAAAGTTTGTAAAACCCTTGTAAATGAAAATGTGTGAATACGTTTGCATCTGCAGAATAAGACAGTAATGTACTAATCAAAAAAACTTTAAACTTACCAGTTGTTAATACTCCATCGAGTTCTGAGGTAGCCTTTCCTTGACCACTTGAACTGCAACAACCAACCAACATATTGCAGAACTAGTAAGGTGTGTTTGCAACTGTACTTCTAATTTAGTGTAAAGACAGGAAAACAACGTCAGCCTCATTTCTTTCTTTCTTTCTTTCTTTAAATTTTAATGGATGTTACCTTTTTTGACTTTACAAATTAAGACACTTGAGGAAAAAAATGCAGTAGATAAATTGTGAAATTTACATTCTCCAATGATTTTATATTGTTTCAAGGTCTTATTTTGTCTCATTCCTTATCGCATATGTATATGGATTTTAAGGTTTAGTATGAATGCATGAGGACTGTACTTTGAAGTGATCTGTCATTAGGAAAATGCGATGTCATCATCATCATATTCATCATCATCATCATCACCTTTATTATTATTATTATTATTATTATTATTATTATTATTATTTTAGTACTATTCTCTATATCGTCATGACCACTGTCTTCCTCACCTCTCCTCCCATTGTCACATAATGGAAAAGCCCAACAAACACAGCATGCTGAAAACAATGATTAAAATAAATACCTCAGGGAAGAAATGTTGAGGAAACTTGGCTTTGTCTTTGATGGGAACATTTTCGATGTTTCCTGACAGCACCTCCCTCCCCTCCACAGCCACAAATTTCTTATCTGCAACATACAAAACACAAATTTCTGATTAAAGCAAACTAATTACATTTCATCATCATTGAGTATTTTATCATAAGCCAAATGAAGTACTTTTCAAATATGATTATAGTTAAAAAGAAAATGCAGGCATTATTAAAAATAATAATAATAAAAGCCAGAAGGGCAAAGCTCATATGACTCACATGCTCCTTATGAAACTTGCAATGTTTAACATGGAAATGACTGCCCAAAAAGAAATTTAAAAAAAAAGAAAAAAAAAGGAAACATTGGCATTAAAATGCAAAGCAATATCGACTTTGATCTTTCTATGCTCTTGACCTTGAGATGACTTTGACCTCATACACTCATGTAATATCAAATAAACTACAGACAAAGTTGTATCATGCTCAACAAAAATCCCTTTGGGATGACCCTGACATTCAGTTACCTTGATCTTGGGATGACCTTGACCTTTACATAACCTCTCATGCTCATGTATGATCAAGCAACCCAATGTTGTTGCATATTATGGGTTAAATAGAGCCATTCCACTGTATGATGACATATTTTTTATTTTTTTGTTTTTGCAAGGCCTAAATGTGACCTTGACCTTGACCTTATATATATATATATATATATATATATATATATATATATATATATATATATATATATATATATATATATATATATATATATATATATATATGTGTGTGTGTGTGTGTGCGTGTGTGTATGTATGTATGTATGTTTGCACCATCTTCTTACTTATATTATTTTATAAGCAGACAAAGAATCTTGTCTGCGTGTATTTAGTTGAAAACAAAATAAAGGCATATTTGTTGAATGAAAAATACAAAACATCTAAGAGTGGAAGTTAAAGAGAGATGGGAACATCAACCACAAGTTTTCACTTTAAAGCAAACTGATGTAAAATAATAATAATAAAGAATTATTTTTTTAAAAAAAAGAAGAAATAACTAATGGAGAGTGGAGGGGAGGGGAGGGGGGAGGCGGGAAGGGAAAGGTAACACCTCCCTATTTTGATAAGCAGCGAACAAAGAATCAGCTTTTGAACATGGATTAATATAATTAAAAAACAAATGCAAGCATTCTGTTCTATGAAAAATACTGAACATTTAAGGAGGAGGTGGGAGTTCAGAAACAACCCCAACTAACAGAATGCTAAAATAATAAGAAAATTAACATTAAAATTTAAAAAGCGTCAACACACATGGTTTATAAAACCAAACCATGTGGCAACGCATCCCAACTTCACTGCAACAAAATGCATGTTTTGCAGAGGGGGAAAAAAAGAACCAAAACATTTAAGTTAACTTCGCTTTGAGGAAGATAAAACTGAGGCATTTAGCCGACTTCCCACAAGATGGTTCCAAACTTCGAAAAATTGGTGATAAGCCATCACACAGGTAGTTAAAAATAATATAATTTTGCTGTTAGGTGTATGCTTTTATCGAAACAGAAAATGAGAAGATACTGAGAAAATAAAATTTTTCTATGGCAGACATGTTTATAAAAAATAAACGCTAATCAAACACAGAGATGTACGGAATTTTACATAACCAATGCTGAAAATTAGCAAGCTTGCAATTCATTAACTGAAAGCCGACGTACGATAAATGTCCCAAAACTCAACATTTGGGAGCTTGAAATCATTAAGTCTCGGAGTCACTGTACTTTAAATGTCCAAAATTGCCCTTCAACAGATGTGTGCTTATTGACTTTTTTTCTGAGATCATTCACCTGATATTTCTTTGATCTTGCTTCTTGAAAAAGTTTTTTCCTCTCTCTCTCGCACACACACACTGTAACAAGAGGACCAGTTTACACCGCACAATTGGAGCTTTTGCTTGTTTGGTCAGTATAGACTTAGAAGGTCACTGTTGGTCTGAAGCAGACGATAGAAGTGATCATGCGTAACACAGTTGTAGCTTGACGCCCGCACAGTTAGTGACATCATCGCAGCCTACGATAGAGCTTCGATTTTACAGCCACTCAGATTTTTCCGGCCAATTGATTGATTGATTGATTGATTGTTGCTTTAGGTCCAGCGGACTCTTCCGAGCCAAATCAGGACCGGACAACCCCCAATCCGCATAAAAGATCTGCCGAAACAACCCTAGTGGGAAAATTGAATGCCCTCCACCAGCCAGTCACTTTACAATAAAGACATCCCACGCAAGGGACGGCTGAGGCTTCACCCCAACTTATCGAACCCCGGTTTACCAAAACAAAATAGAATACAAACATCATTATAAATTATCAACAAAACACGTACATATAAAATGCCTACATTGCTAAATAATAACATCATAGGAAGCCCTAGTGACCACTTGGCAGAAAGCGTCCAATATTCCCAAGCTGATCCAACAGACCTCATACACAAACAAGGAGTCTTGTCCCGGAAGAGTTGTCAAGAAAAAAGGTAGAGACTGGTCCAGCGAAGTAGACGATAGTATAGCAGATTGATAGAACAGAGCAGGAATGAGAAAGAGCAAATGAGAAAGACAGCGACAGTGGGAATTTAAAGCACTAAATTTCCAGAAAGTGGTGATACTATTTATACTGAAACCCCCGGCACCCCAACGGGGCCAATAAGAACACATCTAGAGTAGGTAGAACCAGTTCTGGCTGATTCAAGGAGAGAGGTAGAAAGTGAGTCGACATTTAAACTGCCTAAAGTACACAGCTACGTCCTAGCAGAAATCTCTCCACTGATAGGGCAGGGAAGCAGTACTTGTTGAATATTCAAATTCAATCAAGTTAGCCACGGCCTGACATTGTCAAAAAGGTAAATGAACATACTTTTGTTTCATCGTGATGTATTTATATTATTGTTGAATTATGTGTGTGAAATTTGCTATGCACAGAATGAATTGTTAGTCTGACGTTGCGTGACCACGTGGAGAATCCGACCACGAGGCGAGCACGACCTGCCGACGCCATGTTGTATTATGTACGGACAGACTGTCGTTTAACCAATATGTATGCCTGCAGACCAGTGGCTGTACCAGAGAATGTTTATAATATTAGTTCTTTCTCTATGTGTATAGTTAGCCACGTTTTATATTTATATATGTATAGGAAATTGGAGTGAAGATTCCAGTGGACCACGGACTTAGCAGAATGTTCGTCGCTTATATATAGAGATGTGGAGCTAATTACTGAGGGCTACTTCGGCCTTCAGTGAGACGCTCTGCACACACCTATTATACAGGGTTGTGCAGAATTTCGTCTATGTTACAGACGATCAGGCACTATATCGTGAGCCCAACTCGGCGAACAACAAAAACAAGTCGTCGCTGAACGTTGGCTGCCGAGGCATCTCCAGCATTGCGCGAAGATAGCCCACCAGTCTAACCACAGGGAGAAGACTCCACGACAACACAGCTGGTCACAGAATCCACCACAACACAGCTCTTCGGACACTGAGCTAAGTACACAGCCTTCAGTGCACCAAACTCTGTATAAACAGGACCACAGTAGTCCACTCTTCAAGAACTCTGACCATTAGGGCAGAAAGTATCCAGTGCCCTATGATGAGAAAGTAGCTGCCTAGACTATCAGCGAGCGAACCATTCGCATTGACATTTGAACTTTTAAGTTAGTTTTGTACTTCGAAGATCGTGTATAGAGTAGAGGAAATAAATGTGTGATATTTACTGTTATCAAGTGGCTGGACTCATTATGTTTCATAGCCGTGTGAAAGCTAGTGTGACAGTGATCTTTTACCATTTTTCTATCTATCTCTGTACCCCAGCCTAAACACAGACCGAGCTAAACAAATAAATGTATTAAGTGAAGTCAAAGGGAGATTACTAGCGATCCCCATCGACTAAGACGAGTGGGTAATAGCAGTCCATTGTGCAGAGCCCAGCAACAATAAAAACCCACGTCACACACACAATATCACTCACTGATGTATGCATGTCTGTGTACACTCGCCAACAGGCGCATGCATGCACGCACTCACACACACACACACCCACTCTCTCTCTCTCCACCCCACTCTACCCCACCCCAACATTTTGATTTGAAAAACATATTTAATATCTCTAAAAACGTAGCACGAAAGAAATCCATTATCTTAGAATTCAGAAATAATTACATTATAAAAGAATATAAAATTATTTGGAAAGATGTCAGTAGGTACAAAATCTATAGATTCATTTTCTCATCATCATTAAAAATAATTACATTATATTACACATGCATTGGACAAATTCTGCATGGAAGTGTTTTGTGTGTGTGTGTGTGTGTGTGTGTGTGTGTGTGTGTGTGTGTGTGTGTGTGTGTGTGTGTGTGTGTGTGTGTGTGGGTGTGTGTGTGTGTGTGTGTGTGTGGGTGTGTGTGTGTGTGTGTGTGTGTGTGTGTGTGTTTTTAATGTATTGACTAATTAGCAACACCTGCCGGTCATAAATATTTCATGCTGTTTTTCATGATCTTCTATGTGTATTTGCTCCTGATAATCTTCCAAAAGGTAAACAGGCTGGTTTACAGACAAAATAAAACAACACAAAGCAATTAACAATATTTTAATCAGAGGGGGTTGGAATGAGTGAAATGGATTTTTCTCACCAAAAAATAATGTCATGAAGAGAAATTCTATAATAAAGTATAATTATATTTACCACACTTAACAATCCCAGCTTTTTTCCCCCAAACACACTGTTAGTGTAGGTGTAAAACCTGGATGGAAAAATGTAGGCTTGAAAAGTTAGAAAAGGCAGTAAATAAGGTCTGATGAATCAAACCTGGACTTACAAAGACACAAATAGCAAGCAATAAATTCCAGTCCTGCAAGAAATCTTTTGGGGCTAATTCAACTGGGATTTAAAATGTTAGGAAGTGTGCAGAGGCGTGTGCCTGCACACACATGCCATATATTCACATGCAACACACACACACTCAATACAGAAAGAAATGGGAAGACATGGAAACGAGACTTGACGAAAGCAGCAATGTTTCTTCTACAAACGAATAAAATTACAGTTTGGCCGTGAAATGCTGATCTCTCAGTTACCTAATATTTATGTTCATACTTTGATAAAATGTCGTTGTTCAGATCATAAGTTACAAATAGAATTAGGAAGGCGGAAAGGTGTAATAAGGAAAGAAAGATTTTGTAGGGACTGCAATATGGGTTCTATTGGAGATGAATTTCACTTAATTTTGAGTCTCCAGCAACAAGCACGTTCAACAAATGTTTATTTCTAACAAATATTTATCATGCAAGTCAACGTTTAACTTAGGTAATTTGATTTGGGAAAGAAAACAGGAATTACTAAAATCGGGTAAAATTTATAAAATTAGGAAAGGGTGTACACTAACAATATTAACAATATTAGCAGACTATTGCTGTTTTGAAATGTTAATAATGTTATTGTTATTTTTTAAAAACTGAATAATACTTTTTTATGCTTATGTTTTTGTACCCTGCACACCCCAAAAGGGGCGAGTAACGGGTTTAAATCTTGAATCTTGAGAAGGTTCACTCGATAAGCAAAGGCAAAATAACAGGAAACTGTAGCAAACTGCCGTGGCAGTCTTCTAGCGCATCAAATGCTTCCTGCCCCTTCAACATCCCTTCTCTACCCTCCCCTTGACACCCAACACTAAGAAGTCAGTCTTTGTTTTCACTGCCACTTTATTTTACCCACCCTAGATCACCCTTTTGCCCCACTCTAGATCTTTCTCATTAACCATCTTCCTGTGCTGGGCGTTGAACATGTTATGCGCTGAGCAAGTTATCATGCATTCACTAGCAAAAATGGTTTTCTCAATATAAACACTACTATATACCAACATAATTTACTATCATAAATACCATTCTGAACGCAATAAACTCAACCCTTAAAACACTGTCTCCTATCCATTCCCTCAAAAACAAGATGGCTCATCATTAGCATTGCAATATTGCAACACGCACACACAAATCTGTTTTTCGATCCCAGCCAAAAGAGGGAGGTGTGTTATTCATTACTATTACTAATTCAAGACTGGTGCCAAGCTGTCTAGTATTTACGTTTGGAATCTGG
The DNA here is from genome assembly GCA_036898135.1 of Oncomelania hupensis. Classification (NCBI taxonomy): domain Eukaryota; kingdom Metazoa; phylum Mollusca; class Gastropoda; order Littorinimorpha; family Pomatiopsidae; genus Oncomelania; species Oncomelania hupensis. The sequence continues at coordinate 21,474,683 of CM072511.1, read as the reverse complement.
CCTATTTAGTCTGCCTGCATCAAAAGCTAAACCCATTCAGCAACAGAGTAGCTGAGAAAATCGTAGGTGTACTGTGCTTTTCCGCCTGTTCATATGTTGTTAGAAATACGTTCAAGGCTCGCAGATACTCTGCACTGTATGACTGTTCTATAAACAAAACCAATGGGGTGTACTAAAACCACTCAGCAGAGGCCTACATTTACAACAGCTTAATGTTATTGTAGGTCACTCTGTCCGCACAGTTATTATAGTTGTTTTTGTTTTTTTAAATAATCCTATAACTTTAAACTAGAGATTGGTATGGTTATAGGCCTAGGAGGCATATAATTATATTTATGCTTCCCTGCTAGAAAACATTAACGTGGTCTTGGTTAATTACTGTTCTGTTTGTTGCTGGGAACGCTAACATTGTTACATGTACTTCTAAAACAACGACTAAACAGGCATAATAAACTAAACAAATTCATCATCATCATCATCATCATCATCATCATCATCATCATCATCATCATCATCATCATCAACATCATCAATCATCATCATAATCATCATCAATCATCATCATCATCACCATCATCATCACGCTTTCGGAAAAGGAAATAGAAAAGAGTTTTGCCAACCCAGGAAGAAAAACTAACTAGATCCAATCTCTCTCTCTCTCTACCTCTGAAATATTTGTTTGCCAGGAAGTGGTTCAAAAAGTTGTATCAAGATAACGGCGACTCTGTCCGTCCATACAACGGAGGATCCAGTTCCAGAAATACCGGTACCGGTCGAAGTAATTAACCTCCTTCTCTCCCCCATCTCCCTTCCCCCTTCTTCCACTCCACCCCTAATCCCGACTCTCCTGTAATTAGGGTATCTGGGGTTCGTACTTAACATCCACCACAGTGCGGTCTGTAAAACCAAATCCTATACTCAATATCCTGGGATAGGTTTGCAAGGGCTAATAGGTTTCAGTGCAGCTATTGGCCTTATCAACAGCAGCTGTGTTGTCTGTGGGTACCTGGCCTACCTACTGGCTGATCGACACCTGTAGGCGAAGGAACTGCCGGTGGCACTGTGCTGTAAAACCACAAGCAGTCAGCGAACTTGAACTTTAGAACCTAACCACATTGCCAACAGGAGCAATGTGTTCCAGATATTAAATTATTTTCTTTGTCTGTAGCTTCAGAGGTAGCAAAAACTGGCCAACTCGCGAGGGCCAGAAATGTGATTCAACGACAATAACAACAAAACAAACAAAAAAGCGTTAAAAAGAAACACAAACAAACAAACCCTAAGGTACGAGGAGGGGTGCCTTTGCACTGGGCTGATACAGGTTTGCCTCAAGATTGCATCCTGATATTTTAACCGCTACTGGTCGTGTCTTATAATGGCCACATACCTTTGTAAAATCAAAGACTTTATTGTATTTGATGAAATAACCATCTCTCTCTCTCTCTCTCTCTCTCTCTCTCTCTCTCTCTCTCTCTCTCTCTCTCTCTCTCTCTCTCTCTCTCTCTCTCTCTCTCTCTCCAACAGATTTCTAATCAACCAGCCCTAGAGTCTAGCCTAACAGCACATTTCCACTCCATTCTTCATTGTTTGTTCCTGCACCTCAATACTACATCATGTGCACCCATCATTTGGCACCACAAACACTACCGAGTGCTGTGCTCTCGTGGAAGCGATGCGGAAAGCCCTAGCTTGGCCCACTCACGCAAGAGGCAGCAGCAGTACAATACAACACTATGACACTCAACCCATTGTCTGGCACAAGAAAATCTGTAGGCACAATCCGACCCCCTCAAAAAAAAAAAAAAAAAAAAAAAAAAAAGTGTTTACCCAGAAACAATCCACCAGAAAACACGGTAACTTGTAAGTGTCGGTACTACTGTTAGTCTTTTGGTTTCCATGTAATTCCTGTTAATTGCAGTATTGGCAAAAGGTTCGTTGTACAGTATTACTAGAACTAGTGCGTAATACTACGGTACTATACTGCGCCCTCTGCCCCCGCCAAAATACTCCAGTAATAAGGCGAGGAGCGCCGGTGAACACTCTCTTCAGCGTAGCTGTTGCGCGCACATATTGATGAGAGTCTAAATAGCCAACGTAATGTGTTTAACAACACTAAAGAGACATCATACTGGTTCAAACCCCACCCCCACCCCCATTTTATACCACTTTAAAGACTTTTAAAGTCCCATTCGTTCTCATCCTCTTCCCTTGAGAAGAATAATCGGTTCTACTTCTACAGGAAACGCAGTGGTGCAGACAGACAGACAGACAGAGAGAGAGAGAGAGAGAGAGAGAGAGGGGGGGGGGGAGGGAGAGAGAGAGTTTGTATATATATCTATGCCAAGGATTAGATCAGATAAAAAATTTATTTTGCAAGGGTTAAAGAGTAAGCGCTGGATGCGCTTTTTTATACCTTGCCCTTGGGGTTTTAACAATACCTATTAAATACAACTCAATGTTATAACATTCACATCATGGAACAATAACAAATAAACAAAGTCATCATTAGATAAAATCATTTTGAAACAATTGAATTCAAATTAATGTTGTTAATATCAATCAATAACATTAACAATTAATGTGTATTTAATTTTTAATGTGTTTTAAGAGACGTGTTCTAAATGATGCAAATTTATATGCTGGTGTGAGATCTTCAGAAAAGTTATTCCACACAGTGGAACCAGAATAAGCTAGACTAGTTTTGAAGAGATCAATTCTTGGAATTGGAACATTTAATTTTGTAGACCATACGGTAGGTTGTTTTGTTTTTTGTTTTTTTTTTTTGTGGTAGTTGTTGATGTTTTGTTTGTTTGTTTGTTTGTTTTTTTTAAGAGAAGAAAGATAGGAAGGTGCATTGCCAGAAATGACCTTGTGCATAAATACACCTTTGTTAAATTTTAGTCTATCGGTAAAAGGTAGAATATTGATCCGTTTATAGTCATCTGGAGAGATTTTTTGTTTAAGAATAACTTATTTAATTGCACGTTTAATTGAGAGAGAGTGGGTGTGTGTGTGTGTGAGAGAGAGTGTGTGTGTGTGTGTGTGAGAGAGAGAGAGAGAGAGGGAGAGAGAGAGAGAGAGAGAGAGAGAGAGAGAGAGAGAGAGAGAGAGAGAGAGAGAGAGAGAGAGAGAGAGAGAGAGAGCCTTCAATAATATTCAACAATCTAACTTCTGTCGGATAGCGCAGTGGTTGGAGCACTCGCTACTGTGTCGCAAGTTAAGCATCGTCCAGTGCGGTTAGCACTTGGATGGGTGACCGCAAAACGTGAAGCGACAAATAGCAACGCTCCCAGTTGACTCAACTGTGACTGAGTACCTACTCTCTTAAGGGTGGGGAAGGTAAAGCAGCGAGGGAGAGAGATGGGCATCACCCTCATTACGCTGGCCCAAGTAAAATGTGATCTCCAACATCACGCTCCCCTACGGCCACAAGGCTATGGGACTACCTTTACCTTTACCTTAACTTTACTCTCACAAACCCTCTTCTTTGCCAATCTTCCAGTTCTACGATGCTGCACATCGTCACTCGGCTCTCTTGTCATTTCTGCCAACCTGTGCCTCTCGCTCATCAGAACTACGAGGAAAGACAAGACAAGACTGCTGAAAGTGAACAAAGTCATAAGTTAAATGGTTTCTCTTACGGCATTTCCCTACCCAAACAGCCCCGGGAAGTGGGAGTGGCTGAGGAAGCGGGAAGAGAAGAAGTCGCTTTCAGCAGCGCAATGTTCAAAGTTATCCATAACAGCTTAACACTTTCCTCTCATCCAAAAGCAGTTGTTTTTTTTCCCCTACTGACTTAGTTTTAGGTAGACGGAAAATTCTCTTATTATCAGGAACTTCCCACCTCCATTCCCACACCCCTTTTATGTGAGAAGTGGGGCTGATGATGGAGGGGGAGTAGGGGGGGTATGAAAAGTGGGTGGAGGGATGTAATATCCCCTTTCTATTTATACAAATTTATTTATTCCTTTATTACTTTATGTTATTACAATTTTTTTTAATATCCACATTTAAAGACTTTGTTTTGTTAATGGAAACTTGTACTTTATTATGTGTATCAGCTTATATATTTTATGTGGCATGTAGTTGACACCGCTTTTGTTTGTATATGTGTATACTTTGCTTAGCCGTGAATCTGCTTTGTTGTGTGTGTGGGCGCGCGCGTTCATGCGTGTGCATCTGGTTATTGTACATGTATGTTATAACTTATAAGACGCCAAATTTTCACTCATTTCTTGGTGAATAAAGATTTTTTTTTACTTGAAGCTTTTCTCAAAGCATAGAATAACCTAATGACATTTCTGGATGGTGTTGCAATTAGTACAACTGAAAACAAAGCAAAATTAATCAATCGTCATTGACATGTTATTGCTGCCTAGAGGAGGCATTCACCTACTCACTTAAGATCTTAATGACACCTTTGGATGTCCAACATAATAGGTACAAATCAAACAACAATAAATCAACATACACAGTCACGTCGGCAACAGGTTAAAAGTGTCAATATTTCTGTCGTCAGAAAATTCGTTAAGGGCCAAACTAACCCAATTTAAAAGCTAAAACGGGTTAACAAGACTGAAGATTTATTCTATCCTATCCTATCCTATCCTGTCCCATAACCCGAAGGTCGTAGGGGCACCACAGATGATCGTTTAACCAGCATACTCCATCTTTCTCTGTCCTCAGCAGCCCTCATGGCTTCGCTCAGTGTCAAACCAGTCCATTCTCGAATGTTGTCCTCCCACCTCTTTTTCGGTCTCCCCCTTCTTCTACCTCCTTGCACTGTGCCTTGCAGAATGGTCTTTGCAAGGCCTGATGATCTGGTGACGTGGCCATACCATCGGAGTTTCCGTTTCTTCACCACTGTGAGCAGGTCATCGTGTTGTCCAATGGCTTGTGTGATGGTCTGTCGGACTTCGTCGTTGGTGATGTGTTGGGTATAGGAAATGCACAGAAGTCTTCTGTAGCACCTCATCTCCATGCTTTGTATTCTTCGTTGGAGATCTGCTGTGAGGGTCCATGCTTCGCAAGCATATAGGAAGATGGAGATGACCAGAGAGCGCAGCAGTCTTACTTTGGAATGTAGACTGATGGTTCTGTCTTTCCAAATGGGCTTCAACCTTGTCAGGGCAGCAGTTGTTTGTGCGATCCTGGAGAGGACTTCCTGTCGAGACCCATTGTCTGACACAATGGCTCCTAAATATTTGAAGCTGTGCAGTGTGTTGAGGGATTGGCCTTGTACTTTGATGTCCGTGTTGATGCCATTGGTGTTGTTGGTCATCATTTTGGTCTTCTCTGCACTTATTTCCATTCCATAAGCTCTGGAGGTGGTGTCAAGCCTCTGTACAAGCTGTTCAAGTTCTTGTTCCTCTCCAGCCAATCCATCAATATCATCCGCAAAACGAAGATTGGAGATTGCTCTGCCCCCTATGCTGACTGTGCCTTCGTGATCTGCAAGAGCATCTGACATGATGCGCTCTAGGAAGATGTTGAAGAGTGTTGGAGAGAGTAGGCATCCTTGACGCACAAATGTGAAGAAAGAGAAATGGATCTCCTTATTTCATAAGTGTGTGTGTGGGGGGGGGGGTGCGCGCGCGCACGCACTGTCCCGACTCCACCGAAGCGATTTATCCATTAACACATAAGGCTAAATAAAGTAGTTCTACTGAAAAAACATTAGAAACAAAAAACTAAGAACTTGTGAAAGAGAGTTCCACATTGAAGCGGAATCCGTACTTTTAAGTCGAGTACACAAACCAGCCAACCACACAAAACAAATCAACCAAACAACAAGCAAGGTGGTATGGCGGGGAAGAATGCTATAAACAACCAAACCATTCTCATAGATAACGTTCGTTGCTAGCTGTTCATTTTATCCTACCCTCCTTCGATTCCCCTCCTCCCCCAGACCCCCCTTCCCAAAGCGTGTAATACCATAGGATGATCGCCAACACCCCAGAAATATCGATTCTGTCTGAATGAACAGCCGATAAGACCAAAGGGTATTAAGGAGGAAGGGACTGCTAAAGGATGAGGCGGAAGAGGAAGGAAGAAGAAGACCAAGAGGAAAGGGAGAAGGGGGACAAGACCGTAGGAAAAGGAAAACGGTCTTGCCGTAACATGTCGGTCAATATGAGAGGGAGTTTGGCGTCTACATTTTTATCAGGACCAGCTTCATAACAGCGTTCATCTCTCTCTCTCTCTCTCTCTCTCTCTCTCTCTCTCTCTCTCTCTCTCTCTCTCTCTTTTTTTTTTTTTTTTTTCTCTCTCTCTTTCCTCCCTTTCCCCGTGCCTGGCTATAAGAAAGTCAAGTACCAATTCACAGCTGTATGAATAGGACTAATTGTTGCGCTGAAGAAGGAGGTGGTGGTGGCAGAGGTGGGGTAGGAGGAGAGATAGAAAGGCCAGGTAAGGAAAAAACGAGCATGGGATATAATAGGATATGTAGTGTAAATACCACAGTTGCCGCTAAAAGGACACATGGACCCAAAGTGCAAACGGCAGTAAAAGAGTCTCCCATTAGGTGCGGCGGGGATGTCAGGTTTGGTAGCTGAGGAATAACGAAGCTTAACGTCCTATTGCGTTAGCGTTAAGGACGAATCACCACGTCGCCACCTTGACAACAATGATGATCATCATCATATTAAAACTGAGAGTGCTTTATTTACATTATGTAGAAACCTGGGACCCCAGAGATCCATCCCGCCACCCCTCTCGCTCCCAGAAGGGAGCGAGATAGAGAGGAATGGGAGGGGTTGAGAGAGAGCGGAGGGGAAGGAAGCAGTAGATACTGATGGTGAGAGAAAAAGAGAGAGAGGTTGTGATGGTGGTTTGAGAGACAGAGAGAGAGACAGAGAGAGAGAGAGAGAGAGAGAGAGGAGAAATGGGATGGGTGTGGGGTGTGAGGAGGTGACAGTAGATATTGATATTGATGCTAGGATACTGAAAACGATGTCGGATCCGTAGGACAGGGTTATCCATCTCGTCACGCACTGCCAAACTAGTGATGGGACAACCCGCATGCTAGATCGATACCTAACTAGTCAAGTACTACAGGAGACCACGGCAAAAGCTTTCTCTTTCATTCTCGATTACGTACACTTCTATGCCTTTGATAATTATGCTTCTATTAGCAGATTGTTCCGTTGTGGGGCAACGATCCTACAACTTCATCATAACTTATTTAGAGCTATAACGGCAATGACTTTACAATGTTTTCCATTTCCCCTATTGCACACCATTTGCCATTTGGATGCTTGTTATTGTGTAGCCTATCGAGCTGAATCGAACTGGCTGGCTAGAGAATAGTCAGTAGATTATTTCCAATCCCGAGCCTTGTACGCTGAATTAACCGAACTAGCGTCATAGTGGTTGTACAGTTCTTGAGTACTTGGGATGTAAGAGAAGAACACGGATGACGTTTTCGAGGAGGAGAAATGAAGAGATGCGTATTGTTGATGCTTAATTCGAGCTGGCTGACTGCAAAATCCACTGGAAAGGCACAAGACGTCAGTCATAACTGATTAAGCACGTGTCATACTAAATCTACGATTGTTGACTACTTTGAATGTACAATAGCCGAACAAAAGAGGACGATGACAGTGATGGTGACGTCGACGACGATGATGATGATGATGATGATGATGATGATGATGATGATGATGATGATGATGATGATGATGATGATGATGAGGAGGAGGAGGAGGAGGAGGAGGAGGAGGAGGAGGTGGAGGAGGAGGAGGAAGGAGCGTTTACTAGAATGGGTCTTGTATCGAGTTAGCTGTCTGGAGTACTTGGCCTCGTCCATTCTTGTCCATGTTCGTTAGCGGTATCCCCCAAAAAACGTAAAAGTAACAGTACAGATACATTGAATACTATAATTAGAAACTAAAAAAGACAATACACATGAGGAAGAAGAGGAAGAGGAATAAGAGGAGGGTAGAACGCTTATGAAGCTGATGATTCTGATGAAGAGGAGGCTGAGGGGCAAGATGGTGACGCAAACGATGATGCTAATGATGATGGTGAAGAGGAGGAGGATACGATCATGACAATAAAGATGATGATTAGGGCAGTGGTGAGGGGACCGATGACAACGACGCCAATGCAAGTTTTAACACAGCTTCTAAAAACGACAAGTAAATTTGCTTTTGGCGCTAGATACAAAAATAAGCACAAAATCGTATGATCTGCTCTTGCTTCGCCAACCATCAAATGCAAATTTACACCGACATGATCGAACACGCTCTTCCTAGCTATAGACACAGAGCATCAGCGGTCATCCTGACCTGCGCCCTGGAACCGCTAATATTTAAGGATGATAATCTGTGGATTCCACTTATACTCGGGATGGCTCTTCCTGTTGACTGACAGGACATTGCAAACTTTTGATCACGATCATAAAATAGGCTTAATGCCGTTAATGAAAAGGTGCTTTGCTGCTGTTTGCTTTTGACTGGCAGAGTGCGCTTCGTCTATTAACGTTGAATGTCGAAGTGTGAACATTTCTGCTTGACTACGGCATCCGTAGGTATTGGGAGTGCATGCTGCTTTCGATATGTCTGTCCTTCCGTTTGTGTGTCTGTCGGTACGCGCATTCTCTCAGAAGTGGGTGGACATATTTACATAATTTGACGCGGAGGAGGGGGGAGGAGGGTGGGAAGGGGTACACCTGCCTCACGTCATTACCTCGTCACGCTTAATTTGTTGTTGTTCAGATATTTTAGATGGCTGCGTTAAAAAAATACAAACAAACAAACAACTGCGGGCTCTTGCAAAGGAATTGTTAAACAGCGTGCTCATGGTCAACCTTTGTGCTAAGATTATACCAATCCGAATCGTACAATGCATGCAGACTACCTAATGTGCCGCAGTCGTCAGTATAAACAAACTACAGATGTTATATACTGGCATTCAAACTCTGGATGGTGGCGTCTATTGAAATGTCTGTCATACAGTACTTGAATTCTAATCATTGTAATAGGTTGTTTTTGTTGTTTTTGTTCAGATTCATTACTCTCCAACCTATTGTAAGTCGTTCTGGCTAGAGTCAACACACCTTTCTACATAATTATCACCCATGCAAGAAAATTATATATTCGTTTATATGGGCCAAAAAAACGCGAAATGGGACGCGTGAAAGTATATGCTCCGTAAATGGATGAAAGGAAATACTGGTTACATGAAACAGTACCAATATATTCCTGGTTATACATACCATTACAAAGTTGTTTCCTTGAGCTTCCTTTCGCTATTAGTAGTTCATGCGTAAATCATAATTCATGTTCATGTTCCATTGCACGCAAAACTGTTCGCTTTACGGTAAATTTAATAACTTAATAATGTACGTAACATAAATGCTTATGACCGGAAAATTTGGTCCACATGTCTCTAGCCACAGCCTAGTCTCATCTGGTGATGAAAGATCCATATTAAAGGTATACCTGCAATACCAAAGATAATGAATACCTACATTTGTGTTTTAGTGGTCCATGGCGTGGCACAACGTGCATATTATTGGTTCAATCTTTGACTCTGGCTTTATTCACAACTTTCCGGCATCTCTAATAAAAACTCGTGGGTATCGCCATTATAAATTAAAACGAGGTTAGAATGAAACCAAGTTCCGGTTTGGCTTGTTTTGCTTTTATCAAAGCTTGATGCGTGACTTTTAAATATGGCAAATTGCCGAAAACGACGATTGTTAGAGCCAGAAAACGAGTGGGATAAGTATAAAAACGGTGGAGGAAGTACATGCTCAGTGAAAGGATGCAAAAAACAATCGTAGAGGCCTGTATTTGTGGCGACTTCGGAGGTGCGTCGATCATCGACAGAAAGTGAAACAGGACCTGAAGACTCTTGTAGTTTTCCATAGCTTCGCCGTCGCAACCTTCACAAAACACGAAGTAGTTGACTATGTTAGGCGAGCGTTGTGGCCAAGTGGGCTAAGGCGGGACTAACTTGCCTTGTCCACAAGCCAGAAACCAATGGCGCCTGACAGGTGTGGGTTCGAGCCAGCATCTGGGCGTTATGTTTTTCCGAATATTTTTCAAAAATTCACAAATAATGTTAGGTAGGTAGGGTTTAGGCGCGCCACTGGAGATAGAAAGGGATAATAAACTGCAGCAAAAAAAATATATATATGTGAGGGTACGATACTGGTGGCCAGTGACACATGTTATTATTCTTGAATATTTGGAAATAACTCACTAAAACACGCGGAGAAAGAAACCGGATGTATGTTTCATTGAGGGATTCCCGTTGGTGCATAAGATAGCAGAAAAGTGGGAATTGCTTGCGGAGGTCAACGTTTAAACAGTCTTTATAATAAAAACACAGAGTTTCCATCTCTTAAATATCCTTCGTTTCAGTGAAGTGCGTCGAGTCTCCGACCTGAGGCTTATGGTAGGTCTGACATTGACCCATGCTTTCAACACAATCTACTAGCGCATCCTACAAGCTTTGGCACATGCGTGAAATTCCTTCGACATCTACTGTCCATCACCCTTCCACACAGAGGAACCCGTCACAAACATAATAACAGTAGCGCCTATTATTGTAACAGCACCCGTCAGCATGACTTCTGTAACATACAACCCTGTCAATCCAATCACCAGTAACTAAAATTAGTCATATCATCTTGTTTGTATAATTGGTTAAATGTCATCAGTAATGCTAGTTCTTTTTATCGTTTTTTTAATGTTAGTTACTTAGTCATTGTTTATAGGGTCCAGCCGAATGGTCTCTTCTGCCTATTCAAATTACAGCTCTACACCAAAGGTCCCACAGTGCATGCAGGATAATGGCAGTGAGGTCAATGTTGCGAAGTATGAATGCAATCAAGGCAGTGCTGGCAACCTTTTGAAAGCGAAGAACCACCGTGATAAGTCCTTTTACGTCTGAATGTGCTGATTTGGTTGGTGACAAAAAAGATATTTTGGTTCCCGATACCTTTTAATGAGATGTTTTAAATTTGCAATGATCAAAACCTGTTTACATTTTTACGTGATATTGGTTTATTTTATCGCATATAGGTCAAATCATCTTGTTTGTATAATTAGTTAAATGTCATCAGTAATGCTAGTTCTTTTTATCGTTTTTTTAATGTTAGCGGTCTAGTCTGATTTTTGAATAGTTATGTGTGATCCTGATTCGGCTTTTAGCAGTCCGCTGGGCCTAAAAAAAAGATAGTTGCCTAGTGTGAGGTATACTTACTGCTTAGTTAGTTACTTAGTCATTGTTTATAGGGTCCAGCGGACTGCAAAGAGCCGAATCAGGACCACAACTTGGTTGAAAGAGTTATCACCCCTGATCGTATAAAACATCTGCTGATACAATCCTAATGGTAACACTGAAGGCACTCCACTAGCCGGTCACTACACAATAATGGCATCCCAAGCAGGGGAAGCCGAGGCTATACTCTAATTTATCACCCCTTCATTTACAAAAACCAAATTACATTACATTACATGATTATTGCTTTAGGTCCAGCGGACTCTTTCGAGCCAAATCAGAACCGGACAACCCTCGATCCGCATAAAAGATCTGCTGAAACAACCCTAGTGGTAAAACTGACAGCTCTCCACCAGCCAGTCACTTTACAATAAAGACATCCCACGCAGGGGACGCTGAGGCTGTACTCTAATTTATCGAACCCCCGTTTACAAAAACAAAATAGAATACAAACATCATTATAAATTATTAACAAAACACATACATATAAAATGCCTACATTGCTAAATAATAACATCATAGGAAGCCCTAGTGACCACCTGGCAGAACAAAAACAAAATAGAATATAAACATCATTACAAAATATTAACAAAACACATACATATCAAATGCCTACATTGGTTAATAACAATACCATAGAAAGCCCTAATGGTCATTTGGCAGAAAGCGTCCAATATCCCAAAGCTGACCCTACACAAATGAGGACTTTGGGGAGAGTTTTCAAGAAAAACGGTAGATGACTGGTCTAACGAAGAAGATAGTAGATTGATAGAACAGATTAGGAACGAGAAAGAAAAAATGAGAATGACATAAACAGTGGTAATTTAAAGCACTAATTTTGATCAAAATGATGATACTATTTATACAGAAAATCCCGGCACCCCAACGGGGGTACGCTGTCTTCTGAAGAACTTAGATGCGTAATACTAGGACACTGTAATACTTACTACGCCCGCCCTTCTATATCCAATGCCAGAGCTTGTAATATTTGTTCCAGAATAGAAACAATAGCACGTTAATAACTATACTTAACTAAGATCAGCCATAAAGATATTTGTCCCATGTGCACCTTGTCTGCTGTTTACGCTAAAGCCTACGCACAAACACAGTTGGTCTGATTTCGTAGGTTAGAAATAATGCATTTTCTGGCAGATGTGTTTCCCTTTCCACAACGCAATAATAACATTAATGTCTATAATTAGAAACCTGAGATACTGTATTTACGTTATTTACAAAATGTGTTTGCCATTAATAGTTCATAATTATAGTTGGGTACTATTTAGTAGTAGAACTAGAAGCAGGCACTTGCACTGACAGTAGTAGTAGTTGTTTTGTTGTTTGTTTGTTTGTTTTTTTTACTGGGGATTGGGGATCATGCGGTGGGGTGATAAGAAAAACTGTGGCGGGGGGTTGGGGTGGAAGGATGGCGGTCGTTGATGGGGGTAGGTGTATAATACATTCTATACCATTGACAAATTGATGTAGAAAAATAAGAGAAGTTATAAAGCTTCCTTCATAAACTGGAGCACAAATGTATGGGGCTATCAGTCACCATCATCATACGCTATCCCCGAGAGCCACAAGTTAAGAGACAAATCATAACTGTACATTATTCACGGACTTCTGCATAAATGACGCAGTCCAACAAAAGCGGTCGAATCCGTGAAATGCTTACTTCAGCATAAACGATACAATGGCGAGATACAAATCTAAGCAGACTTCATCATTTCCACCATCAAATGCACGCATGTACACAAAATGTAATACAAATCTAAACAGACCTCATCACTCCCCCACCAAACGAATACATCTACACAAAATGTAATACCAATCTTAACAGACCTCGTCACTCCTCCGTCAAACACACACACACACACACATCTACGCAAAATATAATTATCTGCGAAAAAGCGAATTTGAAAACTAAAGTTTAGACTACCACGATGTTCAATGCGTTTTGAACATTTTCCATCTAAATAATACAAATAAAAAATGTGATAATGATGATGATGATGGTACTGGTGGTAGTGACGATGCCAACGGCGACGATAGCTTTTATAGTCGTGCAAGATAAAGTATCTGATGCAAGTATTATTATTAAGTTGTAACCAAGACGCTGTAATTAATCTAGAATATTCTGAGCAAAGACATAATATTTATTTGAAACTGCACAGTATTGTTCATTCTGATCTGGGGCTAGCGGGAAAGGAATCTTCGGCATTTCTTTTGTAGACCTCGTTTGTCTGTTAACCACCTTTCAAGGTCTGCAACTGAGCAGCAGACAAGCATCCCTAAGGATCGAAGGAAGCCTATAATTTGCCTTAGGCTTCGTTGTTTCCTGATACCGTTTGTGGGTCTTAAGTGTGTGGTACGTTACTGTTCCCTTGTTTTTGCTGGAACAAAAGCAAGCTCTGCACGCAACCACCGACGACTATAATCCGATTCCCTAGATCCCTATTGTACGCTCTGGCTCTTCTTCTGTAGTTAGAACCCCTTGTCACACACCATCAAGCTTTGATTCTAACAATGGTTGTTCACTACACAGCTAATAAAGGTTTGCTTGGTTCACACATTCCTGTACTGATTCTGTTAAACCACAGAACTAAACTGCTTTCTTAACTAAAAACTTTTGATGTGTTATTGTCGTAGTTTGTTGTTGTTGTTGTTGTTTTCAGATAGATGTACTTAATATTATATCAGACATGTGTTGATCTGTACGGTAGTCCACGCGGACTAGGGAACGAAATACAGTGATTCATTCATTCATGCAAATAATCGTGGGTTTGTGTGGGTGTGCGTGCGTGCGGGTGTGCGTGTATGTGTGTTTTAAGACTTTCCCTTCTTCTTCTTCTTCTTCTTCTTCTTCTTCTTCTTCTTCTTCTTCTTCTTCTTCTTCTTCTTCTTCTTCTTCCGTTGAGCAATCGTAATCGTCGCACCAATTATACTGCTACTTTATGGGGATCTGCTGCGCGAAAGTACAGTGCCACAAAATAAATCCTATTCGCCCCACTTCTACACTTCTCCCAAACAATTCAAAGAGAATCGCCATAAATTGCGTACACTTTGTAAATAGATACAAAGGATACCAAATGTGCCACTTGACGCAGATCATGAGCATTAATTTGCCGCAGCTCTACGCCCCATTGCACAACAGCCTGCCGTGCGCTACTCTCCAGTGAACAAGCAAAAGGACTCAAAATGTACAGTGCATGTTGTTTACGAGAGGTGGGAAGAAGGTGAGATAGTGTTGAAGGCCAATCTCTCTCTCTCTCTCTCTCTCTCTCTCTCTCTCTCTCTCTCTCTCTCTCTCTCTCTCTCTCTCCCTCTCTCTCTCTCTCTCTCTCTCTCTCTCTCTCTCTCTCTCTCTCTCTCTCTCTCTCTCTCTCACGGAGTACAAGCTGGAGGAAAAGGGTGCAAGCAGGGTAGGTCCATAATTTGATTGAATTTGGCTTATTTGCGACAAAAATAGAAACTGCTGATCTCCATCTTTTCGAAGCACACACCTCCATCTCCCAGCCCTTGGCTGTTATCGAAAGTAACAGACATTTCCTTGGCAGTAATTTCTTTTGAGCGGGATTACGCAAAATTACATTCCGAGCTCTCTCTCTCTCCACATCAAGCTGGCAGCAGATATTTTCACCGGGTAGGGTGCGGGAGGAGAGGCTGAGAAAGAAACTTCGAACAGGGCCCGATATAGGCAACAATTATATCGGCAAATTAAAAAAAATTAATAAATAAATAAGTAATCTATACATTTCTAAATATAAATTCCGAAAACAGTTAAAGCAAACAAACCTACTAAATCAGGTAAACCAAAATTCAAAATCAAATAACCGCAGTATGCATCTGCGCATGCAAATTCCAGATAAATAATTATATATGTGGGTGACAAGGAAATGGGTGTGGGATAAAAAGGAAGGAAATGAAGGAGAGAGAGGGAGAAGAGAGAGAGAGAGTAGGGGAAGAGAGTAGGGGAAGGTGGGGAAGGTTGTAATTTCCAGGCCCATTTTGCTTGTTTACAATTAACTCCAATAATTTAACTTCCCCAGCAAACCAGAAAGCATCACAGAAAACTCTTGCGCTGATTCTACGAGCATAAACGCCATTATTATAACCTTGGTCCTAACGCGGCAAGCTAACATGCGATAACAGACTGCAAAATACGATTACAATCACACCAGCTGCTGCCCATCCACATTATTTACAATAAACAAGGGTTGCTCTTTTGCTCTTGGAATAAACGAGTCCTTCATTTGAGAGTCTTCTGCAATCATTGCGGTTTCTGATCTGACACATTTAGGATTGATAGGGAGGGATATGGAGTGTGGAATCGCGGGTTTGGAAGAATCAAACTGTTTTCCTTTGAAACTTCCACTATATTTGCCGATATCTGGCATCTAAGGTCTTGTAATGGATACTTCACCGGCTTGAAATCAAACGAGAGCAAGTCGATGGGGTTTCTGTCGACTTCTGTTTTACGTCAAGGTAAAAAACAGAAAGCGCACCCTTAGTGTACTTACAGATGAGTTTACCAAATAGCTTTAAAGGGGTAGACTCGGGTGTACAAAGCGGATTGGTTGATGCTTTCAGAGAGGACAGTTGCAGGTTGTCTTAATTAAGCTTGCGAGTACCCACCGTAGCTGTTTGTTTCTCGTTAACAAGGGTGAAGATGAAGGAGGAAGTGAGGATGGTGTGGTAGAGAACGTAACGTTACTAACTTACTCTTGAAATTTTCCAGCTTTCTATGTGAAACTAAAGGTGTCGCAATTCATTCATCACAAAGAGTAGATGGTTGGAGAAGGTAGGGAGCGGAATCAAATATAATTATTTATTACTGTAAGTTTACTTTTATGTTCATAATCCCGTTACGTAGAGACTTACTGGTACTGAAACTCGGTCTGACCCGGGCGCGCATAGATCTGATGTACTCATGTAACAACTCACAACAATACACTAGAAATAATTTACAGATCGGTAGGTTCGCCATAAAGGTTTTCAGTTAACAACTCGGAACATTAAATATAACCCTTATGTCGATAGGTGTGAACAATACTGTCCGGCAGGAAAGCAACTAAAAGTTAAAAGCAGCAGGTCGTTGACGCCTTCGAAAAACACTCTACCAAGTGATCTAACATATAATAATGCTACCAAGTGAGCTCACGTAGACTGTTTTCCGATTCCTATTTTTAAAAAATAATAAAAATAAATCGGGTAATCAAAATGGAGATTGCTCAACCTCCTATGCTGACTGTGCCTTCGTGATCTGCAAGGAAATCTGACATGATACGCTCCAGGAAGATGTTGAAGAGTGTTGGAGAGAGTAGGCATCCTTGACGCACGCCTATTGTTCTGAACCAGTTCCCGATGGCGCAGTAGTGGTTGTGTTGACGAAGTCCGACAGACCATCACACAAGCCAATGGACAACACGATGACATGTTCATAGTGGTGAAGAAACGGTATGGTGATTGATTGATTGATTGATTGGGTAGATTAACGTCCCCGGACACATGAAGCGTATAGGGGACACTTCGGTATGGTATGGCCACCACGTCACCAGACCATCAGGCCTTGCAAAGACCATCCTGCAAGGCACGATGCCAAGAGGCAGAAGAAGAGAGAGACAAAAAAAGAGGTGGGAGGACAACATTAGGGAATGAACTGGGTTGACGCTGAGCGAAGCCATGAGGGTTGCTGAGGACAGAGAAAGATGGAGTATGCTGGTTAAACGATCATCTGTGGTGCCCCAAAGCTTTCGAGTTGCGGGATAGGAGTAGAATAATCAAAATGGTAGTGTGGCATCTGTTTCTTTCCGCCTAAGCAACGTTGAGTTCCAATACAGTAAGCAGTCTGGCACACGCACGTAAACTTCTCATGGGAACAAACGAGAAAAACTCTCCCTCTCCTCGAAACGTGAAACAATAAAAGAAACTTCGTGGAAAATTGGAGTCTTATTGTTTTTCAGTATATATACCGATTGTCTGTTCAAACATTTACCAAGTCTGAGAAATCTGCAAAGGCCCATGCATACGGAATAGAGCGACGATTGTTTTATTTAATTATGGAAGTATTTATAATTAGATGCGTTAGTTTCTGTGCTCGACTGAGAGATGATGATGATGCCGATTTAGTGCCACATAAAATTAGAACCAATTCATGCTATATATAGCATAAGTATTTGCTGTTCATGTTGGACTGATTATATCACTCTTCAAGGAGAGACCACGCGCGATCCAGATTCCGATAATAATCCTAATAATTTTTGAATACTACAGACATCTCCAGAAATTATCTGGACTGAACGAGCGATCACCGTGGTAGTTAGTGCTAGCTATTTTAACCGCGTATGAATGCCAAAATCCTCTCCTATCCTATCCTACCCTATCCAGTAGCTACCACTTTCCTTCCCACCATATCATCTCCTTCCTCGCCCCCTCTCTACTCCTTCCTGCCTTCCTTTTCATCTCCGGTTCCTCTCTCTTCATGGTGCTGAAAATCTACTTGATGCCACTCGCTGTGATTGAGGCGTGAGAGCAAAAAAGACGCACACATTTGTGATCTCAGCTTTTTTTTTTTTTTTTTTAAATTTTAAAGAGATCGAAAAGGGCCTGCTTTACTCGGTTCAATTCCATCCACACCCACTCTCTTTTCAGATTACTTTGGGCCAGTTCCAGACAAAGAAATCTGTCAAGATTCTCAAACGATGGCCAAGTTAAAACAGTCTGCTAAGTAGTTTCCTCCTCACACCATCACGCACACTCAAACCTAAGTCAGACAGATCGACTTTCTTACTCCCTCTCATCTTACCCTTACCCCTCACCTACCCACTCTCACACATACTCCAGCTCTCTCTGTCCCCCCTCCGCTCCCACGGCTTTCATTTTATCTATTGATTGACTATTATTCTCTTCTCTCCCTCTCCTCAATGTGGTCCTGATTCGACTCTTAGCAGTCCGCTGGACCCTCTAAACATTGATATCTATCGATCTATCCTCAATTCTCTCAGCTCACGTCCTCGCACAATCACTTACACGAAAATACTCTCTCTCTCTCTCTCTCTCTCTCTCTCTCTCTCTCTCTCTCTCTCTCTCTCTCTCTCTCTCTCTCTCTCTCTCTCTCTCTCTCTCTCTCTCTCTCTCTCTCTCTCTCTCTCTCTCTCTCTCTCTCTCTCTCTCTCTCTCTCTCAAAACCTTTCTTGTTTAAAACACAAGGTCCTCTGTAACATCATCTCTGGCCATAAAAAAACGAATTAATCGGCGTGCGTCACTAGACCGTAGCAAAATAGCACTATCAACTACTTATTAAAATACCACAAGTGGTGCAGAGCAAAGAGATGGAGGGGTAAAGGTTGAGGTGGTTGGCGGATGAGGGAGGAGAGGGAGGAAGCAAATTTGAATCTCCACAATAAATGAATAGTATTATTAAAATGACTTACAATTACATACAGTAACAGATTCTCGTATACAAACAACTCGTAGTGTATAGAAAGCGGCCCTGACTGTGTGATCAAACATGATAGTTTTTAAACATCGAAAAGTATAAAATATAGATTCGATGCGGGGACAGGTATTAAGACATTAGTAATATACAAAGTAGAACATGTGAAGTCCAAACATCTAGCCGTGGTATAAAAGCCTAAAATAGAGGTCGATGAGTTGCAAAATCGCCTTAGAAACAATCAATACTTGAGCATGAAATGTAAACCTAACAGGAGAAACCTATCCGATGGACTTTCCCGAAAACGTAATGCAGAAATCAACGTTGTAAATTAGGGAACGATCAATACTTTTTTTAAAAACAAAATGTAAACTGTACAAAACAAACATCGGTCAGTGCTCAAACGAAAACCTAATGCAGAAATTGATTGTTTGTTAATTAGGCATCAATACTTAAACTAAACAAAATGTGAATCTTACAAGACAAATACATGGGAAGCTAGGTAAAATGGGTAGTCAATAACAAGACACTACAACTAAAATGTAAAACAGTGTTTTGTCCATGTACAAATGCCTAATACAGAAATCACCAAAAATACAAAACTCGTTTGGTAAAACCATAAACAATATCAATGATTTGAGACTGAAGCGGCAAGACTCGTGAGACTTCAACATGCACTTGAAATCCAAGGAGAAAAAGCAGGGATGCTCAATTCTTGCGTCACGATCGCCATCACACATCATAGTGCTCGCGAGCTCTACATTGACGAATGGTAAAATGAAACACTTGAAAACAGGAAGTATTAAGTAGCACAGTTCTAAATAAATCTAAATCCTCTGAAACCGTCCTGCAACATACAAAATTAGCTGTAACTAGACCTCAACATGACGTGAAAAATACACCTACCAGTGCTCAAGTTTGGAATGCGTCTAAAAATCCAGAATGGCGGCGCATCAACATGTCAAACTCTTGCGCCAGTCTGCGTAGCGTTTCAAATATTTTCATCTGTCAAAGTAAAATGAACAACATGCTCTTTTTGTATCATTTGCTAAACATATCAAAGGGTAGCTCCCATGCATCATGCATAACGAATATTTTATATATTCGCTTCGAAATTATGCAACTGCACTTTACTAATAAAATGATTATCAGATTGAAAAGTGTCGATTGTGTCTTTGGCCCATACTAATTCCCAACTCGCTCATTGTTTTTGTTGGTTTTTTCCCCATCCAAGGGACGCGCTGATCTATAGTCTTTCTAATCACAAATTAACACTGCGGTTACCTTAAAGTTATATTTGAAACTAGTGGTTTTGTACACAGGTTGCTGTTTAAAATGTAGACAGAGAGACAACTGTTGTCTGCGAGTTTCATTTGGACGATTTTGCCTTGGCTTCTAAAAGTATCTTCATTTATTATTTTATTTTTATATTTTTGGAAAAAAAAATTAGGGTTGGTGCAAAATGTACAGTATAGTAGTAAACACCTGGAATATTTTAATGAGATCTATGGACTATACACTAAT
The DNA here is from genome assembly GCA_036898135.1 of Oncomelania hupensis. NCBI lineage: Eukaryota > Metazoa > Mollusca > Gastropoda > Littorinimorpha > Pomatiopsidae > Oncomelania > Oncomelania hupensis. The sequence continues at coordinate 21,454,492 of CM072511.1, read as the reverse complement.
ACAGCATGTATACTGGCTACTTTGACTTTTGAAACTCTGAACAATTGCAATAGTGTACTGGAAGAGAATAGTAGTAAACACCTGAATATTTTAAATAGATCTATAGACTATCATAATACAGTATAATAGCTACTTTGACTTTTGAAATTATTAGCTGAACAATTGCAACCCCCTACCCTCCCCACCCACACCCAAAAAAAGAGATAAAAACTCATGATATTTATTGCAATGTACTTACACTTACAGCCGACGCTGTTGTCAAATGTCGTCTGCAAAGTAATATGTGACGTCACGTTTGGCGCTTGAATGGGATTCTTGCAAGATTGTTTGCGAATGAATTTTTGTGCGCATATAAGTATGGATGAAAAAGAAAGTGAACAGGTAACCTTCAGCTGTAAGATTGGTGACATGAGTGCAAAAGTGTTTTGAATGGAAATAAAACAAAATTTGCGGTATTACGGAACGGCACGTTCTTGACACGGATTGAATCGAAAGGGGCGCGTAATGAGGCTATTGCAGTTTGTGGACATTTTGTTTATTTATTTATCTCAGGAACGGTTAAACGTTCGGTAAGGAAATGTCGGCTATAACGATTTCGCGGGTTTTGAGCGCACAGCAGGCCGATCCGCAGCGCCCAGCACCTGCCCAGATCAGCGTCCATACCGGACAAACTTTACAGTAGAGGCGAAGAAGGACTTCCGGCTAAGCAATTTATATATATAGACAATGGACTGAAATTCAATCAATTGACAAATTCGCCCGTGGAATGGTTACTTCCGCCAACTCAGGCTCTAGTGCAACTATTTCAACTGTTCATGTTCAATATTAATTAATAATATTCTTGGTGTATTCCGCACACGCACCGCGCGTGCGCGCGCGCGCCCGCACACACACACACAACAAGGACGAAAAGAAAGTTAAGATTTCATGAACAAGAAGTTCAAAGCCCATATGACTAGTCAAATGCTCCTTAAGGAAGTTGCAATATTAAACATGAAAATGAGTCCCCGGAAAAAACAAAGCGCATTAATATGCAAAGTAATAAAGACTTTTATCTTTCTATGACCTTGACCTCCAGCTCCAAATACATTCATGTACTATCAAATAAAGTACAGCAAAAGTTGTATAAAGTCAATTAAAGCTACCTGCAGAACCTGACTGTTACAGTTACAAAACAAGATGAACGTAGTTCACTTCCCTTTACATAAAAAAAGGAAAAGAGAAAGATGAAATTCAATAAGACTGTTATGAAGAGACGAAGGAATTCCGTTTTCCACTTGTACTTCTTCTTTAACACCCTCGACCTCCCTCCCACTACATACTCCCTGCCCCTCTTTTTGCCCCCACCCCCCACACCCAACCAATCTATTAGCAATCGTCCCCTATCCTTCACCCCATAAAAACAAACAAACACAATAAAAACAACTAGAGTGTGAGTGTCAGTTTTATACATACGACCATAGAGGCGTTAGATGATGTGCCTAAGAATGCAAGCTGGCGCCTCGGTCAGCTTCATTTAAGGTATATCGACCAGTGCTTAGAGCAGCTCTTGTACTGGAAATCCCTCCAGTAATTTGGGAGAAAATATGCTCCGGAAAAAAAAATTTTTTTGACTACCCGATATACACACGTTTTGACTAAGGCTCAGCGCATCTGTACACTCTAATTTCATATAAAGTTTAAAGGAAATGTTTGTTTTTTTAATAAATACATTTTAATGTGACGTCATCATGCTTACATCACACGATTTACATAACTTTGCTTTCAGGTTGGAGGCATAGGAAAAGACTAAGTATATATCAAACTGGAATTAAATTCACACGATGACGTCACTCAATACAGTATAGTTTTCTTTAAAACTCAAGGTTCCTGTAAACTCTAATTACATTTTTTTTTAAAAATAATTTTTAAATGTCTTTTTTTTTAATGACGCCATGATGACTATGTCACTCGATTTCCATAAGTTCGGTTTTACATGTACCTTGGAGGCACAGGTAAAGTCTAAATACATACTAAACTTGATACAAATCCCTCTAAAAGTGTGGGAGACAATAGGATTAGAAGAAAAATAACAACAACAAATTAAGAAGTCACCATTACGATATCACTCGACATGTTTGTTTTTTTTGGTTGTTTTTTTTTTGTTTTTTTGTCATCTGGTAGAGTTTACAATTTCTTAACAAAATACCAAGTTTCAAAGAAATTCGTCCATTAGTTTAAGAGAAAAGTGCGCCAATATTACTTCCTGACGGACGCCAGACAAAGCCAAAAACAATAGCTCGGGAACTAAAAAAACAAACAAACAAAAAAAAAACCTTATCAGGCTTTGCAAAGACCATTTTTGCAAGGCACGGTGCAAGGAGGCAGAAGAAGAGGGAGGTCGAAGAACAGGAAGACACAAAAAGAGGTGGGAGGACAAATATCGAGAATGGACTGGTTTGACACTGAGCGAAGCATGAGGATGAGGATAGAGACAGATGAAGTACACTGGTTAAAATGAATCACCTGTGGTTCCCGAACGACTTTCAAGTTACGGGATAGGATAGGATAGGATAGGATAGGATAGGATAGGATAGTTTCAGAGAAAAGTGCGCAAACATCACCTTCGGACGGACGCCGGACGCCGAGTCACCACGATGCTATCACTAGATATACTAAGTTTTGACTAAGGCTCAAAGCATCTGTACACTCTCATTACATACAAAGTTTAAAGAAAATGTAAAAAATATATATATATGTGATAGGGGGCGTCATCATGATTACGTCACCTGTAATCATTGCACAATTTTGGTTTTACGTTGGAGTCTAAGTATATAACAAACTTGAACCAAATCCCTCCAGTAGTTTGGGAGCAAATAAAATTAGAAAAAAAAAATTATGACGTCTCGATGATGACGTCACTCAATATACCATAGTTTCGTTTCGGGTTCAAGGAATCTGTACACTCTAATAACATAGGAAGTTTTAAAAAAAAATTCTTTTACACATGACGTCACGATTACGTCACTCGATCTGCATAAGTTTGGTTTTACCTTGTAAAGTCTAAATACAAACCAAACTTGAACCAAATCCCTCTATACAAACCAAACTTGAACCAAATCCCTCTAGCAGTTTGGGAGAAAATAGGATTAGAAGAAAAAAGAAAAAAAATTATGACGTCACCATGATGACGTGTTGCAACATGCAAAATATTTTTTTGGTCATCTGGTAGGGTTCACTATTTCCTAACTAAATGCTAAGTTTCAAAGAAACTCGTCCTTTAGTTTCACCAAAAAAATATCCCCTCCAGAAGAACGCCGGATGGACGGACAAAGCCAAAAGCAATAGCTCGGGACACAAGTATATCAACTAACAAGTTAGTATCTCGTAATGCCCCCAGTCGACGTGCGATGGTCCCGTTGCCCTTGGTTTTAGCCACAATCTGAGACGGGGGTATCCCAAACCTAAAAATAGAATAGAGAATTCTGGGAAATCTGATAACTAGCTACGGTTGCAGTCGTGGTCGCCATTTCTCGCGAAGATGTGCTGGCTGAAATTAAACGAAAGTTGGGAGAGGAACTGCATATTTCTGGTAGTGAACAAAGGCTTTGCTCAATTATCGAAGGAGAACACGATGGATTTATAGAAACATGCACACATGTATGTGAGCTCAGTGCAGGCGATCGTGAGTCTCAGTGAACTATTGATCGCCATTGTCATCGATTCAGCTGCTCAGATCGCTTCGATGTGATGGTTCATTTATCGCTTGAATCACACTGTATAATGCACATGCAAATTTTGTCAAAGATATGATGATTTGAGCATATGTTCGATTCCGTACCGATTGGAAGGTGGGGTGGAAAAATTCAATCATGGTGATGATCAATCCTATTGTGCAATGGTGGTTAGGCCTACTTTATTGTGTATGGTCACGGGTACTTACCTTTTGTAGTTTGTGTGCTTTTTGTTCTGTCGGCCTTGAGTGTTTGCGTCGCCTTGGCTCGTTGTACTTTGTTGTGGTCTCGCTCTCTTTTTAATTTTGAAAGCAAATTCAAATTACATTGTTATCCAGCCGCATGCGAGGTCAAATTAGACGAATTCAGATCTAACCACTCTTCTTGTGACGCCATTTTGCGTGTGTCTGTGTGCCATGCACCATTCGAGAAGAGTCCTGCCGACGTCATTTCAGAAAAGGATTTCCCTACCCATAATTCCCCTGGGTTATGAAGTTTCTAAAAAATTATTTTAGGCCGACGACGCTCAAAGCATGTAAAGGGAAGCAACCGGTTGTACGCGCACGTCGACAGAGACATAGAAGGGAGATACTAACTTGTTAGTTGATATACTTGTGCTCGGGAACTTTAAAAAAAAGAAAATAAAAAAAATAAAAAAATAGATACTTCTTCTTTTTCTACCCCTAGGCCATTCTTCTTTTCTTTTCCTAGAAGCAACCTAAGCCATTGAACAAACACGGAACAGCACTTCAATACAAACAGCCGTGTCTTCCATTTCAGTATCAACAAATCCAATGTTCATTTTCAATGGAGATGGAAATAACTCAAGGGTCTTGTCGTCCCGCCTACGTATGATGGAAACTAACACAACGTGCCCCTTGGTGTATGTAAGGTTAACAGTATTACAAACTCCCGGTTTCAGAGAAAGAGGGATAGAGAGAGGGAGGAGATGGGGAAGAGTGAAAGCGACGGGGCAGAGAAATGGGGAGGAGGGGAGAGAGAGAGAGAGAGAGAGAGAGAGAGAGAGAGAGAGAGAGAGAGAGAGAGAGAGAGAGAGAGAGAGAAGCAGAAAGGGTAGCAAGAAAGGCAAGGGTTGATAGATGGGAGAGGGCGGGGGTGGAAAGGTGGGGGGTGGAGGACACTGCAAGGTACGAGAAATTGAAAAACAACCTGAGAAGAACGCCTGTTAGTTTTGTGGTGTGTTGTCTCCTGGTTACTGGGTAAGAGAGGGAAGACAGAGTATTCTACACACGCACACACACACCCTAAATGGTATGACACTGTAAGGGAGGGAAGAAAGAGTATTCCACACACGCACACACACACCCTAAATGGTATAATAACACTGTAAGGGAGGGAAGAAAGAGTATTCCACACACGCACACACACACCCTAAATGGTATAATAACACAGCATGATACACGATCAATGGGAATCGGGATAAGCTAATTTTACAAGTTGTCATGCACAGCCAACGATACGGCAAGCACAATAAACCATGTCATATAAAACACTAAATTAGGACAAATTAATCAAACTCCTAGTACCGCTGTTAAACTAGCTATTATAATATTGAGCTTATGCTGTGTGCTCGAGCTAACTTTAATTTCGCCACTGACGTGACTAGAAAACAGGTTATTACTAAAAAATGGATAAGAATTGCTGACATTTAGTCATGGCGAAACAATCCATCTAAACGACTGAACCAGAACGCCTATCCTTTGCATTTGGGTTGTAATTAAAACACTGAGCGTGTACTATGCGTTCTACTAACATTTATATTTTTCCTGTCTTGACTTGCGTAATAATTAAAAAGCAGTTTCCTATACACAAAGAATAAGGATAAATGGACGTTTTCTTCCGTTAGGCCAATACTTGACAGTCAATCTGATGTACTTATCTCTGACAATATGTCATGCCACTCAGCATCCCAAAGCCCCTTCAACTTCCCATCACACTCACCTCTCAGCACACATCGGAGACTAAAGTTCTCTCTCTTTCTTTCTCTCTCTCTCTCTCTCTCTCTCTCTCTCTCTCACACACAGGCACACACACACACCCACACCGATTGCTGGCTTGTGAAAAACTGTATGGCCACCAGGCTTGCTGGTCTTTGCAATGTTCAAAAGGTGCAATAGAATTATTGTTGTGTAATGTGTATCCTCTGTACGTTGCGGCGCGCTGTCTGGTATCACTGATAAGAATTCGACCCGGGATTATCAAAGTTATATTGAAGCACTATGTTTAGTTCAGACGTATTTACAAACTTCCATGCATCACACGTGCTGACACTGCAAGCGTTTCGTGGGAATATGCAGCAATTGCCCAATGTCTATATTATATCATCATCCGACTGACTGAGAGTGAAAGAGAGAGAGAGAGAGAGTGAAAGAGAGAGAGACAGAGAGAAGGAGGGTCAGACAGAGAGACAGACATGTTACCTCCACTGGCCATATACACACAAGATGTGCATTTGTATGGACAGCGATATAATGGTGAGGGGAGGGGAAGTGGGAGAAGCAGAGCAGAAGCACATTATCAAGTTATATGAATCATAGATCAATACATGCTGAGCCCTATAAAAGACAAGAGAGAAAAAAAACACCAAGAATTGAATGTTCTCATTAAGAAACGAAAGAAAAGGACGAAGGACGAAAAACAACAATAATACATTCTCAAGAGAACAGCGCCACAGTAAACGATTAAACTGTCGATAATACAATGGTGAATGCTCAAAGTGCACTCTTACTCACCTACGAAATCCCAAATAAGAACATTGTCGATGTCTTCGTGGATAAAGTACAAATTCCCAAGAGCCTGCCAACATACAAAGCAAACAGAGAATCAATACCAAAATGTTCGTTTCTTCAGTTACAGAAAAATATTTTTTAACGTTTCAAAGGGCAGTGTTTGTCTACTAGTTTCAGATAAGAAAAATTCAATACAGACGTAATTACGCTATTTTTCACAAAAGATGATAGGTTCAGCTCACTACTTTTGGTGCGCAACATATACCCCCCCCCTCACCCCCCCCCCCCCCCCCAAAAAAAAAAAAATCTTTAAGTTTAAAACAATAAAAATGTCCAAAATAAACCACAGTGCAGTTGAAATTTTTTGCAATAATCGTAAATGACAGAAACATGAAACTCCAAAGTGATTGTAATTAGGAAGTGTAAAACAGAGAGAATGGACTCCCCAAAGCATTCTCCCTTCAAAATCCAAATATTTGCTCGGACTCTAGTATTTTGAACTTTGTTTCGTTTCTATTGCCTGCATAAACGACTTGAAGTGAGAGTAAGTGCACATGCAAGACAGGATGATATTCTTTCCATCCGCGTTTCCTTCCCTCATTAATTGAAGAAAATGGGTTGAAGCGTACGCTTACAGTAAAACGATCAGCAGCAGTATAGTCTTCATCCAGAAATATCCTTGCCCGATCATATTTCAGGAGTTCATCGCACGCCAAAAGATTTCTGAAACAGATAACACGCAAGTTAATTGCCAATGGTCTGACTGAGCAAATGATTTCGTGAATCAATCCTCACAGCTAAAACAGAAATGTTAGAGTCTAACTTCCAGACGTTCATAGCACGTCACTCCTCAGTCTTCAAACTACATGGCAAATGATCGTCTAAAATCTTCGTAAAAGTTGGACATCTATTCCAAAGCGTTGTAAGTTGACCAGCATTCAGTGAAAATCCATGACGACAAAACCCAAATAGGCTTTCAAAGAAAACCTCCGAACGTTTCTTAATTAATAGGCCTACAATTAAAGTCAACACTAGTAGAAAGTAATTAAGAAATGGTCAGTAGATATATATAGATATATCTCCTTCTTCAGGATGTCACGAAGAAGTGGCATCTTTGATGACGATGACGATGACAATGACGACGATGATGACGAAAGCGACGACGATAACGACGCTGATGATGAAGCAAATAATGATGAGAAAAAAGGATTACGAGGAAGCTACAAACCTATCTCTCTACTCAAAATGACAATGACGTCAGTGCTAGCATGGGGATAATTAAAGAATAGCTTCCAAAACTATCATCAACTATGAACGTAATTAAAATGCGTTCCTTCTAATTTAGAACAAGGCTTGTGTCGCTAAATTATTATACTATGAATATGATACCGACATAAATACATTTCCAAAACAACTGATTTCTATAACATTTGTGAGCATCAATGCTGCCTGGAAAGGTCACCCCCAACTGTACATTGTCTTAAGTCATCGTAACTACTACAGGTAATAATGACATTTACGTCATGGTCTCCTGAAGATACTCTGAGGTAAACTTCCCAACACCAAAACCACATTTTCCCAATAAAGCGTGTCCTTGAGACATTATGCGCTGACCACACTAAAACCTGTACATTGTATCTACTCCAAGTTCCCAAAGGTGTAGAAATAAACGAATATTTCTTTGAACAGGGTCACGACTAATATGTCGCTGTATTTCCTGGCGAGCAATGCACTTGCTGGCCTACAATAACCGTCAGTGTTTGTCTATTTAATCACCGAGAGAGGGTATAAATAGTGTGATAAATGTAAGCGATTGTAGAGAGTACTTCAGTATTATTTAAACACTTCAAGTGAAATCGGTCATATGACTTGTTTGAAATAATATTCCTTCGTGGATTACAGAGAGAAGAACAATAAAGTTCCAAAACAGCTTTTAAAAGAATACTTAAAGCAGTTTAAAATATCAGATGTCCTAATAAGTCTGCTCTTTAACATATTCTCTCTCTCTCTCTCTCTCTCCCCTCCCTCTCTCTTTCGCTCTCTCTCTCTCTCTTTACGATTTTATTTCTACAAGGTGAGCCGCTAAATGTAAGTTTATGAACTTAGTGCAACTTAAAATCATCATCATCATCAATCATCATCATCATCATCATCATATCATCCCCTGACCACCACCTCCGCGACCCGTACTAATTCAGATGAGCCTGTTTTAGTTTTTAAAACATGCCCAATCACACAAAAACTAACATGTCCTAAACAGCAAACTCCAAAAAGAACGCCAATCTAGTGCTGTAAATTTAAGACGAATGGAATGGCCTTGCAAGCATGAATGTAGGCCTACTAGACATCGTTACCATCTATGGCTTTAGAGCTCGTATATCATGGCTCTCAGTACGCTGGAAGAACTTGGTCATAGTACATGTACAACTAGATGGGTCTACTAGGAGTAGCATATTAGTGAATACGGTACCTTTTAATCCCTGCAAACGTCACCAGTAAAGGGAATATGAAAGACCTACATGTAGTTTATATGGTGGGGGTGGACAGCTTCTTGCTATTCATGGGCTTGGGGATCCGATACAGATACCATAATATCCGATATTATCGCTAGACGTGTATTTATTTTAGCTTGTGCAGTAACACATAGTAAACTATGTTATTTATTTTATTTATTTTTTTATTACCGAGGATTTTTATAGCGCACATATCTCGCCGTACATGTGGCGACTCAAGGCGCTGGCCGATACAGGATCTAACTCAAGCCGCCCGAGGCGCCAACATGCAGCCTTTGGGCGCATCGTAATAACGCTCCAGACAACTGAACACAATCCTGGGCAGCCAGGGATGGGGGAGAAGGACCTAGGCGCATGCTGGGTGTGTTCTTGTCACCGGCACTCACCCGTCTAGGACATGAGCGTCAGGATCTTTAAATTCCGTTATGATGGAATGTATGCGACACAGACTAGACCTCGGTTTATACTCTCATCCGAAGGAGTAGGAAACGGGAGTAGAGTGTCTTTTCCAAGGACGCAACACAATGCCCCGGCCTGGGCTCAGGTGTGAATGGCATTGGAATCGAATGAGTGTTACAATTATAGTGCAGCGAGAAAGCCCTCAGTGCATATCTTTAAATATTTAGGAGCGATTGTACCAGACAATGGGTCCCGGCAAGAAGTCCTCTCCAGGATCGCACAAACAACGGCTGCCCTGACAGGGTTGAAGCCCGTTTAGAAAGATAGGACCATCAGTCTACACTCCAAGGTAAGCTCCCTTGTCATCACCATCTTCCTATACGCTTGCAAAACATGGAAACTCACCGAAGACCTACAACGAAGAATACAAAGCATGGAGATGAGGTGCTATAGAAGACTTCTGGGCAAATAACAAACGAAGAAGTCCGACAGACCATCTCACAAGCCATTGGAAAACACAATGGCATGCTCACAGTGGTGAAGAAACGGACGACGTCATAAGAACACCAGGCCTTGCAAAGACCACCCTGCAAGGCACGGTGCCAGAAGGCAGAAGAAGATGGAGACAGAAAGAGGTAAAAGGATAGGAGAGGAGAGGAGAAAGTCCTCAAACTATTACAAAGGAGCTGTAGAGGTAAGGCACGGCAAGGGACGTCCAAGAGCTACCGAAGAAACCCAATCTCAAACCTTAGCCTTAAGGTGGTTGTTCTTTTTCCTCCGCAAAATCAAAATCAACTACCAAGTCCAAGTGATCGCAACTGAACTGTATTGTGGAATAAAAGACAAGTAATTGGTGTCTGGACAAAGGCAAGTTAGTCTTGTGTTTCAGCAATTGCATAAGAGCGCACAAAATAATAAAAATGTATGCGCTTTTACTAAACAGGATACTAGAAATTGCATTATTCTATTCAGTTGGTGGACTAAACGACGGCTGATCTCTTACTGGTCACTTGACGGGTCACTGATCCACTGAAGAACATTCGCTGCGCTGTTAAGTGTTATTTTGAATGATGCTGAATAGAATAGACCCAACGTTTCCCGGCGTGTCGTAAGAGGCGAATAACAGGGTTGATGTCAGCACGGCATCACTGGGCGAACTTCTTCTACACAGAAGTCACCGGCCAGGACGGAGGAACCTCACTTTACTAAAGGTTCAACGGCCACGTGCTCGGGGCCAAGGCGAGCCACACTGTACTTGTGGATTTTGGCTGTGGCCAACAGCCTGGAAAGGATTGGGCCCCGCCAGGCCTTCCTTGACCCACTGTATGATGAAAAGACCGCTCACTCCATGCCTGATCGGTCGTCGCCCGGGTCACCACGGACCGCGCGGGAGGTGATAAGTGTGCTACTGATGGACAACTTAGCAAGATCCGCTCGAGAGACAACATCGTCATAGGAACCTGGAATTTCAGGCCCCTAACTGCGGAGGGAAAATTTTAAAGAACTGGCCTACGAGCTGGACCACTATCAATGGAACATTTTAGGCATCAGAGAGTGAGTTAGCTAGTTATTCATTGCTTGTGGACTGCAAAGAGCCGAATCAGGACCAAAAAAATCAAGACCACAACTTGGCTGAAAGAGGACTCACCCCTGATCTGCATAAAAGATCTGCCAAAACAACCCTAGTGGTAACACTGAAGGCACTCCACCTGCTGGTCACTTTACAATAAAGGCATCCCACGCAGGGGACGCTGATGCTATACTCTAATTTTTCGAATCCCCGTTTACAAAAACAAAATAGAATACTACCATCATTATACAATATCAACAAAACACATACATAAATATAAAATGTCTACACTGCCAAATAATAATATCATAGAAAGCCCAAGTGGCCATTTGCCAGAAAGCGTCCAATATTCCCTAGCTGATCCAATCGACCTCACACACAAATAAGGAGTTTTGTCCCGGAAGAGTTTTCAAGAAAAAGGGTAGGTGACTAGTCTAGCGAAGAAGATAGTATTGTAGAATGATAGAAAAGAATAGGAATGAGAAATAACTGAACTGAACAAAGGAGAGAAATACAGTAACAATGGGAATTTAAAGCACTAAATTTCCAGAAAGTGGGGATGCTATTTATACAGAAACCCCTAGCACCCCTTAGCGAACTGCGCTGGAAAGGCCTAGTTGAAAACGACCGACAAAAGCCACAAGCTTTATTTCAGCGGGAGAGATGATAGGCATGATAGGTAATAAATCGTCCCCTATACACTTATTGTGTCCGGGGACGTTAATTTCACTGAAAAAAAAAAAAAAAATAGGCATGAACAAGGCGTTGGATTCTTGGTCCACAAAGACATTCTAGCCACTGTTATGGGTTGCCGCCCTGTCTCCAGTAGACTCATTACCATCCGTCTTCAGAGCAGCTCTTTTCAACATCACCATCATCCAGGCCTATGCCCCAACATCAGACTATGACGACAGCGAAGTCGAGGATTTGTGTGAAAATCTACAGGCTGTCCTTGACTAAGTGCTGAAGAAGGACATAGTCATAGTGCAAGGCGACTTAAATGCCAAGGTTGGCCAAGATGCGCAAACGGCATTGGACAACATAATGACATGCTCACAGTGGTAAAGAAACGGAAACTTCGATGGTATTGCCACTTCACCAGACCATCAGGCCCTGCAAAAACCATCCTGCAAAGCACGGTGCAAGGAGGCAAAATATGAGGGAGACAGAAAAAGAGGTGGGAGGACAACATTCGAGAATGGATTGGCTTGACCCTGAGCGACGGAGAAAGATAGAGTACACTGGTTAAACGATCATCTGTGGAGCCCCAACGACCTTTGAATTACGGGTTGATTGATTGATTGTTGCTTTAGGTCCAGCGGACTCTTCCGAGCCAAATCAGGACCGGACAACCCCCGATCCGCATAAAAGATCTGCCGAAACAACCCTAGTGGGAAAATTGAATGCCCTCCACCGGCCAGTCACTTTACAACAAAGACATCCCACGCAGGGGACGGCTGAGGCTCCACCCCAACTACTCGAACCCCCGGTTACAAAAACAAAACAGAACACAAACATCACCACAAATTATCAACAAAACACATACATATAAAACGCCTACATTGCCAAACAATAACATCATAGGAAGCCCCAGCGACCACCCGGCAGAAAGCGTCCAACACTCCCAAGCTGATCCAACAGACCTCCTACACAAACAAGGAGTCTTGTCCAGGAAGAGTTTTCAAGAAAAAAGGTAGGTCATTGATCTAGCGAAGAAGAGCAAATGAGGAAGACAGCGACAGTGGGAATTTAAAGCACTAAATTTCCAGAAAGTGGGGATACTATTTATACTGAAACCCCCGGCACTCCAACGGGGGGAACTGTTGCCGCACTGAATCGGTCTTGCCTATAAAGGAAAGACAGGTTTTCAACTGGGGCTTTCACTTTTCCCTTTATAGGTTAGAATTGAATTACGGGATAGGCTAGGATAGAGTAGGCTGTCGTGTGCCTGTGACCCACAAATAAGGGACAGTCGATACTTACTGACGTCATCAAATACCAGACATTCACCCACCCCGCACCACAAACCTCACCCGTCCTTGTCATTTTAGCCTCGCTCACTGTGAAAGAAGATCTCCAAGGTTCAGTAGACGTCGCATACTGAACGAGAATTCTATAGGCCGTATTCTAACTCCGTAATTTAGTAGTACAACAGTCCCAGAGCTATACTCTCAGAAGACAATCCTAGGGTATAACAGTAATAGTAAAAACTCCGCCTTTTTTCAAATTGTTTTCACTGTTCAGTATTCTATATTGTAATGCATTCCTTAATTCTGCTATGTTCTTTAATCTAGTCCCACTGTCTCTCGCCAGCTCCTGCCCTACCACTCTGCAACTTGATTCAGTCATCTGGACAAGTTTTGAACAACACAGTTAAGTGAACATGTCAACTCTCTTAAAAGTAGAAGCTGCAACTTTAGACATCATAAAAAAAGCTATTAAAACACAAACAAAAAAACAACAACGAAACTTTAAACGCATGGTTTATGAAGACAACTAAAGGCAAACGCTAAAGAAGTGTGGGGTAGCGTGTAGACTGTCGGGCCCTGTCCTCCATCGACAATTTACTCTGAGAAATTTTCTGTACGCATTCAAATCTTGTGCTTTGCTTTCTATTACGTGTCGACGCTCTTTCATTTGATTCTCGTTACTCGAGTCTAAATCTTTCTACGTGATATACCGCCGCCATTTGTACACATTGTTCAACATCTGTGCTGAGACACACTGGCTGTACATACTTTCTTTGATGGTAATAAAGATTTGTAGAATTGAATTGAATCACGCTCTTGAAACTCCTTAGTCTCACATAAATCACCCAGCATCAGTTGTCTGGGGTGTCAGGCAATACGCCTAAGGCACCAAGTGGGCGCCTTGGTCGGTTTGAGTTTGATCCTGTGTCGACCAGCGCCTTGAGCACCTCTTGAGCTGGAAAAGCGTTCTATAAGAACAATAATGTACAATTGAGGTGTATACCAATTAAAACCACGAAGACTTCTTCACACAACATTTAATTTCCAACATAAAAAAAAGGTAAACGTAAAGGTAGTCCCATAGCCTGTGGTCGTAGGGGAGCGTGATGTTGGAGATCACACTTATCTTGGGCCAGCGTAATGAGGGTGATGCCCATCTCTCTCCCTCGCTGCTTTACCTTCCCCACCCTTAAGAGAGTAGGTACTCAGTCACAGTTGAATCAACTGGGGCCGTTGCTATTTGTCGCTTCACGTTTTGCGGTCACCCATCCAAGTGCTAACCGCACTGGACGATGCTTAACTTGCGACACAGTAGCGAGTGCTCCAACCACTGCGCTATCCGACATCCCGATAGAAATAAGATAGGAATAGTACAATTCGCACAATTGTTTTAAAGTAAATTTTAAAAAAGAAAAACAAGTCCGGAAGATGGACCTGAAATGAGCCACTTGTATTCAACTCCTATTTAATGTGGTACACCTTCGCTACGCATGCACGCCCACCCCACTCAACCTCCGGCAGCACGCTGAAAGCCCATCCACATCCTCACCCCACATTATACGGATACTCTCAACCTCACATCCATCCAAACACATGGAGAGTAAGCACTTGTAGTGTGGGCAAAATACTGCAAAGCATTAATTGCATAATAAAAAGTATACAATTATCTCAATCTGATCAACAAGGTTTAGTGACAACGGGACTGCGTATGAGCGCAGGGCAAAGCACGTACACACTTACACACGCGCACGCTTAGCTCTACACTAAGCCCTCACAGGTTGGCAGCACAGGTCTGCCTGCCAAAACTCTAATTACCCTTAACTGTTTCGACAAATTGACCGCAACCATCTCTTTCCTTCCACCCCTCCCTCTCACCCATTTTCTCCCTATTCCCTTCCTCCTCCTCGCTCACCCTCTCTCTCCCTCCATCCCCTTGCTCCCACCTTTTTCCCCGATAGTTCCAGTTGGGATCGGAGCTCTAGTCCCTTGTGTGCATCAAGACATCTACTATCCTTCCTATCCTATCCCGTAACTCGAAGGTCGTTGAGGCGCCACAGATGATCGTTTAACCAGCGTACTCATCTTTCTCTGTCCTCAGCAACCCTCAAGGCCCCACTCAATGTTGTCCTCCCACCTCTTTTTCAGTTCCCGATGACGCTGTTGAGGACTGCACTGGTAGCCTATCATACAGGCTTTTGATGACTTTAATAATGTTCGAGCTGATGTTGTACACTCTCATGGTTGCCCACAGAGCTGCATGCCAGACTCGATCAAACGCTTTCTTGAAGTCTACAAATACATCATATATATATATATGATGTATTTGTAGGTATTTCTCGCAGATTATTCTGAGGTTGAAAATCTACTCAGTAGTATTTCGCCCTGCCCTGAATCCTGCCTTATCTTCAGCTATACGTAGTCCAGCTTGAGATTTCAACCTGTTGAGTATTATTTTCAGGAGGACTTTGCTGGAATGGCTGAGGAGGCTGATTGTGAGGTAGTTTTGACACGTTCCCCATTTTGAGAAGAGTGATGACAAGCGACTGGCTCCAGCACTATAAAGAAACCTCCTTACATATCAGCATGATAGATGGACATTACAGGAAGAAGAAGAAGAGCCCCTAGTAGGCGGCTGTGTTACTTATCTGACATTAACACTTGCAGCTTCTGGTCATACTTTATTGTAGTTATCGCGGTTGCAGTGCTCGGAAGCACTGCCCTATAAATCACCTGGCCCTGATGGCTGAACTGAACTCCAGATGCCCGCTTGAGAGAAAAGACAGCTAGCTGCCTTGGCCAGATAAGAGAACGGGGAAAGAGACCGCTTGAGTAAGACTAAGAACCTTAGTGCTGGATACGTCTTGGGAGTCAAAGAGGTTAAAATAGCTTAGCTGAAACAGAAGCTTGCCTTTGAACGGTTCACCTTGAACTGAAATCAGATTAACCACTCTATACTAACTGTAAAGAAGACGAGAACTGCATATAATGAAATAGAGAAGACGGGGAAAACTGTCTTTCAATTCTCTCTATTTATTCTCATGAATGAATGTCATAGCTCATGGATCCTTGCTTAAATACCAGTCAACCTCTCATCATACGTTCACACAATTCAAACTCAACGTGATTACAAATCACTTTACACACTACTAAATTATCTTCAATAATCAATATCGACTAGTGTTCATAATATTACACTAACACGACTATATTTCGACAGGTTGTATAAATTTATTGTTAGTACTGGAGTTCAATATATTCTGAAGAAACAGCTAACATTTACCCAACCTTATAGTTATACCTACCTTTACCCTTAATTAAAAAAAATAAAAAAATAAAATAATAATAATAATAATATTAATAATAATAATAATCAACATCATAATAATAATCATAATATTAATCATAATAATCATAATAATACGAGTACTTATAATGCGCACATATCTCACCGCAAGGTGACTCAAGGCGCACTCTTAAACATTCTTTCGCAATAACAATTCAAGCACACTGATGTACACTTGCGCATAAATTACATGAAGATGACAAAGCAGCAACAAAAACAAAGACACTGCACTCAAAAACAAGCATGAGAAAATTTCAAATGAACATGGCCATTTACAACTGCTCTGATTTAGGCTTACGGACGAGATGGGTTGGGAAGGAGGGGAGGTGGTATAGCGGGGCACTGTAGTCTGAGGATTATTTAGGGAAAAGAAAAGTCTCGAGGCCAAATTTAAATGCTTCTAAAGACTGTTGTTGACGGAGTGGGACAGGTAGGAAGATCCAGTTGGTGGGGCTTTGAAAAGAAAAGGAGCGTTGGCCTGCAGTTTAAAGTTTTGTATGAAGTTTGTTGAGTTTGAGGTTGTTGTTTGAGGAGCGGAGTGGCCGGGAAGGTCGATAGAATGAGAGGGAATCAGACAGATAGGTAGGAGAAAGCTTGTTGAGGCATTTGTATGTGAGAGTGTTGAGCTTGTGTTTGATCCTATGTGAGACGGGTAGCCAGTGGAGTTGTTGCAATATAGGGTTGATGTGGTCTTTCTTTTTCTTTTTGAGAACAAGACGGGCAGAGCTGTTTTGAATGCGTTGAAGACGATCGATAGAAGAAGCGGGAAGTCCAGCAAGTTGATTGATTGATTGATTGTTGCTTTAGGTCCAGCGGACTCCTCCAAGTCAAATCAGGACCGGACAACCCCCGATCTGCATAAAAGATCTGCTGAAACAACCCTAGTGGGAAAATTGAATGCCCTCCACCGGCCAGTCACTTTACAATAAAGACAGGCTTTACCCCAACTACTCGAACCCCCGGTTACAAAAACAAAATAGAATACAAACATCATTATAAATTATCAACAAAACATATATATACATATAAAATGCCTATATTGCTAAATAATAACATCATAGGAAGCCCTAGTGACCACCCGGCAGAAAGCGTCCAACACTCCCAAGCTGATCCAACAGACCTCATACACAAACAAGGAGTCTTGTCCAGGAAGAGTTTTCAAGAAAAAAGGTAGGTCATTGATCTAGCGAAGAAGAAGATAGTATAGCAGAGTGATAGGACAGAGCAGGAATGGGAAAGAGTAAATGAGGAAGACAGCGACAGTGGGAATTTAAAGCACTATATTTCCAGAAAGTGGGGATACTATTTATACTGAAACCCCCGGCACCCCAACGGGGGTAGCAAGTAGGGAGTTACAATAGTCAAGACGAGAGAGAATGGTAGAAGTGACAAGTTTTGGGCTTTAGCGTCTTTGGTGAGGTATTTGCGTATAGTGCCAATGGGGCAGAGCTGAAAGTAGAAGGTGCGAAAGAAGATATGTGTTGTTTCATGGAAAGGGTGTTGTCTAGGATGACTCCAAGATTTTTGACAGTAGAAGACAGAGAGAGACAGACGAGTCGGAGAGCTCAAGAGAGTCAGAGGTGGTTTTTGAGAGCTTGGATGTGGTCCCTATCAGAATGGCTTCGGTTTTGTTGCTGTTGAGTTGAAGTTTGTTCCCTGTCATCCAATTCTGTACGTCATCTTACTCGTCTCTTAACGGTCATGTTCCACTGGAAGCATTTTACGTTTTGACCTTTTCTACTCACGTCATCAATAATAATAATAATAATAATAATAATAATAATAATAATAATAATAATAATAATACAGTACATTTGTATCGCGCTGTACCTCGGAAACGGTAAGGAAAGCGAGCTCGCCGCGCTTGACAACTCACGTGCAATCACACACACGTGTTAGCAATCATTCAAATTTGTCCAAGCAAAGTTTCAATTTTGGCCAAGAAATTGGTAAAGAGACAAGACACCTGCACACTCTTAGCTGGCACAGTTTAAAAACCCTTTCTGCCCCTGCCACACTCGAAACATCAGTTGGGAAGTAAATGCTTGTACTGTGCGTAATTGGAAGTCTTGGAGCTGTTATCACATCAAAAAAGAAGCGTTAAACTGCTTGCACAGAACGCAAAGGTAACGGTCTGGAATCTTTGTTGCATTCCATCCTTTCCTGAACTCGGTATCCCAAGAAAGATGGCACTTCTCTGGAACATCATCCGAATGGAAGGCATTGTTGTGTGGGTTAGACAATACTTTCAGCTCCTGTAGCATTTTCCATCACCCACACCTTTCTTCCTCAGTCCCAAACCACACACACATACCCTTCCAGCCCTCTCCCCCCTCCTACCTCCAGCCCCTACAAATATAACAGATTAAATATCTACTGCTTTCCGTGTCCCAAAACATGCATGCAAGAGTAGTCTTCGCAGACGGTAAAAAACAAAAAACAAAAAAAACTGTCAGCTGATGTCCTATTTTGTAAAATCACAATGGAATGTTTTATCAACTAGACCTCTATTCTGAGTAAAACAAAACCAAGGAGTAAATTTATAAGGGTAACATTTAATTTTAGCATACATCACAGATAACCTAGTAACAATCTGTACACAATCTGCTAAAAATAAATACAGACAATCCCGAGTAAA
The DNA here is from genome assembly GCA_036898135.1 of Oncomelania hupensis. Classification (NCBI taxonomy): domain Eukaryota; kingdom Metazoa; phylum Mollusca; class Gastropoda; order Littorinimorpha; family Pomatiopsidae; genus Oncomelania; species Oncomelania hupensis. Next base: position 21,435,596 of record CM072511.1, on the reverse strand, counting down.
CAAAAATAGCAGCTGACTACACAAAAAGGTCATTGGTAAAGGAGATTTGACTAACCAACTTTACTAGTAAAATCAATTCTCTTGCCTCACCCAAGTCCTCTCAAACAATGTGATAGGATTATATACTTGATACATCCACACAGATTACTACTCCGAGTGTTTTATCTGTGCATGCAATGTACGTCTAAAACATCAGTAATGTCAATTGCAAAACAATCATGCAAACACCTAATATAGACTGCACGGCATATTCTTGTGCAATATCAGCACAGTTATGTAAGAACAATCAGCACAATTTAATAATACATTTGAACTTTTACGCCCACTCGCTATCAGTTCAATTCTTTGCTCTTGGCTTATTCTTCTTCTAAATCTAATCCACATTTTTTTCTGCTATAAACTATATACATTTTTAATATTCCTCAACAAACGTCGCTCTTGGATGGGTCAAAGGAAGTAGGGATGAGAGCAGAGAAAATTCAGTGATACCTCCAAGATTTAACAACATTTTATGGTAAATTTATTAATAAAACTAAAAGTTGTGTTTTTTTTTCAGAAACAAAGGTTTCTTACACTAACCACAAGACTTACAAAACTTGTGTGCTAGTTGTTACTTATTAGCCATGATTGATTTTAAAACACATACTCTCTCACACACACACACATACACACACACAGAGAAAGAGAACTAGGAGGGCAAAGCCCAGATGACTCACATGCTCCTTATCGGACTTGCAATATTTAACATGAAATGGGTACCCAGAAAAATACAAAATGAAACAGTTGTATTAAAATGCAAATAGGGACTTTGATCTTTCGAGGCTCTTGACCTTGGGATAACCTTGACCTCCTGCTCCAAATACACTCATGTACGATCAAATAAACCACAGCAAAAATTGTATTATGGACACATAAAAAAATGACTTGGGATGACCTTGACCTTCAGTGACATTGACCTTGGGATGACAATGACCTTCACATGACCTCTGATGCTCATGTATAATCAAATAACCCAATATGTTTGCATACTATGGGTTAAATATTTTTATATAGAGCTATTCCACTGTACCATTACCAATATTATTTTTTATGTTTTGTAAGGCCTAAAATGGACGACCTTCAAGATCAACTAAAAAAAATCACATATAAAACATCAATCTATTATCTCTAAATACAACAAGTTTGGACTATGGGGGGAAAAGGGGGAAATTTTGGGAACAAATTTCTTTATTTTTTATTGACCTTTGCTGACCCTGTGACCTTGACCTTCAATTGAAGTCACTAATTCACTGACCATATTCAGGGTCCCATGGAAATACACCATCTTACCAAGATTGGTTGTGATAGTTGACATAGGTTCTGAGATACTAAGCCACTTGCAAGTTTTGTACCAGAGGATGGCAGAGGGACGGGACAAAGGCGGAAGAACAAAGATTATCTATTTTTAAAAATGTCATTTTTAGACTATTATTTTAGGACTGATCTCACATAGATTTGCAAAAATCTGGAAAAATATTTGAGGGATGGAGGGGGGAGAAGGGGGAGCATGCATATTCACATTGCTGCACGCAGGGTAGTAAAACTAACTAAACAGTAAACAGTTTGCCTTGTAGTTGTAATGCTATTCAACTGCGAGTGTAATTATTTTGACAAGGCTGATGAACAACAATGTTAGCAGTATTCTACAGTAGTCTGTATGTTGAGGCTGTTTACTCGCAAATTACTTCATTAGTTCATAATGACTCAGACTAGAAAGCATTTAATAATGCACACAGTTAGGTGGAAGAAGAGATTTAATGTAATATAAAATTATGCATAGGCAGGATGTGCAAGCATGCTGCGTAGGATTCACGCATGAGTGTGCATAATCAACTACTCACCAATAAGTTGCACAGTTTTATGCAAGAAAACCCAATATTTTATAAGAACTACTGTCCTGAATCAGCTTCTACTTTAGTGAAGCTGCTTTCTCATGAATGATAGTCTTTCTCATGTATGAAAACTGTGCAACTTACTATAAGCCCCTGATTAAAGTAAATCCTGCCTCTGTGCATGGAAAACACATCATTAACAATGTTGCCTTGGTTAAAAAAAAACAACAACAAAAAAGCATTATGATTATAAATTAAATGGTGCTAAGAGTAGTGGTTTGTATTGATGTGATGCAAAATATATATAATGATGATGATGATGATAATGCAATGAGGAGGAGTAGGAGTACAAAGAGGAGGAGAAAAAGCAAGCTGCTGTTGTTGTTGATGATGATATAATATCAAAATATAATAAATCAAACAACAAAGCAACTTCTGGCAGTACGAGTATCTCTCTACCTCTCCTCTTTCCAAAATAAAACAATGCTCAGTCAAAAATCAGTTACAATAATTTTTTTTAATAAATCCTTTTCGGACACTTACTTGACAAACTGATTGACATGTTGCATGGAAGCTTCATAATTTTTCCCACCCACTTCTTGGCAATGAAGGGCCACTAAACCTGGCTCTTTCAGCTGCACATCCTGCAAAATAAATAACACATATGTAGTCAACTTTATTTGCTTTTGTTTGCATATGTATAAAATAATTACTCTAGCACATTTATTGTTGGGTACCTTGAACACTGACATTGTGGCAAAGACCGAATCGGGAAATTGCATTGACTGGACATCATTAAATTTTACATTCATACTCCTAGTCATAGTTCAAATTAAAGAATGAATAATATACACCTTGCAATAAGCACAACCGCTGAGTCTATTGCAAGAAAGCACATATTCAGTGTATAAAAACACTTAATTCAAAACAAGCTGGCACATTTTCAGCTGGTTTTCTTTCATGTTCACGCTCTGTTATTCTCATCTGCTTTTCAACTGCTGTGGCAACTATAAAAATATGCTCACAACGCTTAAAACAAAATGTACAAACTTACTTGTAAAAATGCTTTCAGCCATGGTCCAAAATATGAAGTGGGCTGCAAGCAGAAAAATATAATCTATAAGGAGTTAAGTAAATATAATAATAATGTTCAAATGGACAATCCAGAAAGATGTAAAATGTTCTGTTATTATTAATAGAACTATTATTGCACTGTATGCGTTGCATGTCACATGTGTTTATGCTTCTAAGTTTGTTTGTTTCATTTAACATTTATTCACTAAAGTAATTTTAGACTAAGGGGAAAAAAAGAGAAAAAAGGAGGGTGGGGGTGGGGGTGGTGGAGGGGGAGGTGAGAGGGAAGGGAGGGTTGGAGAAAGGAGGAATTGGGAAAGGAGTCATTGCCAGTGGGACGAGAAAACAAAATAATCACCTATCAATAACACTTGCTTTGATGTAATAAAATAATTAAGAAAAAAAAGTTAAAAAATAAATAAATAAATATAAAATAAATAATAACAAAAACAAATCAAACCAAAAATACATAAATAAAATATAACATATTAACATCCAATAACAAAGTAATGTCAACCTAATGCAATAATATATTCTCATAATTAAAGTCATTATATATGATTAAGCTATGAGTATGACTGGCTGTGTATATGAGAAAATGTCCAACAGGAATATGAATTAAAGATTTTGCTATGATTATCCAATAGTCAATATTTTTAATTTGAACTGTATGAATGTTCTGTGGAATATATGGTGTTACACTGCAGTCATGAATAATAAGTTATAGTTATAATATTGTTTTTGCAAAAATAATATCCTCGCAGTACTTTGTCCTCCAAGAATTTAAACCAAGACAATGTGCTAAAGAGATTACTGGTCAAGGATATTGTGAGTGTTCATTATATATTTATTTTTTTATATTTTTTTTTTCGGATACTGGGATATTAATTTGAATAGCACTCATACTAGCAGTGTACTGTTTCATTGCCTCTTCCTTTGCTTTCATGTTTGCCCATTCATTTTTGAGTTAAACCACAATGAGATGGTACCCTACAAAACTGAACATTGAAACCATAAATTATGATTAAGCAATGAAATAAGATCTTTTATTTCATAATAACATCTGACGTTACTACAGTTAGAGTTTAAAATTTGAAGAACTGGGTCCACACAAAATAATTTTTTTAAAGGATCTTTTGTGGGCTTATGATCTTAGTCAATGCCATTAGACTTTTGTAGGCTTATCATGATCTTATTTAATGCCATTACAATAGAAGTTTGTTCTGCATTAAATATTGATTATTGAATGATCTTTACCTAAAAGAAAAGGTTCATGAATTTTTAGAGCATGTATAACCTAAGCAGCACATTTTTCATCTGTATCTAAAACAGCCATCAGTATAATTACTATAAATGTTTAAATATGAATATTTGTGTCCAATATATTTCTGTTGCTAACAGTAACAAAAGGCCATTTTCTATATTTTCTTATATTATTAGTATGCTCAAAGTTATATTTAGCACACTGAAGTTCCTGTACCGCTATAGGAATGTGCATGTTTTTAGAGATTGAATATAACATTCAATCCTTATATAGTTATAAGAAATCACTCATCTAATGATCTATGTTGCTAATGTTAATAAGTAACCAATATTTTGTGCTCTTTTGGAAAATGTAAATCAGACCTTACTTCCAGTTCTGTATCACTATCAGCATCTTTACATTACATTGTAAACATTATTATTGCTTTAGGTCCAGCGGACTCTTCCGAGCCAAATCAGGACCAGACAACCCCCATTCCGCATAAAAGATCTGCTGAAACAACCCTAGTGGTAAAACCGAAAGCTCTCCACCAGCCAGTCACTTTACAATAGAGACATCCCACGCAGGGGACGGCTGAGGCTTCACCCCAAATTATCGAACCCCCGTTTACAAAAACAAAATAGAATACAAACATCATTATAAATTATAAACAAAACACATACATATAAAATGCCTACATTGCTAAATAATAACATCATATTCATAGGAAGCCCTAGTGACTACCTGGCAGAAAGCGTCCAATAATCCCAAGCTGATCCAACAGACCTCATACACAAACAAGGAGTCTTGTCCCGGAAGAATTTTCAAGAAAAAAGGTAGAGACTGGTCTAGCGAAGAAGACGATAGTATAGCAGATTGATAGAAAAGAGCAGGAATGAGATAGAGCAAATGAGAAAGACAGCGACAGTGGGAATTTAAAGCACTAAATTTCCAGAAAGTGGGGATACTATTTATACTGAAAACCCCCGGCACCCCAACGGGGGTCTATCAGTATCTGACTGTATCACTATTTGTATGCTTCGATGTAAAACTTGACCTTACTTCCAGTTCTGTATCACTCAGTATCTGACTGTATCACTATTTGTATGCTTCGAAGTAAAACTAACACATTTAGAAAGTAGGCTACAAAATTATAACAAACTCTGGGTGAAAAAAATAACAACTTGAAAAACATTGTTTGCAATTTTAATTTATCATCATTTATCATGATTTATCAGGGCAAAAGGCTGCCAGAACTACAGTACTACGATAATAATAAATACTTAGTAGCCATACACATGACATGTCCATAAAATAATATATATCGACATATGGGCCAATAACAAACAGCTGAGTCTTGCCAAGAGCAAAGCTAAAACTTTTCATTGTTTAACAATTTACATAGCGAGATAGTGCCGAGAGCGGATGGTTGATTAATATTTTAATAAATCCTTTTGTTTTGGAGATTTTAATTAAAATCAAGCTAAATTATTCATGACTTCAACTATAATATGCACTACAAAAATACCAGCTGAGGAGGGAAAAAAATCTGTGAATCTGCAACAGCAGATGACCGAGCGGACGAGATATTTGTGTACATGAATTTCAATTTGCTTACCTCCTCAAAGATTGACCCAACATTGGCTGTGACCAGAAGCACTTTTGTATGTTCACCGTCCATTTTTCAACACAGATTCAAGTATAATCACCATACAACATCCATTCATGAAGTGCCTGTAAACAATGGTGCTATAATTGCTTTCTTTGCCAGCCTGTATCGTGCGTCCATGACGGCCACACACCACCGTACAAACGAATCAATACTCTGCAGGATCAATTTGACGTTTCGCTCCCCTGGTTAATGAAATCTTTGACGTCATTAGCACCAGCGCCACTTTGTCAAGGGACGCTACTCGTGCGTGTCTAATATTGAGTCTACGGAATGCATGGAAGAAGTTTGTTCCCTTTATATAGGTGCCTGTTGGTTGGTAAGCGTGTGCTCGTGTGTCTTCAATTAATTTAAATTAGTATTCAACTGTAGATGTTTGAACTCATCTGCTCTGCCTGGGCAAGAAGCGGAACTATTTTGTCTTTGAGCATACGGGACGCTGAGAGCGAGAGATAAAATAACAATTGTTATTTAACTGGGTGTGCTTTTTAGCTTTTTGCTCTTGTTGATTGAAGCGATAACAATAACAACAGAGAGAGAGAGAGAGAGAGAGAGAGAGAGAGAGAGAGAGAGAGAGAGAGAGAGAGAGAGAGAGAGAGAGAGAGAGAGAGAGAGAGAGAGAGAGAGAGATGCATCAAACAACAAATCCATTCCCTGATTTTGATGAACAATGATTTATTCAAATAAGGTACGTAGTAGGCTACTAATGTGATTCCAAAATGTGGTGGGTTTAATAAAAACAAACAAAAACAAACATGAGTAATATAATAAAACCAAAAAAATTAAACGTTGGTCTATGAACAATGACAAAATGAACTTTAAAAAATAGTTTAAACTGGCATATGAGATTTTAATTATCACGTTTAGTCTATGTATTTCATATTTTTCTAAATAGATAAATCAATCAAATCAATCAATAAATAAATGTTAACAATAATCAATTCATATAACAGGCAACTTTAAAAATAACTAACAAATGGACGGGTGTTTTCGAAGGAGAGGGGGAGAAAAGGAGGGAGGTGGGAGGAGGGGGGGGGGGGGTTAGGAGTTCAATGACTAATTGTTCCAAACCCTACAAGGGGCCGTAACAAACTACCAGTTATTTCCCACTCATTGAAAACGAGAATGAAAAGGAATGAAATTAATTATAGTATGGAGAACTCACAGCGATTATAGTTCATGGTAAATATATTTAAGTTGATCACCTACAAGAACAAAGATTTTTTTTTAATGAAAGAAAACTAGAATTATTAACTGGAAGCAACCTAAATTATGATGTGTCTACAATTTCTTCAGTGACAATTATAATTACCTTATGAAAATTACCATCCGTTTATTATTTTGTTAAACAGAAATTCCCCCGTTGGGGTGCCGGGGGTTTCAGTATAAATAGTATCCCCACTTTCTGGAAATTTAGTGCTTTAAATTCCCACTGTCACTGTCTTTCTCATTTGTTCTTTCTCATTCCTGCTCTGTTCTATCAATCTGCTATAGCCTACAATCTTCTTTTTTGCTAGACCAGTCACCTACCTTTTTTCTTGAAAACTCTTCCGGGGCAAAACTCCTTATTTGTGTGTGAGGTCTGTTGGATCAGCTTGGGAATAATGGACTCTTTCTGCCAGGTGGTCACTAGGGCTTCCTATGGTTTTATTATTTAGCAATGTAGACATTTTATATGTATGTGTTTTGTTGATAATTTATAATGATGTTTGTATTCTATTATTTTTGTTTTTGTAAACGGGGGTTCGATAAATTAGATTATAGCCTCAGCGTCCCCTGCGTGGGATGTCTTTATTATAAAGTGACTGGTTGGTGGAGTGCCTTCAGTTTTACCACTAGGGTTGTTTTAACAGATTTTTTATGCGGATCAGGGGGTTTGTCTGGTCTTGGTTTGGCTCGGAAGAATCCGCTGGACCTAAAGCAATAATCATGTAATGTAATGTAATGTTAAAAAGAAATAACTAAGTAGCTAAATTTACTTTTTAAATTAATCTCAACAATGATTTGCTAGAAAACAGATACCATAAGACTATTACTAACAGAATATAATATATTTTTTTAAATTAGAGAGAGAGAGAGAGAGAGAGAGAGAGAGAGAGAGAGAGAGAGAGAGAGAGAGAGAGAGAGAGAGAGAGAGAGAGAGAGAGACTGTACAAAAATAGCAGTGATTGATGACAATGATTTCCTAAAAATCATACACTTGGAGTAAGACTGCTGCGCTTCCTTGTCATCTCCATCTTCCTATATGCTTGCGCAACATGGACCCTCACAGCAGATCTACAACGAAGAATACAAAGCATAAAGATGAGGTGCTACAGAAGACTTCTGGGCATTTCCTATACCCAACACATCACCAACGACGAAGTCCGACAGACCATCACACAAGCCATTGGACAACACGATGACCTGCTCACAGTGGTGAAGAAACCGAAACGCCGATGGTATGGCCACGTCACCAGATCACCAGGCCTTGCAAAGACCATTCTGCAAGGCACAGTGCAAGGAGGTAGGAGAAGAGGGAGACCGAAAATGAGGTGGGATGACAACAATCGAGAATGGACTGGTTTGACACTGAGCGAAGCCATCAGGGCTGCTGAGGACAGAGAAAGATGGAGTATGCTGGTTAAACATCATCTGTGGTGCCCCTACGACCTCCGAGTTACGGGACAGGATAGGAGGATAGGATAGGCATTTTATATGTATAAATGCTTTTTCGTATATTCTCAAAGCATACGCACAAACAGATTCTGGGCATTTCTATAACCAGCTCATCACCAACGACGAAGTCCGACAGACCATCACACAAGCCATTGGACAATACGATGACCTGCTCACGGTGGTGAAAAAACGGAAACTTCCATGGTATGGCCATGTCACCAGATCATCAGGTCTTGCAAAGACCATTCTGCAAGGCACAGTACAAGGAGGTAGAAGAAGAGGGAACCCGAAAAAGAGGTGGGAGGACAACATTCGAGAATGGACTGGTTTGACACTGAGCGAAACTATCAGGGTTGCTGAGGATAGGGAAAGATGGAGTACGCTGGTTAAACGATCATCTGTGGTGCCCCTACGACCTCAGAGTTACGGGATTAGATAGGATAGGATACACTTGGAATGCAATATTTCGTCTTGCTGTTGTTGTTGTGGCTGTTGTTGTTGTTGTTGATGTTGTCAAATATTATATATTATATATCATTATTGGCGTTCACAAAAGTAAAATCTAACATACTTCACATTCTTAGGTATATCCCTTCTGGTCTTATCTGTTTGCAATGTATGGGATTGTACTGTACATGTAGGCTACATCATAGGCACAAGCCTCAAGCAGATTAAAAGTAGCAAAAGAACATAATTCCGCAGATAACTTTTAGGATGGTTTTACAATATTTCCAGTAAGAAAACTATTTCATACTACTAAATATAATCAGGTAATAATAATTATTTTATTTTATAAAGCGCAACATTCAAATTTGAGAGTCTGCTAGATGCGCGTGCTTAAAAACGAAAGAACCAGCACTTAGCAGTTCCATGCTAGTAGCATATATGTTATAATATAGTCTTTGGTGTTAACAGGCTTGAACTGTATTTCATTATGCATTGTCCTTATACAGCGCGCTTTCCACCTCAAAGAGCTGCTCAAGTATGGTTTGAAGATTTCCAACTCTGTGGTCAAGATGGTCAAGTTGGTCATTCAGAAGTAAGGTACCTCAGACCTGGTCAAGGCATAGACCACAACTCGCCACAACGGGCCCCAAATGTATCTCCTTGCCCACTCTTTGTCCACATCTTCGTCTGTTCAACATACAGAATATCCAACATTGTCGTCTTCAACACCATCATCATCATCATCATCATCATCATCATCATCATCATCATCATCATCATCATCATCATCATCATCATCATCATCATCATCTAATTGAAGGTCTGCTGCGAGAAGGCAAATGGAATAGGCATCATCATCATCATCATCATCATCATCATCATCATCATCATCATCGTCGTCGTCGTCGTCGTCGTCGTCCTCACTGTTGTCATTACCAGCACTAGAACAACAACAACTTCTGGTACTACCATCACCATCATCATCAATAAAAAAAAATAATAATAATAATAATAATAATAATAGATGCAATCAATCTAAATTTCAAAATTAAAAAATTATTTATCTTTTGCCTTCTGTAACAGCGATCTCTTCAGATCGCCGCACTTTGAGTTCGACTGCAATAAAGCGCGCGATAGCATCCTATATTCATCATCATCATCATCGATCGCCGCACTTTGAGTTCGACTGCAATAAAGCGCGCGATAGCATCCTATATTCATCATCATCATCATCATCATCATCATCATCATCATAATCATCATCAATTGCTAATTGGTTCTTACAAGTCCAGCTCCCGCGGTGCTGCGCAGCAGACGAAACCGGCAAGTTTCCATCAACAGACGACGACGCTTGCCTGAAAATCATAATGTTGGGTTGTCTATCAACTGTTCCCGTTTCAATGTCTTTAGCCTCAAAGGACGCAGCAGACTTAAATGACTCTTCAACTGCTTCACTTATTTCGGCTGATTGTTTCTGTAGTGAGTCGTAGGTATTCTTGGAATCTTGTTGTACGGTGAATATTGTTTTCACTTCAGCTTTTTCGTCGAAAAGTGTCTGTTGATTGTGGCGCAATTCATCATACTGGGCAGAGGTGTCTTTCATTGAGTCCCCGGACAGGCGACGACCGCTGTTGTTCTTGAAATCTGCACTAAACCCTGCTACTCCCATGGCCGAAGACAGTTTGTCTGGCATGTTAGCTTGTCGGGAAGAGCTGCTTGCCATAGCAAAGGCATTTTGGACGGCGCCAGAATCTACAGTATGGGTGCTGCTGTTTGAGACTTCCCCTGAGTAAGCATACTGATCTTGTCCATGAGGTAACGCCGTGCTTGTCGTCTCATCTCTTTGCAGTTTTCCATCAACCTTATCTTGACAGTACAGTGATGTACCATCATCAACTTTACCTTGCAGGTAGATGGTACTGTCATTCCTGCTGTCATCTTTCAACGTTGCATAAAGATCAGACCAGGACGCGCTTGAAGAGGTCTGGCAAGTTTTCATAGTAGTGCTAAGATCAGAAGAAGACACGTCTGAAGTTTCGAACGTGTGATCTGCTTCAACCGGGTGGTCGCATAAGTTCGAATCGTCTCCAGAATACGATGGTGAGTTATTTTTGGAGTCGTCCATGAACTTGATGTGTTCCAGCGATTCTCTAGAGCATTCTTGGACTCCGGTAAGATTAAAGGCTTCTTCCTGGCTAGAACTCGTTACTCTCGGAGTACTGACTCTTGGAGAAGATGAGAATGAGGAGAACGACAGGCCATTGCTGTCACCGAACGAGGAAGATAAGCTAAGGATGCTGTGCCCGAAGCCTGAGTCCACCCCACCGCTGCTCGCGAAAGAGTCTTCTCCATTGGTGCTCAGATCGTGATGGTCGTCGTCTTCCAGGGAAGTAACAAAGTTCAGCTCGCCATTGGTTCTTTCTGTAACGACACAGTTTTTACTTGTATATTCTACTTCCTTGTCGACACAGTCCGCATTGGTATTTTCTACATGTCTCCTCGTGGATAAGGTATCAGCTATCAAGTTCAAACTACCCTTTGCCGCGTCCTTTTCAGAGTCGTCTTGAGCGTGGTACGAGACCTGTTCTTCGAAGGATGGATCTACTGAATGCATCCCAATGCATTCTGTACTTTCTGTGGCGTCTTTTGTAGATGGTAATAGGTCTTGTTTCACGATTAAATCATCAGATAGTGAGGTTATTTCGATTTGTTTTTCAGGCATAATCATGATGCCCTGCTTGTCCAGTACGGCCTGACTCATGTCCAATGTTCTTGTCTTTGTGGAGGTCGTTTTGACTAAATCCTGTTGGTTTGTGGATCTTGCACCTGTCGTAGTGATTAACTTCTCATAACTTCCTGGGGATTCCACAGTCACGTTCATGCTATTTTTCGTATGTTCAGGTAAAATAAACTCTTCTGGAGTAAAGTTTTGATCTTCAATGCTAATGTTGTCTTCCAGCTGTTGCCTGTTCTCAGAGACTACTGTCTCTTCCTCAGCCACTGTTATCGGATAAGTGATTGTTTCAGAAGAGCATTTGTCTTCTGTGGTGTAGTGAAGTTCTACCTGATATTGACTTGCAAGGTCTCCAGTACATTTGACAGTCTCATCATAAGACTTCATCGAGCTTTCAGTTACATCGTTTTCTTTAGGCGTTCCTCCAGGATTAGATGGAGCTTGAGGATGGAAATCTTCATATTCATTTTTTACTGAAGTGGACAGTTCTGAAGATGAGCCAGAAACTGCTTGATTTATTACTATTGCAGATTCTGCTGCTAGAATTCTATCAGCTGACAAAGGTCTCTTTACTGAGGAATCACAATGATCGGTTTCCATGTATTCATGATTTCCCTTTTGATTTGAGAAGAGCAAATGAGGTTCTAGATGACTGCTGACATGTGAAGCCACCATAGTGTCCACATTAATTTGTCCTCCAGTACTATGAACAGGAGCAGGTATGTCATCTGCCTTCACAGAGTTGGAACAGTTATCAAAGTTAACTACATTTTCTCCATTTTTGTTCATGTTCGAGAAGAGAAAACGAGGCGCCAGTTGAGTATTGCTACTGGAAGCTACAACAGAGTCAGCGATGCTCTTTTCTTGCACAGATTGTGTAGATGGATACTTTGTTTGTGAAACAGTTTCCTCATTTTCAAGTCCAGTAGCAGCTGAAGCATGTTTCTTAAAAATTGAAGAAGCTTCCGGATCCATGCTTTCTTCCATTCTTCTATGTTTTCCCTTCATTGAGGACGGAACCTGGGAAATTACGTGAATGTCAGTATTTGAAGTGTCGTCTGAATCAGCGTTGTTTCGTTCGGGCACTGAACACGCAGTGGCATCAGAGCGGACTGCAGCAGCATGCTGTGGTTGTTGTAAAGCAGATGTCCAGCGTTTGAGCGGAAACTCGTGTCCCTGAAAAGTGTCAATAGTGACGGTGTTGCCTTTCACAGATACGCGAGTTATGGGGTTCATCTCTAGTTGGAGATGATCTTGCTCCTGCCGCGATACCTGCTGTTGACGATGATGATTGTGGTCTTGGTGATTCTCCTCTAGCTTTTGCTGTTTGTCATAGTCAAGGAACGCTCCATAATCTCGTTTGATACCAGTTTGACCGAGACGCTCCAAAACTGCAGATTCGACGTCTCCGTTTGCTGGCTTGCGGACACCAGTAGTAGTAACTTCTTCACGATATTCCCACCCGTTTGAAGACTGATGGGCTTTGTTGTGCAAGTTATGAGACGTATGTGTCGACATTACCATGCCTTCTCCCGAAGCTAAAATACCACCAGAACGTTGATATTTGAAGGATTGCTGAGTGGATTGTATTCTGCTCTCACATCGATAATCTTCACAATCGTCAGCAACGCTGTCACTGTCATTGTCAAACTTGCTCTTGTCACGTGGGTCGGTTATGTGAGGCAAAGGAGAGACTGATCTTGTCACAACGTCTCCGAAACTGTAGTCCGAAGATTCCAAATCCCACTCTTCTTCCCCGTCACCGTCATCGCCGAATTTTGCGCGCTTGGCAGTAGAAGGAAGAAGAGAAGACGAAATGTCCTCTGACTTCATGGAGGACTGGTCACTCGAAACTTGGGTTAGTGATTGGTAGCCGACTTTGTTCGAAACTTTGGTTAATGATTCTCTGTTAGCCATGTTTGTCCCTGAGGCAGATGAGACCGGCTCCTCAACACGGCCGCTCTGTTGTGACTGGTCCGCAAAGGACGGATCATGAGTCTTGTGTGAGAACTGTTCCAGAACGTGTTGTTTCCCCATAATCTCATGAACTGCGTGCTGCAGTGTGGATGAGGAGCTGGTAGTTGAGCCGCCACCGCCGCTGGGGATGGTCAACTTGGATGTACCGGAAGTGAGGCCAGTGCGGTCCTCATCAATTGTGTAATGGCAGCTTTCTCCATTCCTCTCACTGTCCTCGGATGTTGACTGATCATCGGGAGGCTTGGGTGCTGCAACAGAAATTAACCCGCAAATGTCAGTTAACTGCATTTAAAGATGTCTATTTTTACTGATTGATGATGCATCGATGGAAAGTGGATCCCCTTTAATGCTTTAAATTACCACTGTTTCTGTCATTCTCATTTGTTCTCTCTCGTTCCTAATCTGTTCTATCAATCTACTAGATTCTTCGTTAGACCTGTCACCTACCTTTTTCTTCAAAACTCTTCCAAAACTCCTCATTTTTTGTATGGGGTATTTTGGGTCAGCTTGGGTATATTGGACGCTGTCTGCCAAGTGGTCACTAGGGCTTTCTATGGTATTTTTATTTAGCAATGTAAGCATTTTATATGTATAAATGCTTTTTCGTATAATATTCTCAAAGCATACGCACAAACAGATTAAAATATGCCTTATTCTCGGACATCGTCGTATCAGTCATGTCGTGCTATGATCAACACAAACAGTTGACAAAAGATATATTCAACTACTTCAATGTGCACAGTGTTGCATGGCAACACTTAGTCTTTTTTCACACACGCACCACACCTCCCCCACTCCACCTTATCCTTTTCCCTCCCTTCCTCCCCCACCCCTCGCACACTCTCCCACCTTTGTTGCTTGAAATGACATCTTATGATCCGCAATTGTGTGTCCCATATGCAAAAGCTTGAACATGTTCAGGTAGGCCCACAACATGCAATAGCCCTACCTCTTACATAAACATTGTCTAGACTTTTGCTTATAAGTAATGTGTCTTGTTTTGGAAGTGAAACTTGTTGACCATCTAAATAATACTGCCAAATATCCAAAATGCTATGTTTGTTAATGTTATGCAATATCGCATTGAATATCAAGTGATCTAGCAGGTCTAGGCTTGTGAAAGAACTATACAAGATACAAAATGAGATACAATATAAGATACAAGATATATATTTTGAGGCGTACGCCTGTGCAGTCTGTGACGATCAAGGTGCTATGCAATACGGACATTTTGCCGCTGGCATCACGCCAGCGTGCAGGGTCTGGGACCAATGAAAGATTTATGGCGGAGTGTGTGTTAAATAGGATCCCTAACCTACAGTGAACCAGGCAATGTTTTAACGACCGGACTATCGTCAATCATTCTATCACAACATACAAGTAGGCTTACATGCATGCACGTGCACACAAATAAACACATATAAATACACACACACGCACCCACCCACCTACTTGCAATTCATCAGAACTGGGTTTATTTAAGAATGTAGGAATCGGAAAGTGATTTTTTTGACGGAAAGAACGCAAACTTCTTCTAGAAATGTAAGAATCTAAGTCAAAATTGGCTCGTCTAAAAAGTTGACCTAGTTCGTCTCCTATAGGCGACGAAATAGGTCGACGTTTCTTCAAAAATTGACTGTATTTTCTCCGTCCCGGATAGAGCACTCCTGTGTACTTAAAACACTCTCATGCACTACAACTGCACTCCCATGCACTAAAAAGAGCACTCCCGCGCACTTAGAAAAAGTGGGGTCCTGGAAAAAAGTGGGTTCCAAGCAAATAAACCCATTTGTTACTAAGAAAGACAAGGTCTGCTACGCATTTGTGCGCTTCTGTGGGTACCCACACACACGCACACACACCCATACACACACACCCCCCTAAACTCAACTCCGCTCATTGTAACTCAACTCAGCACAAATCAGCTAGGAATATTATAAAAGGCTGCTATTTTGATCAGCACGTTATTTAATTAGGATTATTCGCACTTTACCTGCCCAGTCCTCTGAACGATTTTGTTACAGTACTTAATTTTATCCTGATTAAAAACTTAAAGTCTTTAAAACCTGAATTGCACGCTTCAATGACCATATAACGCAATTAGTAATCTTACGCATCAACAGTTTGTTACTTGTACTATGGTGGCAAAGCAAACATGGGCGCTCCAACAACTAGGTCATCCAGATCATTGCATACCAAGAAGACCAAAGCAGACAAATGTATTAAAAAGTCGGATTCAAATCTATTAATATTAAAAGAAATGTGCCTTGAATTCTATATGCCACACTGCTACTTGAAAGAAGGAACATATTTTCTTTCAGCTCAAAATTACGAGGTGGCCATGCGTGAACATTTTTACACTTGCCCCAAAATACTGACTGGAATTTTCGGGATAGGCACATTCGCAGAGCATTAATATTGGTTATTTACTAAAGGAAAATAGCTTGCAGAAGAGATTTTCGGCTTTATTGAATAAGTTAATTATAGTTGTTGCTTGAGCCCTTAGTTTTCTGTCCTTGGATTTGTTGGGGTTTTTTTGTTGTTGGAGTTGTGTGCGTGTGTCTGTGTTGGTGTCTGTATTGGTGTGTGAGGGGGTGTGTGTGTGAGGGTGTGTGTGTATGCGTACGTACAAATTACGCTGGTTAACAATATATTGTCTGCTACTGTCAAATAGTCCCATTTCAAGTTAGGCTGGAAAAAAACATTACAGAAGGGTTTCCGATTAGCTTTAAGTCTAACAGAATCAATGGCTGTACAAAACAAAAAAATACATACGCTCACACGCGCGCATTCACGGAGAGGGAGAGAGAGAGAGAGAGAGAGAGAGAGAGAGAGAGAGAGAGAGAGAGAGAGAGAGAGAGAGAGAGAGAGAGAGAGAGAGAGAGAGAGAGAGAGAGAGAGAGACAGAGACAGAGAGACAGAGAAAGACAGAGACAGAAACAGAGAGACAGACAGAGACAGACAGACAGACAGACAGAGATCTAGAGATTTTGAAATTTTGCAGTTTTGGGACAACCAGTACTGATTGAGCCCTATTCACAACCCAGTCAAAGAAAATCCATGCAACAGTATTAGCGCCTCGATTATGTTTGCGACATGGAGTTGTGCGCTGTACAAGGGGACTGGATCTGTAAAATATCGGACGGGAACATTAGCATATGCACAAACTGTTCGATACAATTACTTGTTAAGCACCGATCAGTCAGGCTGTACCACACAACGTTTGCTTTTTGGTTTATTGTTTCCCGTGTCGAAAACAACCTTATGTAAACACAGGGTTAGACGTAATAGTAGGCAACGTCAAAGAACTTGGTTACGTGTGCACAGTACATGTAATATATGTTTGTACAGTTCAGTCAGATGGTACCTCAACGACCGAACTCTAACATTGTATTTTGTTCAGTTCAATCAAACATGCACCACGACAACAAGGAGACTCCATCATTTAATTACAAAGCACCTGGCAATGGGACCTTATTTATGGGGAAGCACGATATATCTCCTTTGATCTGAGGATGTCAATTTGTATGCAGGCTAATCGATAACAAGCTGGCAGCTCTACAAAAACTATTGATTGCTTCCTAGCAGGTAAAAGGAGTCTTCCTGTGGTTATTAGTTTTGTTGGGTCTAGAAACGTGGTTTGTCACGCAAGAGGTGACACACAATCCTCGTTGTCTGTTCCCATCTTCCGGGGATTCTGAACCTAACCGATAATAGGCCCACAGGCGCATTAACCAACAGCATGGACCCGCGACAAGAATTTTGTGGATCCCCGATTGCGTACAGGTAACGAAGTAGGACGTATTATACCTATTATATCTATGATACGTAATACTGCGTTACCCGTTCGCTATCGGGGATCCACAAAATTTTTGCCTATTGTTGTTGTTTGTAGATTATAGTCACACGACACTTTCGCATATAGGTGACTACTGGACCGATTTATACTGACACCAGCAGGCCAGTTGTTGGTAAAGGGGAAAATAATATGATCACACGTTGACCAATCCGGGATTCGAACCAGCGACCTTTCTTTTTTTTTCCTTTTTTTCTTGCCTAGAATATGGGAGGCGAGATATAATAGCAAACGCGCGCGCCTCTGCACGAGCAAATGCGCGAACCTCGCGCACGATGCTCGCGCATTTGCTCCTGCAAGTGTTCGACCACATGCGCGTGCAAGTGCGCGATCATTTGCTCGAGCGGTTGCTACGCCCGTTGCTATAAGAGTTTTGCTGGAAACTGTCAACGGGAAAAATGAGTCTCCTCTCTGAAAATCCTTACGGGAAGAGAGGGGACTATAAACTGATAAACATAACACATGTCAACGGAAAGGAACTGAAAATGAACACAGTCATGTTTTTTTTCTAGATCTCCGGCCTAGATATATTTCATGAATGATATTAAGTTTAGTAGTGCTAGTTTTCACTAATTATTATTACTATTATTACTAATAAATGAAAGAAATATTTAATTTGTGCACGTCTCAAATTCTTTTACATACACATTCTTTTCCGGGTATAATTTTTACGTTTATGTAGCGGAATATAGCAAACGCACGCGCATTTGCTCGCACACTTGCTGGAGCAAATGTGCGAGCAAGTGCGCGAACCTCGCACAAATGCTCGAGCATTTGCTCCAGCAAATGTGCGAGCAAATGCGCAAACCTCGCGCATTTGCGCAAGTGCGCGAGGTTCGCGCATTTGCGCAAGTGCGCGAGGTTCGCGCATTTGCTCGTGCAAATGCTTGCGCAAATACGCGCGCGTTTGCTATATCTCGCCTAACATAGGCTACTAGGGTTCATTCTTCGTTAATGCGCATGTGAAAGGCCTAATAGATAGGGCTGGACGGTTTTACCGATACGTAACTGTATTCAGGTTCGGAAACGCGACGGTACGGTATACCGGTGCGGGTGTCCAAGGTCCGGTTTATTGGGAAATCTCGACAACTCATAACGCGACAGTGGGCGACATCTTGTCCGCGCAGAGAGCGAGCCTAAAAGCCCAAACACGTGGATAGGCAGCTGTTCTTGAAGAAGAATTTATAAGAACAGCAGCTTATCCTCGTGTTTGAGCATGGTACCAGTCGCCAATTCTTCTGAACTCTTAAAGTTTTTAAAGACCTTTTCTGTTGAATCTTTTCTTTTTTTTAAATTTTATTTTGTGGTTTAAAGTTTGCTGATGTTCTAAACAGTGATTTATCATAATTTGTTTTAAAAGCGTTCAAGCAATAATAAAGCTTCAGTTTCTATGGAAACGTGGTTCTTTGAAACTGTTTTGAAGTGTATGACAATCTTTCTTTTGCGTCGGTCACTACTGTCAGTGCCATATCCCATTTGATTGTAACACTTAAAATCGCGGTATACTGGTACGAAATACCGATACGACCTAAAAATACCGCGGTAATACCGGTGTGACATCGTCACAGTTCCTAGTATCTTAGCTGGGCTGGGAGCGAATGGGAGCATTCTGATTGGTCGACGCGTTACAAAATTCAACGCATGCGCACAGTGCTATCATAGTCTTCGTAAGAGTTAGGGTTAGGGTTTGGGTTAGAGTTAGAATTTAGGGTTAGGGTTAGGGTTTGGGTTAGGGTTAGGGTTATGACGCCTAAGAACTTCGTAAAAAAGCCGCCCCGACATGACCTGGCGCATGCGCAAAGGCGCTCGTATAAACTAGGAGACCCGGAACTTGAAGGATGTGACACCGGTACGGCTTTGACTCTTCTTCTTCTCCTTGATTAGATTTATGTCCCCGGACACATGGAGCGTATAGGGGACTTGGCTTTGACTCACGGTACCCAGCTCTACTTATAGACAGATGTACGGTTAATTCTTTGGCCGTTCTTTCAGCAGGAGAGCGCGCGATAAAGAAAAAGATGGCGGCCAGAGTGGTGGGCTTCGCGATTTTTCGATTTGTATGTGCTGAACGGTGAAATAGCAAGGGAGGACTTTTTGTCATTTACAGTCTGGTAAGAGTTGTTTACTTGTTAGTATTGTTGTATCGTCAGCGCGATTGACAGTAACTTTCACTTTGATTGGCTGTTGTGCAGTCCACATGTGCTGCGCCAATTTAAAAGCGCTGGACGGTAATCTACTCACGAAACGAAAAGGTGGTCAGTCCCCTATACGCACCAGTGTTCGGGGACGTTAATCTAAAACGAAAAAGTTTGTCCAGAAGCAAAAATAGTTCGTGTGGAGCAATCGCAAGCGCTTTGTGGCGCTTTTATTCTAGACAACTCGGGGCTGGACCATAGGTACGGTCCGCGGCTTGTTACAAGGATGGTTGCGAGGATGGTTATTGGTACCCAAATAGGCGCTCGCGTGTCCAGATACAAGCGCCTGTGGATGGTTGGTGTTAGCTGTTTCCATGCAACCATCTATGATTGATCTGCAAGCGTCCTAACGGTCTCATGTGAGGATTTGTTTACTTTTGCTTCCGGCAAACAAGGCCCTGGAAATGCAAGGTCGGGAAAATGCAATCTAAAGTTTCCTTTGACATACCATTATGGAAAGTGGTAAATGGACAAAATATAAACAGTGTAAATGGAGATAGGTTGAAAAAAAAACCCACTATATAATTTATTATGTATAGTTATTTATTATTTTCTTTATTTATTCATTGCCAAATGAAACAAAAAAGGTTATTGATGTGAATCCATCAGTATCCTTGAGATAGTCTGTAAGCATAAGCTTATGCATGCAAAAACAAAACTGTGCACCTGCACTCTCTCTCTCACTCACTCACACACACCACATACATTAAATACACACATAAATGCATACATTCATACACACATAGGCATACACAAACATACACGTACCATATACATACACCCATACACACATACAAAGAGCAAAGTGCAAGCATCATCATGAACAGACAACAGTCTTAAGATCCGAAACACGCACAGTTCATTTCAACATTTCACACACACACAAACAAACACACACACACGCAAACACACGCACACATACATACATAGGCTTACTTTCAAACACACACACACATACATCCATTCATACACGCATACGTACACAAACACACACAGAAAATGCGAAGATTAATATACCTCCATGGACACAGGAGAGAGAGAGAGAGAGAGAGAGAGAGAGAGAGGAGAGAGAGAGAGAGAGAGAGAGAGAGAGAATGGGGAGGGGGGAAGAGAGAGTGCACGTAGGAGATGGATGGAGTAGTAACCTTTAAAGGGAGACGAACAAACCTGACCCACCACTATTACCACCCTACGTAATCCTCCTCCCCCTCAAACTAAAAAATAAATATATTAAATTATATATATGAGCAGCGTGTATGCTTGTATAGATCGCCGCGCTGTAATCCTGAATAATAATGATTTGTGGAGAGGGGGAGGGGGCGCGTACATAGCATCCAAAGACTCTCAAATAGCGAGGAGCGGCGGGGAGCATCGATGAGCAGCCTCTTCGAGATGTGGAAACCTGGTGCGTGATCAAAGGACGTTTAGTTATTTGCTGGCAGATGATGATTTATTCCGTATTTATTATTGCCGGATCAAAAGAGGAAATAAAATTACAGCGGAGCACGCGTTCCCAGTGACAACAAGCACAAGAAGAGAGGCTATGTGCACTTCGAATCTCTTGGTTTCTTCTCTTCAATTAACCCTTGTGGGGGTGCCGGGGGTTTCAGTATAAATAGTATCCCCACTTTCTGGAAATTTAGTGCTTTAAATTCCCACTGTCGCTGTCTTTCTCCTTTGTTCTGTCTCACTCCTACTCTGTTCTATTGATCTTCGATACTATCTTCTTCTTGGCTAGACCAGTCACCTTTTTTCCCCCTTAAAACTCTTCCGGGACAAACTCCTCATTTGTGTGTGAGGTCTTATGGATCAGCTTGGGAGTATTGGACGTTTTCTGCCAGGTGGTCACTAAGGATTCCTATGATGTTATTATTTGTGAGCCCTTTTTCAGCCGAGTTGTGGTCTTGATTTTGTGGTCCTGATTCGGCTCTTTGCAGTCCGCTGGACCATGTAAGCAATGAATAACTAACTAACTAACTAACTAACTAACTTCTCTTCAATATGTAATATGAGAAGATGAGATCTATAAAGAGGAAAAAAGAGATACAACTAAATAGACTAAAGAAGGAAGACTCGCACTGAAGTTATCAAACTAGATATATTGCTATCTTTCAAGGTTGTATTTAAATAAATCTTAAATGAACTTGGGAGAGGGTTACAGCAGAGAGAGAGAGAGAGAGAGAGAGAGAGAGAAAGAGAGAGAGAGAGTGTGTGTGTGTGTGGGTGTGTGTGGGTGTGTGCGTGCGTGTGCGGGTTGGGGTGGGCGGGAGGTGAAAAAAATAAGACCAACGCTACGTGCTTTTTCAAACCATTAAAGTCTCTCTATTTGTCTTTTATAATAGGAAGACTGAACGTATTTTTTTTAATACGCTGAATGACTTGCTTATCGCTATCTTTCAAGGTTATAAAAAGAAAAACTCAAGCTAGGAGTTTATGACTTTATTGCTGTCATATTACTTGAATCAGCTATGCATGGCATGCTTGTAAGGCAAATAATCACAGGCTTTCGGGACCTTAAAATACGTAGGATATGAACTCAAAGACTTCCATTGATACACACAAAAAGACGCACCTCTTCTTTCAATGGATTGCGTTTTAGGTGATTTATAAATACCAGTCTCTTCTTGAAAGAATTCAGTAGTCCGTGCGTTTTACAGTGTTCATGTTTGCAGCAGGTGTGCGTATAGGGCATTGATGGTTTCAATATTCGTATTGATTTCTAAAACTAGTTTTGGGTGATGCTAGACCTCTGTGCTTAGCATCTTTAGCAGCTGCTTTTGTGGCTGGAAAATGGCGCTATTTAAGAACAATCTTGATCTTAACAGGATCCTATCCAGTCTGGGTTCTTACTGTTGTTCGTCGTGCACCTTATAATAATAATAATAATAATAATAATAATAATAATAATAATAATAATAATAATAATAATAATAATACAGGATGCTATGTACGCGCCTTTCCCCAAGACTCAAAGCGCGGCGATCTATACCAACATACACGCTCACCTGTCTCATTTACCCTCACACACACCAAATACACATACATCACTCAAACAGGTGGTGTAAAGGCAGGGAAATCGCTATTAGAAGACGGAAGAAAATCGAATTTTTATTTTTGAAATTTTTATATTGACTGCATCCTGTACCATTATTGAATACCTTGAGCATAACTGTTTCCTGGAGTCCTGCACTTTATAAAAGATTGCAGCCATCATCGTCATCAACAACATCATCATCATCATCGTCGTCGTCGTCATCACCAGCGTCATCACAGTTTTCCATCCTCAGTTTACCCACACCATCATCCCATCCCCAAAATAATGAACAACAAATGAAGGTGTTTTTGCAATAACTATCATGCATAACCATCTAGGTCAGTTTTAAGCCTAATTTAACAAGACTCTTATGGAGTTTAAAAAAAAAACCGGGTGTTTGTACCACAACTTAGTATTCATCATGTATTATGCATGATTTAATAAGATCCGCGAATTCTTAAGGGTGTCTCATATAGGATTTAACAGAACAGCCTCTTTCTTTTGGAGTTAAAAAATACGGGGGTGGGAAGGGTACGTGAAGACATTTCAGTGTTTACAAATGTATTAGGCGTGACTGTGATAAGATCAGCACAGTGTTTACATAATGTGATACTGGATTGTTTCCTAGACAAACATTAAGACCTGATAAGATCAGCCAGCTTTTTACCTTCAAAGACAGACAATACTAGATTTATAGCGGAGGCACACAAACGTTAGAGGACTTAAATTCTCAACAAGCGTTCAGCAGTTTTGTTGTTGTTGTTGTTTTATATTTTTTTTGCCGTTATGCGTTTGTATTAATGGTGGTGATATTTTTGTTGAGGTGGTGGTGGTGGTGATGATGATGTACTGCTACTGCTTCTGTTGTTGTTCGAATTATTGTTCTTGTGTTATTGTTATGCAAGCTGCTGCTATTATTATTGTTGCTGCAGTTGCTCTTGTTGTTTTAACTACTGCTGCTGAGTTAGTTGTTTTTTTGTTTGTTGTTTTTTAAAATAAATTAGATCAAAGGCGAGAATTCGACTAAACCCAAACCAAATTTTCCGTTTGTGTTGTAATTATTCTGTTCAAAAATAACAAATGAATATACAAACAAAAGAGAGAGGAAGAAAGGAAAACAGACGGACAGACAGACAGAAAATATAAAATACTAATAATGGGGATAATCACATACCATCAACATGGTCACTCTGTGATCTCAGCGCACGTCGTGCGTCCACAACATCTTCATTTGCTCCAGCTTGTTCACCGGCGTATAGTGAAGCCTTCCAAGCAGCACTACCAGGAGGTAAGGAAGACATCAGAAGTCCTCGGAGTCTTCCCCAGGCACCATCGCCGTGCAGGGAGTCACTGCTAAAAAACAGCACCTCAGATTCCCTGGGTTTTAGAATGTCCGGTAGATCATCTCTAGACAACCCGAGAGCCACTAGCACAACTACGGTTGGTTCAATGCAGTCGTCATCGCTCGGTGACCCTCTGGGGCTTGTTGGAGGTGATTCGCTGTTGGAACGGGAGGAGGACTTGGAGGTTATTGAGGAGGAGGAGGAGAATGAGGATGTGGGATAAGTTGTTGAGGATGAATAACTGGACAATAGGAATCGGGTTGGTCGTGGAGACTGTTTTGTTGTCAGCCTTGGAGAGGCTGAAGTCGAGTCTTCGGAGGGCAAGAATTCTGACGAACGGTTTGAATAGGAATCTCGGGAAGAATAACCAGACGATGAATGTGGCAAGTTTGAGCTAGCAAACAAGTCTCTGAAACAGGACAAGGTCCAGTACCTAGGCCAGCAGTCTCGAACGAAATGTGGACTCAGCACTACAATGGTCATCTGTGATGCCTTGATGACCCTACCCAGCTCATGAGTGAGACCCTGACCTGTGGAACAGTCTCTGTCATGATAGTAGCTGTTGACCAGACCCTGGAGCTCAAGTTCTTCCACTGCACGTTTCGTCCAAGCTAGGCTTCTTTCAGTGTCTGTGGTGGATGACAGGAGACTTCGAGCGTGGTTGTAGATCACACTGAAATGATACAGCCGTCCTTTGGGTAGGGGTTTAGCTGGCAAATGGAGATCAGCGGAAGTGAACATATTGCTGTTGCTGTTGATGTTTCCGGTGCTGCTGCTGTTTATGTTGTGGCATGTGCTGGTGGTCTTGCTGCTGCTGTTGCAAGACTCTAATTTGCAAGAGTTAACGTTCGTGCTAGCGTTAAGGTCTTCGTCTCTTGCGCTTCTCCAGTTTTCTGTGGAGTAATTTTGGCGACCGGTTCTTGAAGTTGGCTTCACGCTTGTTCTGGAATTGTCGTAGTAAGCTTACATGGCGGTCGCTAATGATGTGCACGGTCACTGCAAATTCAGTACATAACAAATTAAAGCAAGCCTAGTCAAATATCTCACACTACCTGTGTGTGTTTCGTAGTGTATTGTAAAAACTTTTATAAACTGTACAATCTTGAACCAAATCACATAACATGTCTGCGTGTCGTTCTGTATTACAAGCAAAAGCTTGAACATTCCAATATTCTGACTTGTTCAGCAGTGAAATGAGTAGCTATATTTATCGCTTTAGCAATCCAAAGCTCGTATCATCACTGAGCCATGTTAATACTAAGCTTAGTATAATGTACAGTGTTTGATCACAGAGCATATCAATAATGTATAAATAAACGATTGCATAACTTTCACCAAAATCAAATCTAATCGACCGAAAGTAATCAAAATGACAGCAAAAGACAATACTAGTTCAGCAGGTAAATAGGACTAGTATCTGCACAACTATTTTATATGAATAAAACATTAATTTCAGTCTGTAACAAGCAGACTTGTTTACCCCGCACTATTTGAGCTTTTGCTTGTTTAGCAGTAGTAAAACTTAGAAGGTTACTGTAGTCTATAGCAGACGATTAAGGTATAACTGATGTGTACACACACACTGCGAGCTGACGCGAGCCGTTTAGTAACATCATCGAGGCCTACGATGGTGTTTCGAACTTTATAGCCACTTAGATTGTTTCAGCCAATCGGGACACAGGTAGAGTGGATAGAACCAGTTCTGGATGATTCAGTCAAAGCCAGGTAGGACGTCAGTCTAGTTTGAGATGCTAAGCAGTACATAGCTACTTCCTAGCAGAATCTCTCCTGAGAAGATTAGACAGCAGTGCTTGTTGAATATCCGAATTCAATCAAGTAGCCACGGCCTGACATTGTCGAACAGGTAAATGAACATACTTCTGTTTCATCGTGATGTATTTATATTATTGTTGAAATTATGTTTGTGGAATTTGCTATTCATAGAATTGAATTGTTAGTCCGACTTTGCATGACCACGTGGAGAAGCCGACCACGTGTCAAGCACGACCGGCCGACGCCATGTTGAAAGATGTACGGAACCACTGTTGTTAACCTATATGTATGCTTGCAGACCAGTGGCTATACCAGTGAATGTTTATAATATTATAAATTCTTTATGTTTATAGTTAGCCACGATTTATATTTATGTATGTATAGGAAATTAGAGTGGAGATTCCAGTGGACCACCGACTTAGCAGAATGTTCGTCGCTTATGTATAGAGATGTGGAGCTATCACTGAGGGCTACTTTGGCTTTCAGTGAGACGCTCTGCACAGACCTATTATTCAGGGTTGTGCAGAATTTCATCTCATATGTTACAGACGAGCAGGCGGGATATCGTGAGCCCAACTCAGCAAAGAACAGAACCTAATCTACGATTCGAGTTGGCTGCCGAGGCATCTACAGCATTGAGCGCAGATAGCCCACCCGTCGAACATAGGCAACGACAACACAGCGTGTCGTAGAAGCTACCTCAACGCAGTGCTTCAACCACGAAACCACTCAGTTAAGTGGCCAGGAAACAGTGCACTAAAACTGTATCAAGAGTACCACAGTAGTCAATTCTTCATGAACGCTAGTAGCCAGTGCCCGATGAAGAAAAAGTAGCTGCCTAGACTATCAGCTAGCAAACCATTCGCATTGACATTTGAACTTTTAAGTTAGTTTCGTACTTCGAAGATCGTGTATAGAGTAGAGGAAATAAATGTGTGATTTTTACTGTTATCAAGTGGCTGGACTACATATGATTCATAGCTGTGTGAAAGCTAGTGTGACAGTGATCTTTTACAATTTTTCTATCTATCTCTGTACCCCATCCTTAACACAGGCCGAGCTAAACAAATAAATGTATTAAAGTAATTCACCGGGTGACTCACTAGCGGTCCCCATATAATAAGACGTGAGGGTTACGGCATTCCATTGTGCAGAGCCCAGCAACAATAAAACCCCACATCACACAGTCTATCATTAGGTAGGTAAATACTGAGGATCTGAAGAAAAAAGTTAGTTCACAGCACTCTTGAGTCTATCTAGCAGTCGATATTGAACCTCTGAAGATAAAAGAATTCACACTCCCTTGCTTATGAAGAGACGAAACGAAACAAGCACCTCTTCACCAAATAAGGTCGAAGTTCTGCAGACGCGAATGAACTTTGATACACATCGATCGAGTCCCTCTCATCTCAGAGAATGTTTTATGATCAGCTCAATCCAGAGTGGAGAGAGAGAGTGTGTGTGTGTGTGTGTGAGAGAGAGAGAGAGAGAGAGAGAGAGAGAGAGAGAGAGAGAGAGAGAGAGAGAGAGAGAGAGAGAGAGAGAGAGAGAGAGAGAGGAGAGTAGAAATATAGATCACACATTCTATGGTGAAATATAGGTCCTTGTCAGTATTCAGTCTATAGAGAACTACCGATATATCTTGCTTGTATTCATTCTATCCTGGGTGGGATTCCTTCCAAAGCACGCTCTACCCACTCATGTTTGCATCGGTTCCACTAAATTTATTCACCGGCAAATGAGAAAGAATGGCACAGTACTTTACCTATCAAAATACGCAAGAGCACTAGGACCACGTACTTGCTCACACGATCTTTGCTAGAACTATAGGACTGAATTGACTGCCTAAAACCCTATGTATGTCACACAATAGCACCGGTTAAAGGAGCGACTGGGCTTTCAGGCCAAACAGTTTTATAAACTTTAATAGGCCTATATATCTATCCTACATTGTACAACATAAATGCCCTATTCAAATATACACGTACACACACACACAAACACACCGGTATCCCACAGAGGACAATATTGAACACTGTGAGTATATATGACTACCTCCGTGACTAGGTACAATGTTCCAGTGCGACACTGTGCAGTTTAAACCCAGTGACTGAGTATTCCAACCAAGTTGCTAATTATATTGTACTTCTACACTGCTCTGTCGCTTAGCCAGCGAAGAGAGAGAGAGAGAGCACCGGTAAAGGCACTACTGTAGTATTGAACCTTAAAGATCTATCTACGTAGCTATAGATTATTGATACACCATGTGTCAAGATCTATTTGGCATTGAATATAAGAGCCATAAGAGATTAGTGGCCGAGCCTCGAATTATTATATTGTGTGAAATGCTTGCGCATTTTAAATTATTATTATTATTATTATTATTATTATTATTATTATTATTATTATTATTATTATTATTATTATTATTATTATTATTATTATTATTATTATTATTATTATTGTTGTTGTTATTATTATTGTTATTATAAATTAGGATTGTTTCTGCACTGAACTAAATGCCAGTCTATCGGCAGGCCTAAGAAATTTGCAATCTTGTTTTTTGTTTGTTTTTTGGTTGGTTGTTTTTTTTAGTGTAGTTTTGTACGTTAAGATATATAGCTTAAATATTCTTTGTGTTGTGAGACCTTAACTGTACAGACTATCAAAGACTGACTGCACTCATCTATTAAAGAAGCCATGCAGTGTTTGTTAACATACAATGTGAAGTCTATTGCAGTACTTAATACCAGTACTATGGAATGTATTCATATATCTAAACTAATTTAAATAAATTTATCAAAATATTTTATCGTGTTCAAGAAATATTGCAAACGTTATGTATAAAATGCACTTGGGTTGTAACAAATATTAATTGTATATGTCAACAGCCAGTTTGTATAAAACATTTATTATTTGAGTGTACTTATTTGTTACCCATGTGCACAGCACAGAATGCAATGCTATAAAACACTGACGATATTTGTAGGCTAATATATTGTACAATCAAGCAATAATATAAACAATAGCGCAAGTATTATTTTAAATACTGATTTTAAAATATTTGTGATTGTATACATAAATGTGTATGTGTGTGTGAGTGCGTGAGTGCATGTGTGATTGCTTGATTGTGAGTTTCCTTTGTTAATATTTTGGTGCTCCAGTTTGGTTTCAGTGCTTACATTTCATTATTATCAGAAGACGATGTGTGCGCGTGTGTGTGGGCACACTTGCACAGTGTTATCTGGACAAATCAGTGAACATCTATATAACTTGTATTGACATGCTTACTTGTTTTGACGTCAAAACAATGATCCGTTAGGGTTAGGGCTGGGTTAGGGTTAGGGTTAGGGTTTGGGTTCGAACACTGCAAAGTACTTAAAAATGGGGACGAAATATGACCCATTGTTAGCACAACGTATGTGGCGTTTGGGGAAAGTCATGATAATACTGTGTAGCCCCGGCTGTGTGTGCGTGTGTGTGTGTGTGTGTGTGTGTGTGTGTGTGGGTGTGTGATCGTCCAAAATCATTGTAAAAAATGAATAGACGTTAAATAAAGGAACTGAACTGAACTGAACCAAACTAGTCAGCCGAGACCGATTGCTATGATCCCATCCTACACACAGTACTTCACATTACTGCGAACTGTCTTTTGTTCTGTTATACACAACGTTTCGTATTTCCAGACGTATCTGGAAATACTTTGAAACAGGTGGGGGAGGGAATCAGAATGAGCCTGTCGGTCGGTTTGTTTGTCCATCAGTCCGTTGGACGCCATATCTCAAGAACCACTGAACCGATTTTGACCAAACTTCTTTGGAACATTACCTAGGTCAGTGTCCTGCCTACCGTACCATCATATTTGCCCTGCCGCAAAGTTCAAGGTCACTGGAGTCATTTTGTTGCTAAACACGCTTTGTTTAATATCTCCAAAACGGCTAAACCGATTTTGCTGAGATTTTGTGCACAGTCATGGGCCATTCTTCAAATAGTAGTAGTAGTAGTAGTGGTGGAGCTGGGATAGGCAGCAAAATTATTATACGCTCCTTCTTTTAGATTCCGCTTATAGATCAGGTTTAAGCACACAAATCCTAATTCCTAATTATGTATCAAAGCTTCTAAACAAATTTACAAATTTGAGTAACTTATCAAGGAGGTTTTTGAACGTGTTTGTACATCTAGCATATTTGATTGAAGATCATAACTTATTCCAGTTATTCCAGTTAGTTGCAACTCTATTACTAAACACATTTTTACATAGGTTAGTTTTAGAGTGCTCAATAAAAAAAATTTCCCTCGGGGTGTCGAGTAA
Source organism: Oncomelania hupensis (assembly GCA_036898135.1). Lineage (NCBI taxonomy): Eukaryota > Metazoa > Mollusca > Gastropoda > Littorinimorpha > Pomatiopsidae > Oncomelania > Oncomelania hupensis. Next base: position 21,405,410 of record CM072511.1, on the reverse strand, counting down.
CATTACAAGAAGGGGATGAGAACAATTCATTCCAAGAAAGATCGTTATGGTAATTGAAAATCTTATACGTTTCTATTAAGTCACCTCTTATCCGTCTTCCTTTAAGAGAATGCAATTTTGCATAACTTAATTGTTCACTGTAAGGCAAGTCACAGCATTTACTAAACAACTTGGTTGCTCTGCGCTGAACTTTTTCAATTGCTGCTGAACGTTTCTTAAGGTAGGGTGACCAAATTGTATTGCCGTATTCCACAGGAGGGTCTTACAAGGCCTTTGTATAACTTAGTAAATATACTGTTATCCAACTAAAGGAAAATTTTCTTTATCAACCCGATCATTTTGTTAGCTTTATTAATACTGTTTTGTATGTGGGACTCAAATGTTAATTTAGTGTCAATTATTATTATTATTATTATTATTATTATTATTATTATTATTATTATTATTATTATTATTATTATTATTATTATTAAATCTTGGTGTCATCTGCAACTACCTTCCTAGCTGACTGTACGCATTCAGGAATGTCATTTATAAATAGTGTGAAAAGTATTGGACCTTATATAGAGCCTTGCGGAATTCCACTCGATACCTCTGCTCTGCATTTGAAGTCACTGCTTCACCCTTACCCTCTGAGTGCGTCCGCCGAGAACGTTCCTCATCCTACTCAGGATGTTCTCAACAATACCATAAGCTTCCTTTTTTTCAAAGGGTGCTAATGTGGCACACAGTCGAAAGCCTTATGAAAATCAAGATAAACAATATCCACTGGTTGCTTTTCATCTAATAGTAAGGTGAGCTCCTCCATAACTTCCAAAGTTGTATAACACACGGTCTCTTAGAGCGAGAATCGTGCTCGCAATTTGAATAAGACTGATTGTCGTTAAAATATGACACAATAACATTTCTAAGAACTGGTTCCATTACTTTGCATGTTGTACATATAAGGCGTATGGGGCTATAGTTACCTGCATGAGAACGAGAACTCCTTTTTAAAATGGCAGTTACTTCAGCATTTTCCAATCTTTCGGCACAATGCCTGTCTCCAATTACCTGTTAAAAAGCGCAGCAAATGGAGCTGCCAACTCATCGCCAGTTATTTCAATACCTGGATAGAATACCGTGATGGCCCTGGGCTTTAGAGGGTCCAACTCCCTTAGCTTCTTTTCTACTGACTCAGGAGTAATTAAACATTGTACACTGAAATCCCGTTTGATTTCGATCTAGGTGACATAAAGGGTTTGTGGTATCCTCTACTATGAATACATTAGAAGAAAAAAAAACTGTTTAGAGTCTTCAATTTTGTCGGAAGCTGCAAAACCGCCATTTTCAGTCTTCAATGCACTAACATTAATCTGTATTGCATAACCCGCCGATACGCACACGTCATGTGTACCTCAGTAGCAGTCCGATTGTCCATCAGTCGGTCAGTCAGTCGTTTCGTTTCGTTGCTCCGAATTTAACTTTGTTGTTGTTGTTGTTCTAAACACACTTTTACCGTATCTCAGCAATAACTGAACCGAAATTGTTGATCTTTTTTACTTTGTGGACACTCTATCTTCTGCTAAGTATATCACATTATTCGTAGTAGTAGACTACTTTCTCAAAGGCCAAGGTCATTGCGCTTCGCCATTTTCTAAACGCGTCTTGAGCTGTATCTAATAGTTAGCTGAGACGATTTTGATCCTTTTTTTTTCTTGCAGATAATTCAGACAGTGGCCTCTCACTCCATGTTTTCCTTAACCTTCTTTAGAATGGAGTCAGAACTCCGCCAAGTAAATCAACCCTTTTTTTTAAATGCCTACTTTTCAGGGAAGAGTGTGAGCATCTCAAAATACATTTGAATTTCTTGCCGTCTTGTTGAATGATTAAAAAAATAATAATAGAAAATTTCAGATGAATTGCGATTTTCAAAAAACCATAATCTGTAAACATAATTATTTGTTCAGCTGAGGAATAGATTATTTTAAGTCGTCTGATAAATTTCATTGAAATCCAATTTAATATTTAATTATGTTTACTATTACATTTAGAAGATTGAGTGAACGCGGTTGTTCTTTGCAATAGTAGGCTATACAAAACATTATTCTATATTCTATAATCCGCCAATACGGGCACGTTGTGTGTGCTTCGGCCAATCTTGCGGATTAATAGAAAGTTTGTTTTTGTTTCCACTTTTTTTTCTTCTTCTATTTTTAAACGTGTAATCGCTGAAGTCGGGTATTCAGTGTTTCCAACTTATCATGTTATGTTTCTTTTTCTGCTGTAGACTATTAACATTTAATTGGTAGTGTCCAACACAGAATGGCTGAACGAAGACTTCTCAGTGTTATTTTCCTCATACCTACATGCTCCACCTTAGTTTAGGCTGGCTAAGTTGTTAAGTCCCATTTAACTCGCGAGGATTCAAAGCATATAAGCCTATTGTACTATTAATGATCCTTGCTGCGTACGTCTGCATGTTTTACAACATTTAGGCCTATATTTGTTGATAAGAGATAAGATGAGAGTTTATGTAATAGAAAGGACTCATTTTTTGTTTCTTGATGAATGAAAGCAGACAACCAATACATCAGCCGTGATAGTCTAGTGGTTAGGACCTCTCGTTGTGGCCGAGATAACCCAGGTTCGAATCCTGGTCACGGCAAATTTTTGGAAACACGTTTTTATTGTTTGTGAGGCTTTTTTTGTGTGTGCACTTCTTCCTTTAATTTACTTTTTTTTTACAAACTTAAATACAAGACAATACAATACAAAACATTTTTATTATCCCAAAAGGAATCATAGCAGGCGCAGAATCACAATCATATACCTTAAGAATTCGCATTAATCCCATTTTTTAAAATTAATATACGTCAAGAATACCCAATAATCATATTTTAACTTCGTGTCCATTAGGAATTCACCACAATCCGCTTTCTTCTTTCCAAGTAGTTGCATGCCTTGTTATCAAACGGCTTTACAGAGCATAAGTGACAGGGTTATAACACTGATATTGTAACAAGAAAACAAAGTTCACTATTCCAGTCAGGCATTATAATGCTCATTTTTATATTTACAATTTTAAAACAATTTTAAAATTGTAAAGCATATCGCCATAATTCTATTTAACTCAGTTCAACAAATCTTTATTACCTCAACAAGGAATGTGGACAGGCGCATAATATTATTACTCACATAAACAAATTAAAGTTAAATGTACAGGTTATATAAATAAGAGAGGCGCCCTTTTACGCGTGAGGTATGTGCACGCTCTCTCTCTCTCTCACACACACACACACACGCACCCCCGCACACACACACACACGCACAACTACTCACTGAAATATATAATTATACTAATAATAACTATTGCTCTGTATTGCGCATGTTTTACAACATTTAGGCCTACATTATGCTTTAGAGTCAAGTTTCTCATTAAGCTTACTTGCTAAAAGATAAGCTGACAGCTCGTCTTACAGAAAGGACAATTTCTTGTTTCTTGAAGAATAAAAGCAGGTCGTATCTCAATTAGCCGTGATAGTCTAGTGGTTAGGACCTCTCGTTGTGGCCGAGATAACCCAGGTTCGAATCCTGGTCACGGCAATATTTTTTTTTGGTAAAACGCTTTTCTTTTTTTTCCTTTTTTTCTGAAGGGGGGGGGGGAGAGGGGGGGGGAGAGGGGGGGGGGAGGGGGGAGAGGGGGGGGGAGGAGGGACACTTCTACCTTTGTCCCATACTGAAATCTATTACTTCATGCCATTTACATCTTTTCTTTAAAATACAAGACAATACAATATAAAACATCTTTATTATCCCCCCCAAAAAGAAGGAATTACAGCAGTTGCAGATTCACATTCATATACATTGAGAATTCACACTAATCCCATTTTTTTAAAAATTAATATGCGTCAAGAATACTCAATAATCATATTTTAAATTCATGTAAATTAGGAATTCACCACAATCCGCTTTCATTTTTCCAAGCAGTTGCATGCCTTTTTACCAAACGGCTTTACAGAGAGTAAGTGACAGGGTTATAATACTGATATTGTAACAAGAAAACAAAGTTCATTATTCCAGTCAGGCATTACAATGCTCATCGTAATAGTTACCATGTTAAACCATTTTAATTGTTGATAGCACATCCCCATAATTGTATTCCATTCAGTTCAACAAATCTTTATTACCTCAATAAGGAATGTGGACAGGTGCAGAGATCATTACTCACATAAAAAAAATTAAAGTTAAAGTACACGTTATATAAACAAAAGAGCCGCACTTTAACGCGTGAGGTAGGCCTATGAGCACGCTCTCTCTCTCTCTCTCTCTCTCTCTCTCTCTCTCTCTCTCTCTCGCTCTCTCTCTCACACACACACAAACACACACAACTACTCACTGAATTATATAATTGTTCTGTATTGCTCATGTTTTACAACCTCCTGTAGCCCTATATTATTCTTAGGAGTCAAGTTTCTTATTAAGCTTACTGTGATAAAAATTAAGATAAGCTGACAGTTCATGTTATAGAAAGTATAATTTTTGTTTCTTGATGAATGAAAGCAAGCAATAAATCCATCAGCCGTGATAGTCTAGTGGTTAGGACCTCTCGTTGTGGCCGAGATAACCCAGGTTCGAATCCTGGTCACGGCAAATTTTTTTGGAACAATTTTATTTATTGATTGATTAATTTATTTTAATCTTTTCCTTTTTGCACCATATTGAGATCTTGTATTTCGTGCCATTTCTTAATTTCTTAAATTACATGTAATTGCTTGGAACTGATGTTATTAGGAAAAAGCGATACATAAATACCCTTATTATTTCAAAATTTCTGTGAGGTCGAGATTTTTTTTTTTAAGTTAATGACAGATCAAGCAGGGCAAAAGAAAAGGATAATATCTGTTTTAGTTATACTTTAGTGCTAGAAGGTTTGGTCAATCATTAACTTTACAGTCTCAAATATAATCCAAAGCCGTGATATTCTAGTGGTTAGGACCTCTCGTTGTCGCCGAGATAACCAAAGTTCGAATCCTAGTCACGACAAAATTTTGGCAAACAATTATTTTTGCCTCTCGTTCTCTGCCCCTTTCTGAGATCTATTAGGTTGTACTATTAACTTCTTCTCTCTCTCTCTCTCTTTCTCTCTCTCTCTCTCTCTCTCTCTCTCTCTCTCTCTCTCTCTCTCTCTCTCTCTCTCTCTCTCTCCTTTTTATTTTTTACTTGTAGATCTAATTGTATTCAACATTTCCTTGACTTCAAGTTGCATATAAACCTAATATAACAGCTCAAGCACAGTGATGTCCCGAGGCCTCGGACATCGGTCATGGTCCGATTCGTTTGGAAAATGACCGAATGCAAACACCTGTGTCCCGTCAAATGTCCGATTCTATTGCGAAATTAGCGGTCATTGTCCGATAGTATTATGACTAGAGCGATCTCTGCAAGAAACATCTGTACAAACTGGAGTGTCAAAGCCGTTAAAACGAGTTTGAATAGTGGACAATGCTAGACTATTATCACTCTTTAGTACATTCCGTCGAACAACAAAAGGGCATTTTTAAACTGTTTACACAACAGAGTTTTTGTTTTACTTTATTCATATTTATTCTGATCTCAGTCACTGTCTTCTAAAGAAGCACCATTAATCGGTTCGCTTCACAATCTGAATGTCCTATTGCTTTTATGTAGTCAGGACATGATGTCCGATTAGTTTTATGATTTAGGACATTTTGTCCTATTGCCCTCTAATCCTAGGAACACCACTGCAAGCAGGAAAAAAAAGGAAAAGTATAATACTGGTTTTAGATATCCTTAACTTTACAAGTCTCATATATGATCACCAGCCGTGATAGTCTAGTGGTTACGACCTATCGTTGTAGCCGAGGTACAGTTTCAAATATTGGTCATGGCAACATTAAAAAAAATGCAATACAAGAAAACAAAGTTCACTATTCCAGTCAGGCATTATAATGCTCATTTTTATATTTACAATTTTAAAACAATTTTTAAATTTTTAAAGCATATTGCCATAATTCTATTCAACTCAGTTCAACAATTCTTTAGTACCTCAACAAGGAATGTAAACAGGCGCAGATATCATTGCTCACATAAACAAATTAAAGTTAAATATACAGGTTATATAAACAAGAGAGGCGCCCTTTTACGCGTGAGGTATGCGCACGCTGTCTCTCTCTCTCTCTCTCTCTCTCTCTCTCTCTCTCTCTCTCTCTCTCTCTCTCTCACACACACACACACACACACGCACAACTACTCACTGAAATATATCATTATACTAATAATAAGTATTGCTCTGTATTGCGCATGTTTTACAACATTTAGGCCTACATTATGCTTTAGAGTCAAGTTTCTTATGAAGTTTACTTGGTGTTACACTCGAATCGATGTTGGTGTTTTCTATCAGTAATGGATTCAGCCCCAATGCTGAAGTACTGATGAGTGTAGCTCAGATTCGTTTATTCACGCAACCCGTTCAAGCAGCATACAAGTCACAAAGTCGACGTATGAAGTTTTCCACTTTTATTCAGCACACATCAACAACTGCATACAATCGCTCAATCACTTTTCCACTCTCAAATTTTACTTTCCAACTCACTATCAATAACAACAACACATTCAACCCCCTTTTTTTTTTTTTTTTTAATAATCAGTTTATAGTCCCCTCTCTTTCCGATAAGGATTTTTTTTTTAAAATCAGTTTATAGTCCCCTCTCTTCCCGATAAGGATTTTCAGAGAGGAGACTCTGTAATAATAATAAGGATTTTCAGAGAGGAGACTTATTATATACCCTATTTTGAAACAGTGCGGCGCTTAAATAGTCTCTTGATACTCCAGAACAATTTAGAACACGGTAGATGACGCACTACCACCAATCAAAATTAATTTCATCATCACGTGACTCACGTCATACAACCTCATTTGGAATGGAAGCTTCCATGGTAACCAACAGAACAATCCACACGCTTCGATCGATAGTAAACAACCATTTCCCGAAAATTCTCAAACAATATCGAGCAAATAAAAACACCAACGGTACACAAAGCCTCCACTAATAACAACGCAAAATCAAATCAAAGACAAATACACTCCACCACTGCATGCGCCGCAAAACAAAACGAATAGATCTATCGCGCGCGTCACACACAAGCCTACCATTGCACGCGCTTCACACATAACATCGTGCGCATTCCACACGCACCATCATGAGCGTCTCAACGTAACACTTGGTAAAAGATAAGCTGACAGCTCGTCTTACAGAAAGGACAATTTCTTGTTTCTTGAAGAATGAAAGCAGTCATTCTATCCATCAGCCGTGATAGTCTTGTGGTT
>CM072511.1:21380580-21388080 GCA_036898135.1 Oncomelania hupensis | reverse complement strand
AGTGACTTTTCGTACACACAACTGGTGCACAGGAGCTAGTATCTGGACACGCGAGCGCCTGGTGGTTCTCTATGCAGCCTCTTATTCAACTACACGTCTCTATAATTTTTTTAAAATAAAAAAATTATATATTAACTATGCAAATACCGTCAGGCCTTGCAAAGACCATCCTGCAAGGCACAGTGCAAGGAGGTAGAAGAAGAGGGAGACCGAAAAAGAGGTGGGAGGACAACATTCGAGGATGGACTGGCCTGACATTGAGCGAAGCCATCAGGGTTGCTGAAGACAGAGAAAGATGGAGTATGCTGGTTAAACTACCATCTGAGGATCCCTCAGCAGTTACGCCCCAAACCTTGGCTCTTGCTAATCCTGCACCATAGAAGTCCGATGTCGCTCCAGCCCCAGAGCCAGCTGTACCTGAGGTCTCGGGTAGCGCGTGTCCAGCCACAGCTGCGTGTTACAGATCTCCACTTTCTGCCAGTGATCTACAAAGCAGATGTCTCCCACTACGAGCAGGCTCGTCTCATGTCTCATGCTGTTCCAGAAGGAAGTTCTAGTTTTCAGTTCAACCTTAGCTTCTGCCTTAGCTGACCAAAAAGAAAGAAACGAACACGTAAACCTCCGGACAGACTGAATTTGTAAAGCCTTTGATGTGCGTTCGAATGTGCGATTTCATCACTTTTACCACCCCACCCTCCATCCACCCAGGGATAGTTTTACATTGCAAGCTTTGAATTACTTCGTATTAGTTTTATTTATTAAGACGATTGAATTACCTCCCTTATAACTCTTGTGCGAGGAGGCGCACTTGGCAGGAACGTGATACAGCTCTGTCTCCTGGTTCAGTTATTACATAATAGTTTTTATTTGTTTTAATTTTTATAATCAACTTTTTATTTAAAAAAAAAAATGGATGAATACAAACCATTATATAGCCAAACACGCGTACAATGAACACACTTTCCGGGAACAACGCTTTTACGAAGGGACAAAAATCCCTGCCAGAGTTTTTTGGGTTGGGGGCCCCCCCCCCCCCCCCCCCCCCCCCTCCCATCTACTTCTTCAAATGATATGAATAATATGAATATAACAATGATGAAATGAATTCGAATACCAAGATTTTTTTTTTAACACACTACAAAACACAGAGCTGTTCGTATTTATTACTTTGAACTTTCTGGATACAGCGAAAACGGTATTAGGCCGAGTATCGAAGACTATTGAGGCAAAAGCCTAAATCAGACGGAACAATACCTCCGCAAGCTCAGATATTCTGAATTAATCAGGTTTAGACCACTTCCACTACCAAACACCCACACAAACTCCTCCCACACCCCTCACACACACACACAGTGACACACACACACACACACACACACACACACACACACAATCACCAACATGGCAAGCCATTCAACTGTATTTCCATACATTGCCACACATAGCAAAAGTGTTAATTTTCTTGGCAGTGTTCTCGGCTATGTCCTAAAGAAGCAAAGGGGAAACATGAAATGATAGGCCACTATCTGAGCTATCTGCAAGCAAAAGAAATTATCAAAACCAGCTAAAAGAATTTTTCAGATACAGCGCAAATTGTTCTTAGAAAAATGTTAGTTATTCATTGCTTACAGGTACCAGCGGACTGCTGAGAGCCGAATCAGGACCACAAAATCAAGACCACAACTTGGCTGAAAGAGGACTCACACCTGATCTGCTGAAACAAACCTAGTCGTAGAAAAAGGTGAAGCACTATGACCTTGGCCTTTGAGAAAGTACACACACACACACACACACAAAACGAATGCTGTCAAATGCTTAATAGTTAAAGTATCCGCAAGTGAAAATGATGAATTTCGGTTCAGTTGATCTTGAGATAATGCAAAAAAGTTTGTTTTAAACAAAAACTGTTTAATTTGGGACGACGAACCGACCGCAGGACCTAATGAACGACAACCAGACTGCTACTGCAAGGTGGCCCATGATCTCAAGTACCTGTATATGTCAAAACTCTACACAATCGCTCAAGCCATTTTAGATCGAGAAATCGAGCAAATTGTGTTAAGCAAAAAAATGGGTCGTGACCTTGACCTTTGATATAGAGCAAATGTGATGGCATGGGAGGCAGGCCACTAACCTAGGTAATGTTATTATTGGTCAAATCCATGGTTCTTAAGATATGGCTTCCAAAGGACCGACCAACAGATAGACCGGTGGACAGACAGACTGACATTTGGCGTGTTTTGATTCCCTCCGACTATTTCAAAGGACCGAGAAAGATGGAGTACGCTGGTTAAACGATCAAGTGTGGTGCCCCAACGATTTTCGAGTTACGGGATAGGATTGGATAGGATAGAAAAAGATAGGATAGGATTTCAAAGTATTTACAGATATACCAAAAGAAGGCAAATCCCGACATAAACCCACCAGTAGCTATACCACTGCACTGTCTTATCCAATCGAGAACGCTTATCTAAGAAACAATGCAGACAGCCACTTTATAGATAATCAATAACAATACATTGATACCGTGAGTACACAGACACCAGACACTGGCTGGCATGTCTGGCGATAAATGGCCTGTCTTCTTTGGAAGGTTCAGAGAAGGTTCAAAAACATTTCTTTGAGGTTATCAGATCCCGAACCTAGATTGCTGAACCTTTTGGACCCAAAAAAACCAACATGTTCAGGAACCTAGGTTCGGGATCCGAGATCCTGGTAAAAAAAAAGTGTTTGAACCTCCCCGAACCTTCCAATTAAGATAGGTCTTTGAGACAGCAGATAGGCCTTAGAGACAGCAGATAGACCTTAGAGACAGCAGATAGACCTTGGAGACAGCAGATAGACCTTAGATACAGCAGATAGGCCTTAGAGACAGCAGATAGACCTTAGATACAGCAGATAGACCTTGGAGACAGCAGATAGGCAGTAGATAGGCCTTAGAGACAGCAGATAGGCCTTAGAGACAGCAGACAGATAGGCCTTAGAGACAGCAGATAGATAGGCATTAGAGACAGCAGATAGGCCTTAGACAGCAGATAGGCCTTAGAGACAGCAGACAGACATTAGAGGCAGCAGATAGGCCTTAGAGACAGCAGATAGGCCTTAGAGACAGCAGATGGGCCTTAGAGACAGCAGATAGACCTTAGAGACAGCAGATAGACCTTAGAGACAGCAGATAGACCTTAGAGACAGCAGATAGACTACACAGAGAAGACGAAATAACGAAAATGGGCAAAGAGCAGGAACAACACAAATAATGACAGCAACCCCGCTGAAGAGTGAGAGAAAGGGACAAATAATAAGAAAAGAAGGAGAAGAAGAGAGGAGGCCGAGGAGGAGCAGGAGAAACGAGTCAGAGGATGAGGCAGAAAAAAGATAAAAAGAAGTAGAGTATGAAAAAATACCGAAAGGCAACCATCATTACATTACATTACATGATTATTGCTTTAGGTCCAGCGGACTCTTTCGAGCCAAATCAGGACCTGACCAGTATAGCCGAATTGGGACCACAAAATGAAGACCACAACTTCGCTGAAAGAGGACTCGTCCCTGATCCGCATAAAAGATCTGCCGAAACAACCCTAGTGAAGGCACTCCATCAGCCGGTCACTTTACAATAAAGACATCCAACGCAGGGGACGCCGAGGCTATACTATAATCTATCAAACCCCCGTCTACAAAAACAAAATAGAATATAAACATCATTATAAAATATCGACAAACCACATACATATAAAATGCCTACATTGCCAAATAATAACATCATTGGAAGCCCCAGTGACCACCTAGCAGAAAGCGTCCAATATTTCCAAGCTAATCCAAAACACACAAATGAGGAGTTTAGTCCCGGAAGAGTTTTCAAGAAAAAGGGTAGGTGACTGGTCTAGCGAAGAAGAAGATAGTATAGTAGATTGATAGAACAGAGTAGGAATGAGAAAGAACAAAGGAGAAAGACAGCGACAGTGGGAATTTAAAGCACTAAATTTCCAGAAAGAGGGATACTATTTATACTGAACCCCCCCCCCCCCCCCCCCCCCCCCCCCCCGGCACCCCCGGGGGTAAGGCAACCATTATGGCATCAGACTATTCCTGATATGAAGAAAAAGACGTCTGTCTATGAAATAAAACACATCAGTAAATTATATCAAATGGAAATAAGTAATATTTCAAGTTATATGAATATTAATGGACTGGAGCTCTCAAAAGAAAAGACCAATATGATTTTATTTAATAATTGGCATGAACCTAGACAATTACCAAAAATTTATGTTGATAATGTGGAACTCAAATATGTTAAAGAAGTAAAATTTTTAGGTGTTTACCTAACCTCTAAATTACACTGGAAAAAACATATTGAGTACTTAATGCAAAAAGCAGTGAAAAGTTATAATTTGATAAAAATCATTAGTAAACAGTCTTGGGGTCAGGATTCCAAAACCTTAGTGTATAGAGGGGCTGGGTGGCTCAGTTGGTAAGAGCGTCTTGCTAGTAACCAAAAGGTTGCTGGTTCGAATCCCGGATCATACTATTTTCCCCTTTACCAACAACTGGCCCGCTGGTGTCAGTATAAATCGGTCCAGTAGTCACCTATATGCGAAAGTGTCGTGTGACTATAATCTACAAACAACAAAACCTTAGTGCATTTAGCCTGTTCTCTTATTCGTTCCAAATTATCATATGGACAGGAAGTTTATTTTTCTGCGCCTGTATGTTACATTAAAAAATTACAGAGTTTAGATAGTAAAGCTATAAAATTGGCGCTTGGTGTTCCAATACATACAAAAACAATAGATGCATAGGAAAGCATCAGGAGTTCTCCCTTTAGATTGATTGATTGATTTATTGTTGCTTTAGGTCCAGCGGACTCTTCCGAGCCAAATCAGGACCGGACAACCCCCGATCCGCATAAAAGATCTGCTGAAACAACCCCAGTGGGAAAATTGAATGCCCTCCACCGGCCAGTCACTTTACAATAAAGACATCCCACGCGGGGGACGGCTGAGGGTTGACCTCAACTACGCGAACACCCCGGTTACAAAAACAAAATAGAATACAAACATCATTATAAATCATCAACCAAACACATACATATAAAATGCCTATAGTGCTAAATAGTACATTCATAGGAAGCCCTAGTGACCACCCGGCAGAAAGCGTCCAACACTCCCAAGCTGATCCAACAGACCTCATACACAAACAAGGAGTCTTGTCTAGGAAGAGTTTTCAAGAAAAAAGGTAGGTCATTGATCTAGCGAAGAAGAAGATAGTATAGCAGAGTGAAGGACAGAGCAAGAATAGGAAAGAGTAAATGAGGAAGACAGCGACAGTGGGAATTTAAAGCACTAAATTTCCATAAAGTGGGGATACTATTTATACTGAAAACCCCCGGCACTCCAACGGGGGTACTGTTGCCGCAGTGAAGCGTCTTGCCTATAAAGGAAAGACAGGTTTTCAACTGTGGCTTTCACTGTTCCCTTTATAGGTTTGAACATCCCTTTAGATGACTGGAGGAAACTGCTTTGTGCTAAATATGTTATTAGAGCAACAGCAGTAGATAACAGTACCAATGAGGAGTTGCAATTAAGATCGGACATACAATTTCCAAAGCAATCGCAAATTATTAAATATTTTCAAACTATAGCTACATATACTAAAGAATTAGTACAGAGATACATTGAAAATACGGATCTTATGAATAACAAGAAAATAGCATCTCCTGTTCCTTTATGGGAACTTGAGAAAGCGAATTATGATATTTATATCACTGGAGAAAAGAAGAATCATAATACAGGGTTAATGATTGCCGATATTCGCTATCATTTAAATGAAAAATACTCGGGTCATTTGAAAATATATACTGATGGCTCTGTCCTAGAAAGTGGAGATAGTGGTGCAGCTTTTGTTATTCCCGATTTTAAACTTACACAATCATACTATTTAGGAAAAGGATTTTCGATTTTCACTGCAGAACTGATTGCAGTACTAATGGCTATAAATACAATTTCTAGTATGCCCTTAACTTTATTTAGTATTCTAATATGTGTTGATTCCAAATCTGTTTTATAGGCTTTGAACTCAAATAATAATAAAGAAGAAAGAAAAGATATTATATTAGAAATCAAAATCTTGGTTCATAATCTTATAATTAATGGTACACAGGTAAATTTTTGTTGGATTCCTTCACATTGTGGTTTTCTTTCCAATGACTGGGCTGATCGAGCTGCCAGAAACGGAGCTGCGAATATTAATGCAATATCTTTACATATTTCACTTTCTGCTAAAGAGGTTAATAATCTAATTGAAAAAGAAATGAAGAAACAACACACAACACACGCACACACACACTCTTGGTATTTTATTTAGCCCAGAGCATATTTCCCCGGACGCACCATACACCTCACTATGTGAAGATCCACTGCATATTCAATTTCTTTGAGCACACAAACTTAAGATTCTCCCATTCCAGTTTTTACTCTGTTGTGTGTTCATAAAATCATTCAAAGTTCACAGGATCACAATCGAACCCAATACATTCCAATCCAATAGGGCGGGAAAATAGAATCCAGTCCATCATGGAGTGAATCTGAGATTGACGGGAGTCACTCGTGATCGTTCAAAAGCACGAGGTTCGCCGGGTCGGAATCGCTCTCCTGAGGTAAGCGAGTCCATGCTGTCATCGAATCGCTGTGGTGTGTTTCCTTCCCCTTGACTGCGTAAAGACTGGATATTCTGCAGTATCACTTTGGCGTCTTCTCGAGTCTGAAAAATGACAGAAAAGCATGAATAAAATCTCTCTCTCTTCTAAATGTATTAATAATGTAGAATACTAGAAAGAAATAAAGATATCTTAACAAATTATTCCTATTAATGTCACCAGTCTTGAAAATTTGTAAAAATGTCAGAAATTATTGAAAGTAGTAGTAGTAGTAGTAGTAGTAGTAGTAATAGTAGTAGTAGTAGTAGTAGTAGTAGTAGTAGTAGTAGTAGTAGTAGTAGTAGTAGTAGTAGTAGTAGTAGTAGTAATTTTTTTATTTTTTATTTAATGCACGAAAGTTGGCTCTAAGAGCTTGCAAGCATAAACCCACATACACTCACAAAGATAAATATTTAAACAATATGATATAACATTATGAGATAAAATATATTAAACCCCATAAGAAATAATAACAAACATCACATCTAAGTATAAAAAGGCCTGTTTAAAGAGAAGTACACATACAGACACACAAACACACACACACCACATAAATGAAGATATAAACATTAAGGATAAATAATGAAGCATTGATTAAAAAATAGCTCAAAGTTAAAAGTAGCACACAGTGACACGAAGAAAACAACAATATGACCCTAGTAAAAACAATACTAAAAAAAAAACAACATAAGAATCTCTTCTGTATTGATTGATTGATTTAATTGTTTGTTAGGTCCAGCGGACTCTTCCGAGCCACAAATCAGGACCGGACAACCCCCGATCCGCCTAAAAGATCTGCCGAAACA
>CM072511.1:21320818-21380080 GCA_036898135.1 Oncomelania hupensis | reverse complement strand
AAGACCATCTGCAAGGCACAGTGCAAGGAGGTAGAAGAAGAGGGAGACCGAAAAAAAGGTGGGAGGACAACATTCGAGAATGGACTGGCCTGACATTGAGCGAAGCCATCAGGGTTGCTGAAGACAGAGAAAGATGGAGTATGCTGGTTAAACGATCATCTGAGGATCCCTCAGCAGTTACGCCCCAAACCTTGGCTCTTGCTAATCCTGCACCATGAAAGTCCGATGTCGCTCCAGCCCCAGAGCCAGCTGTACCTGAGGTCTCGGGTAGCGCGTGTCCAGCCACAGCTGCGTGTTCCAGATCTCCACTTTCTGCCAGTGGTCTACAAAGCAGGTGTCTCCCATTACGAGCGGGCTCGTCTCATGCTGTTCCAGAAGGAAGTTCTAGTTTTCAGTTCAACCTTAGCTTCTGCCTTAGCTGACCAAAAAGAAAGAAAGAACACGTAAACCTCCGGACAGACTGAATTTGTAAAGCCTTTGATGTGCGTTCGAATTTGCGATTTCATCACTTTTACCACCCCACCCTCCATCCACCCAGGGATAGTTTTACATTGCAAGCTTTGAATTACTTCGTATTAGTTTTTATTTATTAAGACGATTGAATTACCTCCCTTATAACTCTTGTGCGCGGAGGCGCACTTGGCAGGAACGTAATACAGCTCTGTCTCCTGGTTCAGTTATTACATAATAGTTTTTTTTTGTTTTAATTTTTATAATCAACTTTTTATTTAAAAAAAAAAAAGGATGAATACAAACCATTATATAGCCAAATACGCGTACAATGAACACACTTTCAGTGAACAACGCTTTTACGAAGGGACAAAAATCCCTGCCAGAGTTTTTTGTGTTTTTTCCCCCATCTACTTCTTCAAATGATATGAATAATATGAATATAATGAATTCGAATACCAAGATTTTTTTTAACACACTACAAAACACAGAGTTGTTCTTATTTATTACTTTGAACTTTCTGGATACAGCGAAAACGGTATAAGGCCGAGTATCGAAGACTATTGAGGCAAAAGCCTAAATCAGACGGAACAATACCTCGGCAAGCTCAGATATTCTGAATGAATCAGGTTTAGACCACTTACGCTACCAAACACCCACACAAACCCCTCCCACACACCCTCACACACACACACAGTGACACACACACACACACACACACACACACACACACACACAATCACCAACATGGCAAGCCATTCAACTGTATTTCCATACATTGCCACACATAGCAAAAGTGTACATTTTCTTGGCAGTTTTGTTCTCGGCTATATCCTAAAGAAGCAAAGGGGAAACATGAAATGATAGGCCACTATCTGAGCTATCTGCAAGCAAAAGAAATTATCAAAACCGGCTAAAAGAATTTTTCAGATACAGCGCAAATTGTTCTTAGAAAAAATTAGTTAGTTATTCATTGCTTACAGGTACCAGCGGACTGCTGAGAGCCGAATCAGGACCACAAAATCAAGACCACAACTTGGCTGAAAGAGGACTCACACCTGATCTGCTGAAACAAACCTAGTCGTAGAAAAAGGTGAAGCACAATGACCTTGGCCTTTGAGAAAGTACACACACACATACACAAAAAACGAATGCTGTCAAATGCTTAATAGTTAAAGTATCCGCAAGTGAAAATGATGAATTTCGGTTCAGTTGATCTTGAGATAATGCAAAAAAGTTTGTTTTAAACAAAAACAGTTAAATTTGGGACGACGAACCGACCGCAGGACCTAATGAACGACAACCAGACTGCTACTGCAGGGTGGCCCATGATCTGAAGTACCTGTATATGTCAAAACTCAACACAATCGCTCAAGCCATTTTAGATCGAGAAATCGAGCAAATTGTGTTAAGCAAAAAATGGGTCATGACCTTGACCTTTGAAATAGAGAAAATATGATGGCATGGGAGGCAGGCCACTAACCTAGGTAATGTTCTTATTGGTCAAATCCATGGTTCCTAAGATATGGCTTCCAAAGGACCGACCAACAGATAGACCGATGGACAGACAGACTGACATTTGGCACGTTTTGATTCCCTCCGACTATTTCAAAGGACCGAGAAAGATGGAGTACGCTGGTTAAACGATCATGTGTGGTGCCCCAACGATTTTCGAGTTACGGGATAGGATTGGATAGGATATAAAAAGATAGGTTAGGATAGGATTTCAAAGTATTTACAGATATACCAAAAGAAGGCAAGCCCCGACATAAACCCACCAGTAGCTATACCACTGCACTGTCTTATCCATTCGAGAACGCTTATCTAAGAAACAATGCACACAGCCACTTTATAGATAATCAATAACAATACATTGATACAGTAAGTACACAGACACCAGACACTGGCTGGCATGTCTAGCAATAATGGCCTGTCTTCTTTGGAAGGTTCAGAAACATTTCTTTGAGGTTATCAGATCCCGAACCTAGATTGCTGAACCTTTTGGACCAAAAATAAACATGTATAGGAACCTAGGTTCGGGATCCGAGATCCTGGTAAAAAAAAAGTGTTTGAACCTCCCCGAACCTTCCAATTAAAATAGGTCTTTGAGACAGCAGATAGACCTTAGAGACAGCAGATAGACCTTGGAGACAGCAGATAGACCTTAGAGACAGCAGATAGGCCTTAGAGATACAGACAGATAGGCCTTAGAGACAGCAGATAGACCTTAGAAGACAGCAGATAGGCCTTAGAGACAGCAGATAGATAGGCCTTAGAGACAGCAGATAGACCTTAGAGACAGCAGACAGACATTAGAGACAGCAGATGGGCCTTAGAGACAGCAGATAGACCTTAGAGACAGCAGATAGACCTTAGAGACAGAAGATAGAATGGGCAAAGAGCAGGAACAACACAAATAATGACAGCAACCCCGCTGAAGAGTGAGAGAAAGGGACAAATAATAAGAAAAGAAGGAGAAGAAGAGAGGAGGCCGAGGAGGAGCAGGAGAAACGAGTCAGAGGATGAGGCAGAAAAAAGATAAAAAGAAGTAGAGTATGAAAAAATACCGAAAGGCAACCATCATTACATTACATTACATGATTATTGCTTTAGGTCCAGCGGACTCTTTCGAGCCAAATCAGGACCTGACCAGTATAGCCGAATTGGGACCACAAAATGAAGACCACAACTTCGCTGAAAGAGGACTCGTCCCTGATCCGCATAAAAGATCTGCCGAAACAACCCTAGTGAAGGCACTCCATCAGCCGGTCACTTTACAATAAAGACATCCAGGCAGGGGACGCCGAGGCTATACTATAATCTATCGAACCCCCGTCTACAAAAACAAAATAGAATATAAACAACATTATAAAATATCAACAAACCACATACATATAAAATGCCTACATTGCCAAATAATAACATCATTGGAATCCCAGTGACCACCTGGTAGAAAGCGTCCAATATTTCCAAGCTAATCCAATACACAAAAATGAGGAGTTTTGTCCCGGAAGAGTTTTCAAGAAAAAGGGTAGGTGACTGGTCTAGCGAAGAAGAAGATAGTATAGTAGATTGATAGAACAGAGTAGGAATGAGAAAGAACAAAGGAGAAAGACAGCGACAGTGGGAATTTAAAGCACTAAATTTCCAGAAAGAGGGGATACTATTTATACTGAACCCCCCCCCCCCCTTCCCCCCCCCTCCCCCCCCCCCCCCCCCGGGGATTAAGCGCAACCATTATGGCATCAGACTATTATTCCTGATATGAAGAAAAAGACGTCTATCTATGAAATAAAACACATCAGTAAATTATATCAAATGGAAATAAGTAATATTTCAAGTTATATGAATATTAATGGACTGGAGCTCTCAAAAGAAAAGACCAATATGATTTTATTTAATAATTGGCATGAACCTAGACAATTACCAAAAATTTATGTTGATAATGTGGAACTCAAATATGTTAAAGAAGTAAAATTTTTAGGTGTTTACCTAACCTCTAAATTACACTGGAAAAAAAAACATATTGAGTACTTAATGCAAAAAGCAGTGAAAAGTTATAATTTGATAAAAATCATTAGTAAACAGTCTTGGGGTCAGGATTCCAAAACCTTAGTGTATAGAGGGGCTGGGTGGCTCAGTTGGTAAGAGCGTCTTGCTAGTAACCAAAAGGTTGCTGGTTCGAATCCCGGATCATACTATTTTCCCCTTTACCAACAACTGGCCCGCTGGTGTCAGTATAAATCGGTCCAGTAGTCACCTATATGCGAAAGTGTCGTGTGACTATAATCTACAAACAACAAAACCTTAGTGCATTTAGCCTGTTCTCTTATTCGTTCCAAATTATCATATGGACAGGAAGTTTATTTTTCTGCGCCTGTATGTTACATTAAAAAATTACAGAGTTTAGATAGTAAAGCTATAAAATTGGCGCTTGGTGTTCCAATACATACAAAAACAATAGATGCATAGGAAAGCATCAGGAGTTCTCCCTTTAGATTGATTGATTGATTTATTGTTGCTTTAGGTCCAGCGGACTCTTCCGAGCCAAATCAGGACCGGACAACCCCCGATCCGCATAAAAGATCTGCTGAAACAACCCCAGTGGGAAAATTGAATGCCCTCCACCGGCCAGTCACTTTACAATAAAGACATCCCACGCGGGGGACGGCTGAGGGTTGACCTCAACTACGCGAACACCCCGGTTACAAAAACAAAATAGAATACAAACATCATTATAAATCATCAACCAAACACATACATATAAAATGCCTATAGTGCTAAATAGTACATTCATAGGAAGCCCTAGTGACCACCCGGCAGAAAGCGTCCAACACTCCCAAGCTGATCCAACAGACCTCATACACAAACAAGGAGTCTTGTCTAGGAAGAGTTTTCAAGAAAAAAGGTAGGTCATTGATCTAGCGAAGAAGAAGATAGTATAGCAGAGTGAAGGACAGAGCAAGAATAGGAAAGAGTAAATGAGGAAGACAGCGACAGTGGGAATTTAAAGCACTAAATTTCCATAAAGTGGGGATACTATTTATACTGAAAACCCCCGGCACTCCAACGGGGGTACTGTTGCCGCAGTGAAGCGTCTTGCCTATAAAGGAAAGACAGGTTTTCAACTGTGGCTTTCACTGTTCCCTTTATAGGTTTGAACATCCCTTTAGATGACTGGAGGAAACTGCTTTGTGCTAAATATGTTATTAGAGCAACAGCAGTAGATAACAGTACCAATGAGGAGTTGCAATTAAGATCGGACATACAATTTCCAAAGCAATCGCAAATTATTAAATATTTTCAAACTATAGCTACATATACTAAAGAATTAGTACAGAGATACATTGAAAATACGGATCTTATGAATAACAAGAAAATAGCATCTCCTGTTCCTTTATGGGAACTTGAGAAAGCGAATTATGATATTTATATCACTGGAGAAAAGAAGAATCATAATACAGGGTTAATGATTGCCGATATTCGCTATCATTTAAATGAAAAATACTCGGGTCATTTGAAAATATATACTGATGGCTCTGTCCTAGAAAGTGGAGATAGTGGTGCAGCTTTTGTTATTCCCGATTTTAAACTTACACAATCATACTATTTAGGAAAAGGATTTTCGATTTTCACTGCAGAACTGATTGCAGTACTAATGGCTATAAATACAATTTCTAGTATGCCCTTAACTTTATTTAGTATTCTAATATGTGTTGATTCCAAATCTGTTTTATAGGCTTTGAACTCAAATAATAATAAAGAAAGAAAAGATATTATATTAGAAATCAAAATCTTGGTTCATAATCTTATAATTAATGGTACACAGGTAAATTTTTGTTGGATTCCTTCACATTGTGGTTTTCTTTCCAATGACTGGGCTGATCGAGCTGCCAGAAACGGAGCTGCGAATATTAATGCAATATCTTTACATATTTCACTTTCTGCTAAAGAGGTTAATAATCTAATTGAAAAAGAAATGAAGAAACAACACACAACACACGCACACACACACTCTTGGTATTTTATTTAGCCCAGAGCATATTTCCCCGGACGCACCATACACCTCACTATGTGAAGATCCACTGCATATTCAATTTCTTTGAGCACACAAACTTAAGATTCTCCCATTCCAGTTTTTACTCTGTTGTGTGTTCATAAAATCATTCAAAGTTCACAGGATCACAATCGAACCCAATACATTCCAATCCAATAGGGCGGGAAAATAGAATCCAGTCCATCATGGAGTGAATCTGAGATTGACGGGAGTCACTCGTGATCGTTCAAAAGCACGAGGTTCGCCGGGTCGGAATCGCTCTCCTGAGGTAAGCGAGTCCATGCTGTCATCGAATCGCTGTGGTGTGTTTCCTTCCCCTTGACTGCGTAAAGACTGGATATTCTGCAGTATCACTTTGGCGTCTTCTCGAGTCTGAAAAATGACAGAAAAGCATGAATAAAATCTCTCTCTCTTCTAAATGTATTAATAATGTAGAATACTAGAAAGAAATAAAGATATCTTAACAAATTATTCCTATTAATGTCACCAGTCTTGAAAATTTGTAAAAATGTCAGAAATTATTGAAAGTAGTAGTAGTAGTAGTAGTAGTAGTAGTAATAGTAGTAGTAGTAGTAGTAGTAGTAGTAGTAGTAGTAGTAGTAGTAGTAGTAGTAGTAGTAGTAGTAGTAGTAGTAGTAATTTTTTTATTTTTTATTTAATGCACGAAAGTTGGCTCTAAGAGCTTGCAAGCATAAACCCACATACACTCACAAAGATAAATATTTAAACAATATGATATAACATTATGAGATAAAATATATTAAACCCCATAAGAAATAATAACAAACATCACATCTAAGTATAAAAAGGCCTGTTTAAAGAGAAGTACACATACAGACACACAAACACACACACACCACATAAATGAAGATATAAACATTAAGGATAAATAATGAAGCATTGATTAAAAAATAGCTCAAAGTTAAAAGTAGCACACAGTGACACGAAGAAAACAACAATATGACCCTAGTAAAAACAATACTAAAAAAAAAACAACATAAGAATCTCTTCTGTATTGATTGATTGATTTATTGTTGCTTTAGGTCCAGCGGACTCTTCCGAGCCAAATCAGGACCGGACAACCCCCGATCCGCATAAAAGATCTGCCGAAACAACCCTAGTGGGAAAATTGAATGCCCTCCAACGGCCAGTCACTTTACAATAAAGACATCCCACGCGGGGGACGGCTGAGGGTTGACCTCAACTACGCGAACACCCCGGTTACAAAAACAAAATAGAATACAACCATCATTATAAATCATCAACAAAACACATACATATAAAATGCCTATAGTGCGAAATAATACAATCATAGGAAGCCCTAGTGACCACCCGGCAGAAAGCGTCCAACACTCCCAAGCTGATCCAACAGACCTCATACACAAACAAGGAGTCTAGTCCAGGAAGAGTTTTCAAGAAAAAAGGTAGGTCATTGATCTAGCGAAGAAGAAGAAAGAATAGCAGAGTGATAGGACAGATCAGGAATGGGAAAGAGCAAATGATGAAGACAGCGACAGTGGGAATTTAAAGCACTAAATTTCCAGAAAGTGGGGATACTATTTATACTGAAACCCCCGGCACTCCAACGGGGGGAACTGTTGCCGCAGTGAATTAGTCATGCCTACAAAGGCAAGACAGGTTTTCAACTGGGGCTTTCACTGTTCCCTTTATAGGTTAGAACAATCTACAGTGACAAGATTGCTCATGACCCCAAGGGGTATCTCTTCTGTAAAACAGAATAACATTTCACTAAAAACTATTTATAAACCACACAGTTCTAACCCAAAGCAGGGCTCCCTATTACACCGAGATCGGATGTAATCACGCCTTAAACCCTCAAATCACACCTTAGAATCTCTGATCATGCGTGAAAAGTATGTCTTAAATACTACAATTGGTCCTTAAAACACTTCTGAAAAATCCATCTATGGCGTGAGAAGATCGTGAACACAATGTTAAGCAAGATAAAAGGTTGTTTTTTTCCAAGCGAGTGAATGAGTAAAGAGTGTTTACTGTTTCGGAAAGAATCGTATCTAAAATTAGCACGCCCATGCCACTGACAAGTTAGCTCGATGTTCATGGGTTTACCTTCTACACTATCAATCAATTACGAAGCTCCTAATTCTCCATCGCCCTTTGCTTAGGAAGTGATGTCATAGTTTGATATGCCGTAGGTTTGTAATAATAATAATAATAATAACGGATTTTTATATAGCGGGTACTCCAGCCTATGACCAGACTCACCACGCTTTACATAGTTTTCAGGCGGCAGGGATAGCTCAGTGGTCAGAGCGCACGACTTGTGTGAGTGCGTCTTGGGCGACGTGGGTTCGAATCCTGACTTCAGCAAACTATTGTGTGATTGCTGGATATTATGGGCCAGCGCCTTGAGAAGCTCTCTGAGCTTGTAAGTGCGCTATATAAGAGAAATCTCTTTCTTTTCTTTCATTACATATAAATACATGCACTCGATGAAACATCACTTTTGCTACAATACACCAAAAGACGGGACAGTAAAGATACGGACTATTTACAACTTATGTACATAAATTACAAAAAGAGACAAAAATATACTATTTACAACTATGTACACAAATGACAAAAAAGACAGAAAATAGAATAGCAAAAACCTATTCACAGCTATTTATATGCCCGGTTAGGCCCAGGAAGAAAAACAGTATAAATATTTACAGCCATTTATACACTTTCGGATCAGACATAGACAAAAGATGAGAGAATGGCAGCGGGATACAAATCAATCTGAATAATGCAGTTTGAAGAGGTTTGTGACGCATTATATGCAGTAGTTACTTCACTTGTTTTACTACGAAACCATCAAACATGGTGTTTGTCTATCGTTTTCTTTCCCACTCCTTAAAATGCTTAACAAAGAATTAAAAAAATATTCTTAAAATTGTAAAATGGAAGTTAGCCTGCTCCTTAGATTAATTGCAAATGGGGAGCCCTGCATAGTACCCTATAGTAGTACCTCAGTGTACTCCGAACATTTCTGAGCTGCAGCATAGGCATCATCCAGTTCTCTCCTTTGCCAATGGTAGTGCGCCAGGTAGCGGTAGGCTTGGCTCATTTCTTCATGGCTGTGCACCTGTCAGTTCAATACAAACACCCCATTAGTTCTTTTACAGTCATTGATACATTTTTCTGATTTTTTTTTTTTTAGGTTGATTTTAAAAAGTATTTTTAGATTACTTATTTCCTTGTTTGTATTTCCTAAGCTAGCAAACCAGAATAAAATGTCTGATCATATCCAGCCTCACCCCTCTCCACGTTTCCCACTGCCTTTCAGGGAAATACACAGAAAAACACAATACAGGTAGTACGCAAGGCTTTCCTCCTTTCTGCCCCACAACATTTACAAAATATCTCCTGATTTAGCTTAATATTCAAGACTTCCATTGATTTTACGTAAAGTAAATACACTACTTTTGAAATTGCATCTCAGCTGTTCTCAGTCATCATGAGCAGGAGGTAGAAGAATAACAGGAGGGTAGAGAGAAAGCATCAAAATCTGTATCAAAATCTGACCCCTTTTCTCTCCGATTCCACGATATACTCTGTATACGCTGACGCAGCTTGGTCATTCTCCTGCAGCTTTTCATAAAGTCTGCACAAGAAAATCAAAATACAAAATCAAAATACCTAATAATAATAATAATAATAATTATAATTAAAAAAAATAATAATAGGTGCCATATCCACATCGATATACAATTTTATTTTTCAAATGTTAGATCGGAAAATGGACTGGTTTGACACTGAGCGAGAATGGACTGGTTTGACACTGAGCGAAGCCATCAGGGCTGCTGAGGACAGAGAAAGATGGAGTATGTTGGTTAAACGATCATCTGTGGTGCCCCTACGACCTTCGGGTTACGGGACAGGATAGGATAGGATAGGATAGGAAATGTTAGATCCAATCCTATTCTATCCTATCCCATAACTCGGAGGTCGTATGTTAGATCCAATACTATTATTATAAATAAAAACAAACTACATACATTGTTTCATTTGGAAAATAAAAATTTTAAAAAAATTCTCTCTCTCTCTCTCTCTCTCTCTCTCTCTCTCTCTCTCTCTCTCTCTCTCTCTCTCTCTCTCTATATATATATATATATATATATATATATATATATATATATATATATATTAGATCTTCTAAACAAGCTGTTGCCATTCTCAACCACCTGCTGTTATCATGGGTCGACAGACAATGACAAAAAAACCAGATGTATGATAAACAATAACAACCTTATAAATTTGGGCAATAAAACAGAATATAATAAAATATTACTAAACATATGTAAACTATTCGTACTCAGACTTCTCAAGTGGAGATAATCTATCAGGCACTGAACCCTTTTTGACAACATGACACTGAGGGATTGAAAATATTTCAAGAAAATGCAGTTCAAAAGTTGAAAAGATGAATGCTTCAACTTGAACAACAGCAAAGCTTTTGAAAAAAAAAATCAATTAAAATACAGTATGAGATGATTAAAAACAACCCAGGAGTTTGACTGATAAAACCAAAACTTTTCTTACTTGGCCAGTTTGTAGAGAGCACCACCCTCCATGTCGCCGATGCTGTGAGCTTTGCGGAAACACTTCTTAGCTTCCTGCAGACGTTCCAGCTTTTCATAGCACTCACCTAATGCCACCACCATGCGCGAATCATTGGGCCTGAAACCACAAGGTAGCACCAACACTGTAGATACAATACAAGCAGCCCTTAACATGGTCATGAAGACAAAAGTCATGCTATGCAATTCATCTGGTTCTACTGATTGCGGTTATTTCCCTTTTGTCATACCTGAAACAAATGGCTTCCCCTTTTCGTCATCACATTCGATGAAGACGAGCCTGAACATTGGAATGTCACTTTTTGAAGAGTGTAATGCAATGTTTTAAAATAATTGAACAAAGAGCTCCCCATAATGAATGTTAAGTAGTCATACCAGGGTAAGGGTTAATTATTCTTATTTTGTTCCAGTTGAAAGATGAAGAGCTTTGTGACAGTGGCATGGGTATGGGCTTGAAGAAACAGCGGTGGGGGGAGTGGGATAATTCTGTGGTGCATTGGATTATGTTTGAATGGCTTGCCATACTGATTTAATTAACTATTCATTTATCAATTTATTATAGAGTGATGGCCAAACAATAACCCAAACGCCTCAATAACAAAAAAAAAACTGTCAGCACACTGCAAATGAGCCATGAGCATACATCAAAATGTTAGCAAACTACGAGAGGACATCGTCAAAAATGAAACTAGAAACTTTTCTCTTGTGCAATTAAGTCCGCTTTTGGTTATGAGCGAATGTTTGTAATTGATTTTTCTTAAACTACTTTAGTGCTGTCACACTGTAGCACTCACTACAACTCGGCGCAAGCTCAAAAGAATGGCAAAGGTCTTCAGGTTGACCCTTCACTACCAAAATAATTGCCCCCTCCCACCTTTTCCCTCCTCTCTCTGTCTCTCTCTCCCTCTCTCTCTCTCTCTCTCTCTATCTCTCCCTCTCTCTCTCTTCCTCTCTTGTCTCTGCCCCTTACTTATCTTCCCCTGCCTTACTCCTATATGGTTTATTGAGTTATGTTGTAATGTTTGTATGCGTATATATAAATATAAAAAATGCCAATGTTTAAAGAAATATATATTGTGGCACAATGTTTTGCAATTGGTAATTGCTTCGCATGTTTACGTGTAATGAAATTTATGGTTTTTGGCATTAAAAACAAGGAAAAAAAAAAAAAAATTTTTCTTAAACTATGTTTACTGAAATTTGTTTTAGTACTGGTCAGCAATGCATGCCTTAAATTCTCTGTTTGAGATACTAAAGTGCTCTTGAATCTTGAACATTCCTTGCACTGTTTTGTACAGAAAGCGACGGCTTGAACACGTTGAACAACGGAGACAAAAAGGTTGTGTACAACACAAATACTAGGTTTCTGGCCTAAAGCAATGGGAATGGGGTTTATTGATAGCATCTTGGATTTAACCAATTTTAGGTGCAATTCTAATGATAGGAAAAGATCCATCTCCCCCTCTCTGCTGCTTGGTTTGCATTTGTGGATTTTCGCTGTGCTCCCAACTTGCCAGCGCATCAGCTGGGCCCGCCAAAGTGACAGATTTTCCAAAGCATAAGAAGACGCCTAAATAAAGTCCTCCGGGAAAAATATCTTCATGCAAAAGAAATATCCACAGTTTGGCGGGTTCAAAAATACCTCTAGTTCCATCTCTTCAGGCGAGATCCCTGTATAACTTGCACTCTACACAAACGTCTTATTTCCTTGCACTGCTGGACTTACTTGAGCAGATTAGCCTGCCGGTAGTAATACAGTGAGTAAAACGGCATCTTCAGAATCTCGTAGGTCTGGCCAAGCCCATACCACGCTCGGTAGTCTCGCTTGTTAACCTCTGCACAAGAAGGAAAAAGTCAAAAACTAATTTAATGGTGTTCCCACAGAGTTAGAGTCTAGATTTTCATGAGGGTTGCTGAGGACAGAGAAAGACGGAGTATGCTGGTTAAACGATCAGCTGTGGTGCCCCAAGGATCTTAGAGTTACGGGATAGGATAGGATGGGATAGGATAGGATAGGATTCCATGACTTTTTCCATGCCCAAATTATATTTTTCGAAGACCAGTGCACCGCTCAACACACACACCCACACAAAACAAAAAACAATCTACAAATACCTCAAGGCCAGTCATTTTATTTTTCTTGCTTTTAGTTTTACATGTTCTATCCACAAACACACACACAAAACGTTTCCTCATTACAATCATAAAAAGTACTCGCAACATATACACAAAATTTGAAATACTTGAAAAGATAATTTAAATTGAGTATAATAATACAAACTGCGCCTTCCAATGCGCGGACTTCCAAGATCCTGCTGCTCACGTCCCAGGTTAGACGAGTGAGTGCCGGGTACACAAATACACCAGCAAGCACTAGGTCCTTCCTCCCCCATCCCCAGTCCTCAGGATTGTGCTCAATCGTCGGGGCGTCAGACCATGCACCCAAAGGCTGCAAGTGGGCTCCTCGGGCGGCTTGAGTTGGATCCTGCATCGGGCAGAGCCTTGAGCAGCTCTTGAGCCAGTAAAGCGCTATATAAAAACGATTAAATAAATAAAAATAAAAATAAATAAATCCTTTATTTTGGTGTAAAAAATAATCATTCTGGCTACATGGCCTCACCTATAGCTTGTCGATAGGCCTGTATTGCCGCAGAGGTGTTCTTCATCTCCATATACTCGTGCCCAATGAGCGTCCAGGCTGAAAGGTAGTGAGGGTTGAGTCGCAATGCCCGTTGGAAGTACAAAATGGCTTTCTCGTGCTGCAAGCGCAAAGAGTAGTAGTTGCCGATCACGCAGCAGGTTTCTACACGATACTTGTTGATATCGCAGCAACGATGGGCCAAGTGCGCCAGCTCGGCTCGCATTTCCTAGACAAAGGAAAGCATAAAATTGTTCAAAACAAGCAAAATATTAAATTAGACCCCCAAAAAATTACTTTAAAAATTTTATTTAATTATAAGCTACTGAAAAGATAATACATTTCAGTTGTTATCCTGCAAACCCCTTTCCACAACACTTCCATTAACCTTTGACATACTTAAGTGTACTTTTTTGTTTACCACACTCTATTTTGTAAACCTACCTAAACACAAATAAAATTTGCATCCACTGCTTAGAAACTTGGTGTATTCTCCAAAATTAGCAGGAGTATTATAGGTATAATTAGAAGGGCAAAGCCTATATGACTCACAATGCTCCGTATGGAACTCAAAATATTTAACATGAAAATTAGTGCCCAGAAAAAACACAAAATGAAATGGTGGCATTAAAATGCAAAGGATTGCCGACTTTGATCTGTCTATGATCTTGACCTTGAGATGATTTTGACTTCCAGCTCCAAATACACTTATGTTTACCAATTTTGTTTTCAACAAGAGCTTGCCTCTGGTAAGCAACATGTCATTTTTAACTTTCCCGTTCATAAATGAAATGTACTTGCCCACATAGTAAAAGCAAAAATCAACTAAAAGAACACCCACACACACACAAAAACAGGCACAGATAATCTGTGCACATGCATACTTTGACCAAACAAAACACATACACTTACAGTACCTTGTTTCACATGGTAAAGTGAGGTGTGATTTCCAGATCTGGATAAAGGTTAAACAAATGTCCCACAGCACAAACAAAAAGAGTAACTGTGATATATCGCCACACTATTGATAAAAGGAGTGCTGTTTTTGGCTGAAGGTTGAACAATTGACCAATCAAATTTGGTGTAATATATCAGATTAGAGTGTGATGTCAACATTCCAAACACGCATCCACAGGCTACTACGCAGATCAAAGGAAACATAATTCAGTGCCGATGATCAAGTTGTGTTGTTTTACATTCCCAGCTTTTAACTTACCCTCGGGCAAGTGATTTTCATGATTTGTCTTTCCCGGCAACTTTTTTACTTGTCCCGGGAACTGGGAAATGGGATTTGGCAGTCACTGGAACAATCAAATAAACAGCAGCAAAAGTTGTATTATGTCCCAAAAATGTGTGACCTTGCGATGACCTTGACCTTCAGTGACCTTGACCTTGGTATGACCTTGACCTTCACGTGACCTCTCATGCATGTCTGATCAAATAACCCAATGTTTTATACTCTGGATTAAATAAAGAGCTATTTCACTGTACGATGACCTATTTTTGTATGTTTTTGCAAGGTCTAAAATGACCTTGACCTTCAAGATAATGAAAAAATGGAACACATATGAAACACCAATCTATCATCTCTAACTACAACAAGTTTGGACCTTCTATCTCTCATAGTTTAGGGTCAAGATCACTTCAAAGTAACTATACAAACCGACTTCGGACAGCTCCAGTGACACTGACCTTGGTGTGAGTTTGACCAAATTTGTAAAGTATGTGTTTCTCATCTATAAATTTTGAGAAAAATTTTAATTTTGTGGACTATCATTTGTTGACCCTCTGACCTTGACCCTGAAGTAAAGTTATTCATTCACTGATCACTTATGAGATCTCATGGGTATACACCATTTTACTAAGTTTGGTTGCGATAGTTAAAATAGGTTATGAGAGTTGTGCACATCCAGACAATGGACGGCGGACATACACATTTTTAAAAAAAAATCATTTTTGGACTATTTCGGACTCATCTCGCACAAATTTGCACAAATCTAGATTTTTTTTAATGGGGTGGTGGATGCTATGCACGTGAGTCAAAAGTGTAAATGTCAACCTTAATTCATTACACAGATAGTTTTATCCCTGAAACCAACGCACAGCAAAGTTTAGGTAAAAGACAGGAAACAGTTCACTGCAGATGGGAACATTTACCTTGACATACAGTAGATTAGAGTAGATGTCCATATTTTCTAGCCGAAATGGATCAATTTTTTGAAGTTCCTCAAAGGCTTCAACTGCTTGCTCCACATCTGCACACCAATACACAGAATTGCAAATAAATGAATACCACAAAACAAACATATAAGACAGTAACCTGTTATGTTTTCTATGTAGATGTATGTGTGTGTTGTATTTTGGCAAAACAACCAAACAGACACTTAAAGATGGCATGTCTTTAATAATAATAATAATAACGGCTTTTTATATAGCGGATACTCCAGCCTATGACCAGACTCACCATGCTTTACATAGTCATTGCATATAAGTACATGCACTCGATAAAACATCGCTTTAGCTACAATACACCAAAAGACAGAACAGTAAGGGTACAAATTATTTACACTTATGTACACAAATTACAATTTACAACTATGTACACAAATGACAGAAAAGACAAATAGAATAGCAAAAACATATTCACAGCTATTTATATGCCCGGTTAGGCCCAGGAGGAAAAACAGTATAAATATGTACAGCCGTGTATACACTTACGGATCAGACAGAGACAAAGAGGAGAGAATGGCAGCGGGATACAGATCATTCTGAATAGTGAAGTTTGAAGAGGTGGGTTTTGAGGGCCTTTTTGAATGCTTGTGTTGATTGTATGTTGCGGATATGGGAGGGAAGGGAGTTCCACTGCTTAGGTGCGGAGTAAGCGAATGCACGTTGGCCGTATGTCTTAGTGTGGGTGACGGGAACCTTGAGTGTGCGAGTGTCAGCAGAAGATCTTAAAGTGCGTGAAGGGGAGTAGACAGACAGTAGATCAGCAAGGTAGGAGGGACAAGAATCTGTGAAGAAGTTGTGACAGAGAACAGAGAGTTTGTACTCTATGCGTGCTTGCACAGGAAGCCAGTGAAGGGAATGTAGTAGAGGTGTGATGTGATCGCGTTTCTTAGCTCGGAATACTAGTCTAGCTGCTGAGTTCTGAACCTTTTGTAGCTTGTCAATGATGTGTTTTGGGGAGCCAGCGAGGAGAGAGTTGCAATAGTCAAGACGAGAAAGGACGAGAGCGCAGACTAGGGTTTTGGTGGCAGTGAGCGTAAGATAGTGGCGAAAGGAGCTGATTTGGCGTATGGCCGTGTATGCAGAGCGACAGACGTTGGAGATGTGGTTGTTGAGGGACAGGTCATCGGAGAGAATGTAGCCGAGATTTCTTGCTGAGGATGAGAACTGAATGTTTGTTGTCCCTACTGTAAGCGATGTTGGGAGAGGCGGGAGTGAGGAGGAGGTGTTGTGCTTGTGAATGAGGAGGGCTTCGGTTTTATCGTCATTAAGCTTAAGCTTGTTGAGTGTCATCCATGACTTAATGTCTGTGATGCAGTTCTCCAAAGTCTGAACAGTGGAATTAATGAGAGAGGGGGCTGTGGATTTATAAAGTTGTGTGTCGTCTGCAAATGACTGACTCTCAACAGCATGCTTTCTAAGCAGGAGAAGCAGTGGCTTGGTGTACAGAGTGAATAACACCGGCCCTAAAACGGAACCCTGAGGCACGCCGCACACCAAGTCTGCTGTGCTGGAGAAACAGCCATCGACAGTGACTGCTTGTGATCTGTCGGAAAGATATGAGTGGAACCAAGCCAGGACCGAGCCGGAGATTCCATAGTGTTGAATAGTGTTAAAGAGAATGTGGTGGTCGACTGTGTCAAAAGCGGCTGAGAGGTCTAGTAAGGTGAGAATGGAGACGTTACCATTATCTAAGGCCAGCAACAGATCGTTGGTTACCTTTAGGAGGGATGTCTCAGTGCTGTGGAAGGGTCGGTAGGCAGACTGGTTGGGGCAAAGTAAAGCGTTATCATATAGGTAGGCAAACAGTTGTTTGAGAACAATTTTTTCTATGACTTTGGACAGGAAGGAGAGGTTTGAAACAGGTCTATAGTTCTTTAGATTATTTTTGTCTAAACTTGGCTTTTTAAGGAGGGGTTTGATGACAGCCGTTTTGAGCACAGACGGAACAACACCAGAGGACAGACTCTCGTTGATAATGTGGGTAATGGTCGGGAGTAGAGGGTCAAGATTCTCTATCAACATGGGGGTAGGAATGGGGTCAAGAGAGCAAGATGTTGGTTTTGAGCTTAAGATGACTTTCTTGACTTCTTGCTCTGTTATTGGTTGAAAAACTTCCATCTTTGCGGTAGTGAGGGAAGGTGAGAATGGGTTAATGAGTGGGATCTCATGGCTGTCAAGAGCGTCCCTTATGTCAGCCACTTTCTGTGTGAAATAATTACAAAATACATCTGGGAGCTGACATGCTGGATGCGTGGATGGGAGTGATGTTGCATTGCTCTTACCCCTTAGCTGATTGCAAATGTTGAACAACTGTTTACAAGTTTTGCTGCTGCTAATTCTGTCGCTAAAGTACCGGGTTTTGGCAGTCTGGACTATTTTAGTGACCCGTTTTTTTGCAGCGGTGAAAATCTGCTTGCTGACTTCTAAACCCGATTTAAGCCACTTTTTCTCTGCTTTGCGTCGGTGTTTCTTCGCCTCGGAGAGCTCGTCCTTGATAGACTCGTACCAGGGTGCTGAGCGTGTTGCCTTGACCTTTTTCTGGGCCACGGGGGCGTGCCGATCAAGCATCGCATGAAGTGTACTATTCAGCTGATCCACAGTGGGGCAGAGTTCTGGGGTCACTTTAGCTGTAAGCTCTTGCTTGAAAGCATCCCTATCCATGGTACGCAGGCTGCGAGCCTCCCTGAACATGGGGGGAGGAGGGGGTGCTGCGACGTTTAGTTCGCACACGACACAGAAATGGTCAGATGTTAATTCCTGGGTGACTGAAGTTGATCAAACAACATTATCCTGAGGCCTATGCATAACCCAATCTATGATGTGACCACGGCTGTGGGTGGGTTCTGTGACTGACTGAGAAAGACTAAACTGATCTAAAAGTTCAATCATTTTTGCGGTGGAAGGTTGCTGGGGTTGGTCAAAGTGAAAGTTAATGTCTCCTAAAACTATGTATGTTCCTGACAGTGTGTTGCAATAATCGAGCAGGACTGGAAATTCTTGGTGAAAAATTGCATCAGTTAATTTATTCTTTTTGCTTGGAAAGGTGCGATATATGCATATGAAGTGAATGTTCTGCTGTGGGACGGACAAACTGAGGTGAACAACTTCAAAGGACGAGTGAGTGAATGCGAAGTCTGTGATGAAGCCAAGGTGACGGGACAGACTGTTTCTGTAAATGATAGCGAGGCCTCCACCGCGATTTGAGCAAGGTAACGAACATATAGAAAAGCCAGAAGGGGTTAAATCAGAGCATTTACCCTCGTCACCAGTCTGCCGAAACCAAGTTTCTTGTATGAACATGATGTCAGTCTGCGTGTCTGAGATGAATTCATGCAAAGCCGTACGTTTTCCGTTAGGACCCAGTGATTGAGCGTTGAATGATGCAACGCGTAGAGGGCTGTGGCTATCGAGGTGTGAAGATAGTGGTTGAGGGGAGAGGTTGATGTGAATGAGATTGTCTGTGTTACAGCGATGAGTCTCAGGCCTAGTGATACACTCTTTGTGTGATGCAATATGTAGCGTGGGGTCAGTGTTGGAAAGCATAAGCGATCTGTTTGAAAGGACAACAGGGATAGACGAGATGTTTTGTTTACGTTTGCCTCCCCGACTAGTCCGTTTTCTGGGCAAATGACGGCCGATCGATAACTCTTTTAATCGGAACACAAGGTCGGGAGCAAGCTGTGAACATTTCGACTTCAATGACAATAGCTTATCGCGTGTGTAGCTTGTGGATGGAATTTCGGAACACAATGGCGGACTACGTGGGTGCGAGATAGCACAATGAACGAAGCGAAAAAACGATAGAGTAAACAAACGAACATAAAAAGAGAGGCAAAGCAACGCTACACTTACTTGAGGATCCATGAGACAACAATTACACAATACAAAACTCACAACAAGACACAGTAAACACCGCAAAATCACAAAATTCAGTAGAGCTCGGGTCGTACACAGCCTGTTGGCGTCAACCGGAAGTCTCTCTCTGTCTCTTTACATAGCACATGTTTCCAACCACGTAGCTGCTTCAAGTCCAAGTAATGAACACAAAAAAATACATTGCTCTGAACAAGAGAATGTGCCAACAAACATAGACATGTTAATAAATGAAAATCTAAACTCAGACAGGCCCAAATACTACCCAGTACACCTTATTAGGGCCTGACAAAGCCTTATCTATAGAGTCTGGACTGGTGCATTGAAACTTTTCCATGTGAGCAGGCCCATCAAAATTCAATGTTCAGTACTACTGTCTCACGAATGTTCTATCCTGTTACCTGTTACCCGTTTGTCCGGGTTTTTCTCTGTCTTAACAATTTCAGATGAACAATTTACTAAGGGAAAATTACCCACCTCGCATGTTGTGATAAGCAGTAGCAACTTTGGCTACAATGTAGTTGCAGTTTTGGAAGCCAGCACGCATGAAGGATTGGTAGATCTCCAGTGCTTCTTCGTGCAGTTGCAGTTCCAAGTACACATGGGCCAAAAACAGCAAGCGAACCCAATGATCTGGCAAGGACAGTGACAGCAGCTGGAAACAATGGCATAATAAATTATTGTATCGACTGACTTTGAGAGAAAATGTTCAAAATTTAAAGTTCTCCTAGCCATAATTTCCAATAAAAGTATTTTGAAGAAAAACTGAACAGTGAAATCTCCTTTACTTCTGGTCTATCCGTGATTAGTGTAGCAAGAATCTACCGACCTGAGCAAAATCTGCTTTCACTCTATCCATCATGCTAGAACTTTCCGTTTTGCAGCCTTGTATGCATGTCTTGAGTTTTAGGAAACTGCACCTATTGTCATGAAAACTGCATTCATGGCTTAATAAATGCACACACACACAAACACACACACCCACACATGCACGCACACACACAAATATCTATATATATAGAGATCAGGGTCGGTATTAGAAAGACCCGCTTGCAACCCTCCGATAGGTTATTTGTCTCAAGGTATAGACCTTGCGGTAGTTTTATCTTACCTCAGGGTTGGAGAAAATTTTTGGTATCTTTATCTCAGTATTCAAAAAGGCCTACCTGACGCATGGTCCATACCTCGAGCTAAATTTGAATCATCCTCTATTATGCATGCGCGCTTCAATGACAACGACACAACAGCTTTCTTAGCAGACGACGGATCACGCGAAGGAAAGAGCAACTTTTCCCATCAAAAATATTTCGTTTAATTAGAATTGAAAGAGGAAACCCAAAACATCTTACTTTTGTACTTCGCTTTGTGATTAATCTACCAACAAAAAGAAAGTATTTTACAGCAATTTTACTGACACAATGATAAACAGAACTGGAAACCTAGTTGCAGTGAAGGAAGAAGTGACGATGCCGGTTCGCATGTTGCAGCTCCTCTCCTACTTAATCCACAATTCGCACGATGTCGATTCTTTGAAATATAAACTTCCTGTAATGTTCTACATCATCGGGTATATTTAGAGGATTTCATCTGTCCTGAAAGACGCTGTTCCATTGCAAAATCAATTGCATTCGCCATTTTTACCTCGGCAAGGGTACGAATTACCGGAGGGGGGTAGCGTCGGTAAAATTATCGGCCGTTTGGCCGAGCAGTTACAACTTCTCTGAATACCAGATAAGTCCAAACCAGCGGAAGGTAAGGATTTTACCCCTCCTCACGGTAAATTACCGGCAGGTATTGCCTTTTCTGAATACGGGCCTAGGTCAGATCTATGAAATGAAGTGTAACATTTTCATGATCAACTCAAAGAAAGTTATCCCTGCACAAAATGTTGCAAAAAAGGATAACCCCAATGATTTGTCATGGATATTTAGCCAGTGATTTCTATGGGAGTACACAAATGATCAAACAAATCAATAAACAAATCAAACTCACCATTTCTCTATCAGTGATGAGTGAGGCCAACTCTTGCCAGGCTCCCCAGTGCAATGGCTGCTTGCTGACTGCCTGAACAAGCACATCTACCGCCAACTTGGTCAGGTCTAGTCGCTTCAGCACCACTCCGTAGCTGTAGGTAGGACATGGAGTTTCAGGTCATGCACATAAGCTTACCTCTTTGAGCACAAGATTCACGAAGATCCTTAGCTTTAAACGTACCGTCATCATCATCATCAACAACACGCACATGTGTATTCCATAACGCAACAGATGAATAGTGAGCACTTCCTCAACTTCCACTTTGTATTTCGTCTATTTTTTCAATACTGATTTACTGTGATGGAAGACCTTGTAAGGTTGCAATGACAGCTGGAATAAAACAAAACTGTAGTAGCATTCATTCAATGATGCTTGTTTGACTGTAAAATCACAAACTGTAGTTGGCTGCACCTGGAAATAGCTGTGGTTGTGATACATAAATGAACAGATTTTTTTTAATAGTGGTGGTGGTGGTGGGGGTGGTGGTGGTGAAGAGGGGTTTGGGGATTGGAGGGGGAGATGGGGGTGGTGGTTGGAAAGTAAAGCCTAAACGGTCAGGGTTTATGTTGTCAAATGACATTTGCAAGTCTTTATATGGTTTGGAGGATGGCTTGACCGGAGAATCACAAATAGCAGTGGGCTGGAATGCTGAACATTAAAACAAATTTGTGCTTTACATTCATGTGAAAAATAAATTATAAAAGGAAAAGAAACTCTATTTGATAACTTACAGATAAAGAATAAATCCATCGGGTTCTTTGTATTTCTCCAGCTCAGACTTCATGGTTTTCAACTTGCTGTTGTCATGGTTCACTTGCCCTGCAAAAATCAGATCCATTGCACCACAGAGCCACAATCATGTTAACAATAACTATCACTCAGTTACAGACGACAAATGAAAGAAACCCCAGAATCATGCTTGCCCTACAGTTAATAAAAAACATATAATTTAAAAACTCTATACTGTAACATTAAGTCGTTTAAAAAAATAAAATAAATAAAAGACATTTTAATCATCTAGCTTAGTTTTTTGTTAAAAAAAGAAAAGGAATGAAATTAAAGAAATAAATAACCACCAACATACCAACAGAGTCTGCAGCACTGTCAAGTCGATGCGTTTCCTCGGCCAAGAAGTGTGCATACATGTACAGGAAGTATGGCAAGGGGGCTTTCATGTCTTTTAGAACGTGCGCTGCCCTTTCGTACTCCTTGAGGTCGAAGTAAGTGGTGGCCAGGTTCACTTTGTCTTGAGTGCAAAAACCATCCTGGCGAAAATACATGTACACACAATACCTAAAACACCCGTTTCACTTTTACATTTTAATAGTAATACTAATATACCTTAACCTCTCCACTCACTAGTTAGTTTTCGTTTTAATTTTTGTTTGTTTGTTGTTGTCCATCTGTGTGTACATGTATGTGTGTATATGTATGCAGGTTGTTATAGAACTGTCCATATAGAGATCTCTGTGTGTGAGCGTGCTTGTGCAAGTATGCTTCTTTCTAGCAAACACTGAACAAAAAAAAAAGAAGAACTTCCCTGACCATATAAATAAATATATACAAATGTATACAAACATAAATATTACTAATTACCTCCGCTTTAAGTGTGAGGCTTGTAAAAACATCACTCTTCACAGGTACTTCAATAGCACACGACAACTCTGCAGCCCTGAAAACAAGGAGACAAATTTGTTATTTCACAAAAAGCTTACGAACTTAGTAAAAATTACTGTTTAGGACTTGACAGGGATCACCTTATTCATGTTTTTTACGTACATTGTGGAAGTCCATGCAAGCATGTTTATTAAAATCATGAGAAAGTAGGTGGCTACCTAAATTTAAAAAGTGAAAAATGTAAGGTTTTGCATATGGGCAAAAATAATCCTCATGAAAAATGTAACGTGTTGCATCTGGGCAAAAATAATCCTCAACATGAGTATTTTATGCGTAGAGGTAAAGAAAGGTGTAAGATTGAGACAACTGGTGCTAAGAGGGATCTTGGAGTGATTGTGGATACAGAGTTCAACTTTCAGACACACTGAGAAAGTGTTGATATTTTGTTGGCTTTCATAACAGTATTCTCAGTGTGTCTGAAAGTTGAACTCTGTATCCACAATCACTCCAAGATCTCTCTCAGCACTTGTAAGAAGCATAAATGTATAATAAATCTAAGGACATCATGGACCCCTCTTTAACTCACTCCCTGCCAACCACTGCGATTGCAATGGTCCCCAGCCCATCACTCCCTGATGAACCACTCCGTTCGCATTGTTCAACTTTGACCTTGCTTCAATGACATAAAGTTTTGTAGTAAAGTTCTAGCTTTCAAATTTGTTCTATTTCCCATCGTTTCACAGTGTTCTTCAGCTGTAGAATGATGCAGCAGTTTTATTTTGTAATCATTGGCTTTGTGTGATTTTTGCCAACCAATGTGACATCATCTATTTTCAGAAAAAAAGGGTGATTTATACCTCTATCTAAATCAGGTATTTTCCACTTGAAACATTTCAATCTTTGCAGTGGTCCAATATATGTCAACAATAACTTCTGCAATTTTCTTGTTCTTTTGTGGAGTACTTTATTTTTTATAATTTTTTTTTTTTACTAAATAGTACAAATGACCAGTATGCAGAGAAAAGCTAGAACAAAATCGCCCTGTACAGAGTGAATTAAGGCTCTTATCCCATCTCTGGTGGCGGTGACTCTTTATTATCCCTTTTAATTGGGAAGTTGTAGGAAATACGTCCAATCCTGGAGTATATGCTAACCCCGTTTGGTGTCCATACGTAAGGAAGACTTGATCGGGGGTGTCCAGCGCAGGTTCACCAGGAAGATATGTGGAATGTCTGGACTCTCTGTTACTCGTTATTTATCAGTAGTGTATTCAGCCCCAATGCTTGAATCTTGAAATGTGTAATTCGAATTCATTTATCCAGACACTTTATTGTCCCTTTTTATCAGGAAGTTCTGGGATATACGTCTGATCTTGGAGTATGCTAACCCTGTTTGGTGTCCATACTTATGGAAGCATGCTGATTTGATCGAGGGTGTCCATTGCAGGTTCACCAGGAAGATATGTGGAATGTCTGGACTCTCTATTACACGTTATTTATCAATAGTTTATTCAGCCCCAATGCTTGAATCTTGATATATACGTGTAACTCGAATTCGTTTATCCATGCAGCCTGTTAACTCAGCAACAAGGCAGGAGTCGTCATATAAAGTTTTATAACTTCATTCAGCAAACATTAAAACTGCATATATAAGATCGCTTTCCGAAAGTCACTATTTATTTATTTAATCGTTCTTATATAGCGCTTTTCCAGCTCAAGAGCTGCTCAAGGCGCTGGCCGATACAGGATCTAACTCAAGCCGCCCGAGACGCCCACCCGCAGCCTTTGGGCACATGGTCTGACGCCCGACCAACTGAGCACAATCCTGGGCAGCCAGGGATGGGGGAGAAGGACCTAGGTGCATGCTGGGTGTGTTCTTGTCACCAGCACTCACCCGTCTAGGACATGAGCGTCAGGATCTTTAAAGTCAGTTATTATGGAATGTATGCAACACAGACTAGACCTCGGTTTATACTCTCAGTCTCATCCGAAGGAGTAGGAAAACAGGAGTAAAGTGTCTTTCCCAGGGACACAACACAATGGCCCGGCCAGGGCTCGAACCCGGGACCTTCAGATCCGCAAGCCGAAGCACTACCATAGACCACAGTGCCACTACAAGGATAACTTTTTACAAGCAGACAATGCATTACTTATATAGCCTCTTTGCAATCGAGAAAAAATTCGAACATCCAGCATGATGCAATAACACCCAATCAAAATAAAACTCGTCACCAGAACTGCACACTGTCTTACGTCATAGAACATTCTTTAGGTTAGAAGAATCGCTTAGCTGTTACGAGACATCTGGAAACTTCGATCGATAATATTCTATTATTTACAAGTAATTCCAGAAAATTCTCAACAAAATGGACGGACGAAAATTATTAACATTACACAAAGCTTCTTCTAGCAACAGCCGAAAATCAAATCAAAGGTTTATACACTCTATCATTGCATGCTTTGCAATACTAATAGAAAACGATTGCAACTATCGTGCGAGTCTCAATCGCAACACCCTTACAAAGTGAGATTGATGAACGATGTCACTAATGCTGCCTAGTTTGGAATAATAATAATAACGGGTTTTTATATAGCGGGTACTCCAGCCTACGACCAGACTCACCGCGCTTTACATAGTCAATACATAAAAATACATGCACTCGATCAAACATCGCTTTTGTTACAATACACCAAAAGACGGAACAGTAAAAGTAAGAACTATTTACAACTATGTACAAAATGACAAAAAAAGACAAAAATAGAATATATAGAAGAGGGAGGGGTGACTTTAAAAGCAAAATTTGTTAAATTGTGCACACTTTTTATTATCCTTTAACCACTTCTTTTCTGGATTTTAATGATGTTGGTATAGCACGAGGCCACAATTTTAAACTTACCAAAACTTTTAATAGTACCCGCCAAATTTAAGCAGTACTTTACTAACAGAGTTGTAACCATTTGGAATAATTTGCCTGCCGAGGCTGTGCATGCTAAATCACTCAATGTGTTCAAGAACTGTCAGAGTCTAGACAAGTTATTTAGAGATTGCATCTACTCCACCAATTTGGAGTCTAAAAAGGCCTAAGTTGGTAGACACTGAGGCCAAGGGTCTGGGTCTAGGACCCTCATCAAGATTTAATATGAGGGCCAAAGGTTGATAGCATATACTAGGTCGGACTATGCTATGCTAACGCAAAACTGCCTTTCTACCAGCAGCGGCCGCCGGCCAGTCTTAATGAAAATGCAAAACAAAATTAACCGCATTAACCTTTGATATCCAAAGAAAGTTTAGAAACACACACCAATAATGCTGCCTTGAATAAAATTGGTTTTCACACAATTTCAGATTGTGGTTGTGGGGATCCTAGACCAGGAAAGTGAGATCCCTTGTAAAGGTTCTGTATTGACTGTTGCATTACTTAGTTTCACTCTGTCTCAGTTTGAAAATTTTTTGCACCATGCCTAAGCTAAGGAGACTAAGGCTACGACTACGAGTATGATTATGAATACAGAATAATAATGATCTAATATTCTAATGGGACATTCACAACACAACAAGGCATCAATAAATATTCCCATTCAAAGCACAGTTCTTACCATTTAGCTCCGTTTAATAATCTGCGCATGGAACTATCCCTGTGCGCCTCAATCAGCTCTTGTTTGGCTTTTTGCAAATCCAAAGACGAAATGTCCGCCATTCTCGCTTTCTTATAACCTCCCTTGCAAATAGGTCTACACAGTCCATTTGAAAACTTTCGAATGTAAGGATTCTTTACTAGGGAGTGCTTCTTGTTTATAATTACAAATAACTTATTTATGAACATTTTCTATTTTTCTCTTACTAATATACATTGCAAAGATTTGTAAAATAACACATTTTTTTAAAAGTACATGTCAAAATGTTTTAATAACAAAGTAGTATAGGAAATTTTGTATTTGAGGGGAGCAGCAAAGCTGCGCATGCGTAAAGAGAAAGCGTACTGAGCAACAAGGAATAGCAGCGTTTGCTTGAACCTGTTAGGGAAGATTTCCGTCCATCATGTATCGGCGAGAAAAACCAATTACACTACGAGGTAGTGCTTCTTCTCTCTGCAATAATCTCTCTATTCTGGTGATGCCCGATAAACGTCAGATCAGTTATGCTGTGGTTCATAAATATGCCGTTAATGTGGTGTCTGCTGCAACGGATGGCAGCAGTGTCACAGCCAGACAAGTCGTCTGCAAAGAGCCGTCTGCTACACAGGGAAATCCCTTTCTCATTCAGGTATCTAGAAACTTTTTAATACAAGTTTTCATAGTGCCAGTGTAATCAACAAATGTTACTGTTGGCCCTTACTTAAAGACAAGGCAAGACAAAGAGTTATAGGGGTCGGAAAGGAATACATATATTTATCTCATAAAGAGGTACTATTTATCAGCGGCATACCACTGGGAAATATATTCGGACCAGTACTTAACACCATATTTATTAATCATTTACCATAGGTGGTCAGTAGCACTTGCAAAGTGATTCAGCTCCTCCAATAAAACCCCTATCCCCCTACCCAAATCCCCTTTGCATCCCTTCAACTGCCCAGATACCCCAAATTGTTCCATCCCCCTGATCTAAAACAATAAAACAGCACCCCCCCCTTACTCCCCCCCCCCCCCCCATCTCAGTGCAGCAAGTATCTTCAACATATTGAAGTTGGCTGCCTACAACAAAGAAGAAGAAGGTATATTAATTCCCCACAAAATAGCAGCTTTATTCAAAGTGACTTAAACAAATTGCAAGAATGGTCAGAGACGTGGAAGCTGTGTATTGACATCTCTAAGTGTACAGTTCTTCACATTGGTAAAACCAATCCTAGAAAGGAATATTTTATGAAACTCGATCAATGGTGAACAAATTCTGGTCAGTGAATGCGAGTCAGAAAAAAAAAATCTGGGTATAACATTTGATTTTCATCTTTATTTCTATTGTCATATAAATAGTGCGCAGTAAATAAAGTAAGCAAAATGCTTGGAATTATTCAGCGTTGTTTTTTGTTTATTGATAAACAGTCGTTTCTACACCTGTTCAAAGCCTTGGATAGACCCCCTCCTCAAGTATGGCAACATCATTTGGTGTCCCATGTTTAAAAGACAATCTGCTGCCATTGAAAGAGTTCAGAGAAGAGCAACAAAGATTATACCTGAGTTTAAAAAAAAATTGTAATGTACTGAAAGATTGGCAGCATTAAGACTACCAACACTAAAAGCCAGAAGAGTGAGAGGGGATCTAATTCAAGTGTACAAAATATTATTTTAATAACATTAATAATCTTGACATAAGCACTTTTTATAACAAGAAATTCTATTGATAACATTTTTATTCAGCACAGTTGCACAAACACTCGTAAATGCACATTCAGCAACAGAGTTGCACCTTTATGGACTAAATTGCTGGGATTTGTTAAATGAGCACCCAACTTGAATCATTTTTAAAATCTCATTGACGAACTAAGGGTTTTGAAGAATATAAACTATGAATATGATTCATAACTGTCTTGAGCCAGCTAAATCTGACAACAAGTGAGACATACAAAGATGAGACAAGAAATAGGCTTAAGGATCAGTAGATCCAGTCCTACTACTACTACTACTACTACTACTACTACTGCTGCTGCTGCTACTACTACTACTACTACTACTGCTGCTGCTGCTGCTGCTGCTACTACTACTACTACTACTACTACTACTACTACTACTACTACTACTACTACTACTACTACTACTACTACACTACTACTACTAACATATAAATAAATAAATAAAAACCCAATGATGGGTTTTTGACATAATGGTATGGATGTAAAAGTATCCGTGAGAAAAGTATCAGTGAAATTTAAACATAAATAATTTATGATATCTATTTAAATTTTTCTATAGTTCTGGTGAGGGAAAAAAGAAAACCTATTAGTTTTCTTTAATAAAAGATAATATATATCGTGGATGGGTATGTGTATGTTTATGCATGCTTAAAAACATGTTATAGTGCCGGTATAATTTACATTGCTAACATCAGGTGTCTGGCCTAAGCGCAACAGATGAGGGTGCACAGCATGACTAGGTCATCAGTGATTGGCAGCTGACAAGATATGTGTGTGTGCACTCATGCGTGATTGTAAGCATAATTCTGCATGAAACATTTCATAGTTTCACTTTTTGCAGGCAAAATGGGTCCAGGTAGCTTCACGGTGTGTTTTAGTCCTGACTACGCAGAGAGGCATTCAGGTTAGTGGTCATTTGAACCTTACGTACATTATGCTACAGAAATCAGTTATAGAAATTGATGTTTGTGCTCGATAAAACCATTAGCAGTTTGAGAAATGTTCCAAAAATGAAACACACAGATTAATCTAGGGTCCAA
The DNA here is from genome assembly GCA_036898135.1 of Oncomelania hupensis. Lineage (NCBI taxonomy): Eukaryota > Metazoa > Mollusca > Gastropoda > Littorinimorpha > Pomatiopsidae > Oncomelania > Oncomelania hupensis. The sequence goes on along the minus strand of CM072511.1, from coordinate 21,350,688 downwards.
TACAGTTCTTTCACAGAGTATTACGTTTTTGAAGGTAAATGATGAATGTTGTAAGAGTGTAATCTTGCAACACATTGACTGAAATTGTGAGAATTAAGGCATACATTCGTGTTCAAAGTGACCTGCTGAAGCATTCTTCAATCTTCATTGACGCGATTTGGGGATCCCAAGAGGTCGAATTCCCAGCTGTTCTCAGCAAAACTTAATGTTACAAACAGCTTCAGGCTGCGTAGGCAGTGCATTTCTTGCAGCAAGAAAGATGCTTTTACAAGTTCTGTGGATAAAACTTGTATGCAGATCTCATGCAAGATCGTTGAGATGCCCTGCACCAACTTTCGTTTTCAAATGCATGCAGACTGGGAAGTATAAAAGCATCAGAGGAAAATAACACAACTCCTCATTGGCATAATATTTTTCAATGCAGTTTTTTTTTAATAGAAAAAAAAGTGTTAATAATAATACGCATATACTCTGCAGTTAAAAAAACCAAACTCAATGTTCCTGATGATTGATGAAAATTGCCCATCCAAGCTGCCTTATATTTTGAAGCTGAGATGAAAGTCTTTCTAGCATACTTTTCTCCACCCAATATAGGAGGACCACTTTTGGTTGAGAGCAAAGCATATTACAACTGTTTCAACCTTTGAAGGTCATCCTCAGACACACGCTGGGTCACTCTGCTGAAGTAGGGTATGGCTTCGAGTCCATCATCAACTAAATACTGTGCAGAAGCAATTGTAGGAGTTTGGTTCAGAAACGCCATACTTTTCTATTTAGGTTTTTGTTTTCTGTGGTATGTTATGACAAAACCTTGTTTTTTAATGTGGTTTTTTTTCACAATACATCTTTATTTCAGATGTTTGAGGCAGATGGGTCAGCAATGATCTACTGGCATGGGCTAAGCGATACATCAGGTATGTTGCACACAATACTACAAGAAGACATGCATGGATGTATAATAGCAATAGCTAGATAAATGAATAGAACAAAATAGGCAACAAGCATAATTATGACTTTGAGCTGAATGAGTACTTTTGAGACCGATAGGGATAATTGTAAGTAGGTGTAGTAGGGCCAAAGTATTTATCATTTTCTTATTTTAGATAGATTGTTTTATTTACATTATTTTTTTTTACATTTCAGACAACTCAAACAGCAACTACGCTAAAGGCATTGTTAGTATCGGAGACTTTGTGTGTGTGGGTAAGTTGTTTATTTCTAGTGATTTAATAATAATAATAATAATAACGGATTTTTATATAGCGGGTACTTCAGCCTCACACCGACTCAGCCAAAGCTTTTAGGTTTTGAAGTTAGTTAATAATAATAATAATACCGGATGCTAATACGCGCTTTACTTCGAATGATTTCGAACTCAAAGCGCGGCGACCTATACCAACATACACGCTCACGTGCAACAAATATATTACAGACACACAACAAGGACAACAGTATACAAGGCATACACGTGGTGTAAAGGCAGGGAGATCGCTATTAGGAAACTGAAAGTTAAATAGTTTTGTATTTTTTTAAAATTAATTTGACTGCATCCAATATTATTTTGAAGGGAGGGAGGAAACCGGAGTGCCCGGAGAAAACCCTCGGTGACCTCAATAGTCTCATACCTAAGTCACATACGTTCCCCCCTTGCGGGAATCGAACCCGCGACCTTCGGCATAGGAAACCGGCGACTTATCCACTGCGCCACGAGGCCACCCCAGTTCAGCCAGGCTAGCTATAAATAGCTTCGCCGGTGCTCTTCTTTCCTTTCCTTTCACTGAAAGGGAGGGTGTAGGCAAGCTATAAATAGCCCGCAGCCAGCAAAATGTGGGAGAACCTAAGAGTGATGCTCACATAGGCATTGAGCTGGTGTGGCCTATGACCAGACTCACCATGCTTTACATAGTCATTACATATAAATACATGCACACGATAAAACATCGCTTTTGCTACAATACACCAAAAGACGGAACAGTAAAGGTACAGACTATTTACAACTATGTACACAAATGACAAAAAAGACAAAAATAGAATAGCAAAAACCTATTCACAGCTATTTATATGCCCGGTTAGGCCCAGGAGGAAAAACAGTATAAATATTTCCTGTGAGTACTGGTTTTTACTGATTTGAACCCCCCAAACAAGAATGGCTGATAGAAAATTAAAATCTGAGAAACGGTTGATTTATGCCTTTTTTCCTGTGACAGAGATCATACTGGGAGATTTGCATCCCTTTATGCAGTCATACTAGAAAATTGCATCCAACTGTTAGGAAAACCTTCATCCGTGGTGAAAAAATGTGAATTATATATGTAAAATCTTGCAGTATGGCTGTGCACTAGATGCGGAATGCTATTTTGTTGCAGGCATACACTTTTTTTTTTGTTCTTCTTGATTTCAAACAAAATTTATTTTCTTTGCATTTAAAAATGAAATCATTAAAGTTAAAACTGAATTAATATTTTCTGTTTTGTTACAGGTACCGAAAGTGGAAAAATTCTAGTCTTCAACATTCCTCCCAAGGGAACGAATGTGACACTGCAGAACACTTTGACAGGTACAGTACTATACATTATATACATGTATATATATATAATATTATTATATTATATTATGCTTTTCTTTCGTTCCCTTAATCTGAGATATTGAGCCCTATTGCTTTTTTATAAATAGGTGATCAGATTGTAAAGTGATAATAATGTCATGGTATCTTAGAACAGAAGCTAATGATTATGTAACAGCAGAAATGTTGACGACAAAGATGTGGTAACTCAGCTTAGAGATAAACAGATAGTATTGAATAAATCCTGACATTGAACAGTTATAGTTATTAATTTACATTTACTTGAAGTCATGTTAAATTTGTGTTGAACATATAAAAGTTAAATTCACATACATATACGACTGGTGTCATTCTATTTGTATTGTTGTGTGTCCACTAGCTCTTCTTCTCTTGAGACCAAGTAATTACTCCTTTGATTAGTAAAAAGCATTTCTTAAAGTGAGCCAATGATACTTTAAATCCTGAGAACAAATATACATTTTATGTGACCAAGCACCGTGATTAGTCTCTCTCATCGCTTTGGAATTTTGGTAAAAGAACGTCTGATAGAAGTAGCTTAACGCCACATCTATCTACAAGTCTTACTCCCCTTGTAAGATAAGCGTATCTTCTCCAGGATATCATCACAGATTATGCTGATGGGGCAGAGCCTTTGAAAGGATTTTTTTCTTCTCATGTTTATGTTTTCCACAGGTTTATATTTTTATTAAAATTGTATTTACAAATACTGAGAATGAGTTTTGTTAGCTCTTGAAGAGGGGATTTTATCTCTCTGTGTGCTTTAAACGCTGCAAAATAGTGCAAGGTTTTTTTATAGCTGACAATTTGTCCATATGTTTGGACAATCACATTTCTTTTGCCTTATTCTTAGATCTTATTGATATTTCTTTGTTTATACCATCGTGTGTTATTTTCTTACAAGCAAAATGCTTCTCTCTGGTGACTGGTGTTCTTACGTTGTGTGTTCAGGGCACAGCAGCCCTATCTGTGACTTGGCAAGCGGCAGTGGCATGCTGGTCAGCAGTGACAATGCTGGGAACATTCTAGTGTGGAGTGTTTCTGGACCCAATGTGAAACAAGTATCCTCCATTTCTGGATCAGGGTAAAGTACTGAATGTAGTCCTTTCTCACCTGGGGTAACTAAAAAAAATGTGTTTGTTTGCTGAGCAACTATAGCACAGTTACTGTTGCTATATTTGTTGTTGCTGGCCATCTTTTAGACGTAATGTTCGACATTTAAAGCAAGAGAGAAAAGATAAGGACAAAAAGGCAACAACTTAATTTATTGCTTATGGACATTTGTTTTTATGTTGGGAAATGCAGTTAAGCTGTGGAATGTTAAAACATTTAATCATTCTGTCATAGATAACTGAATAACATTGTCATTAATTTTAAATGGTTATTGATTATATTTCAGAATTTAAGTAAAGTTAATAATTAATCTTAAAACACTTTTGTAAAATCTTACATTACCGAAGGCCATGGCATGTATTTTTTCCTACTGTATAGTTAATGTCATACATTTGTGTTTTTGGGCATAATACAAGGATCTTATTTGTTTGTATTTTTATTTCTACATCTGTTGCAAAAGGTTGTGGTGTCTGCAACAATAATTACATATATGAATTGGTATCTGAATTTTTCTATCATTACAAATGTAGGGTATTCATAAAGTGAAGGTCGGTGTGTATCTTATCTAATTCTTCTTCTCCTTAGGTCTCCCTGCAACTCTGTCTGTCTGTGGAAAGGCGTTATTGTTGCTGGTTATGGGTCTGGCCACCTGCGAATCTACAGCGCCAGCAGTGGCCAGATGGGGGCAGAGGCCACAGCACATGCCCGAGCCATCAATGCTGTGGATGTTGCCTCTGAAACTGGACTGGTACTATATTGATTTATTTTTCTTATTTCCCTGTATGAATGCACATTGTTCTTCCTCTTTTTCCAGCCTCTTGTTGCTTCTTTAGATGACCACACTCACACTTTTCACAAAATTAGCTTCCTTCAAGACCCTCACTTCGTGGTGAATAGAGATACTTAGATGCTGCAACGAAATCACTTTCGCTGGGAGTTTCGGTTGTACTATGTCACACATTTTTAAAGATCACGTGACTTCCCCCCTTTACGCGTACAACTTTCGTTCCAAGAAGCGAAGCCACTTTCGTGAAAATCCAAGATTACACGAACACCATTTCGTCATTGTTTTTTAATGTTATTTTGGTCAGTTAACAACATCTTATTCTAAGAAATATTTAGATTGATATTCGGACTATTGATTCGCACGTCTTACTCCATTCAAAATGCTGTTATGAGATTGTAGGCATTTGTGATGGAGGTGTCGAAGGCCTTGGAATTGAAAGATCCAAAATGACTATAAGAGGAATTACATCGACTGTCATTTTATTCCGACTTGTTTGTTTCATGGTGACATAGCATTTACGTCTAAGTTGCTTTTGCATGTAACTTATTGTTGTTCTTATTAGTGGGACAGTAATATATATATATTTTTTTAAAGCAAATTAGGTGTTTCAAGTTCTTCTACAGCATCAGTATTGTAGGCCTTGTTGTGGTATCCTGTTTGGCAGAGTACATACGACTTCTGTCCCTTGGAAACACGATTTTTCAATTCTTGTTTCACCACACCAGAGTTACTCCAAAGGAATCAAAAAACAGTAGATTGCATCCCTTATTTCAAGGACCCGAAGTTTGCTGACACCTCTTTCTGTACTGCAATTGTTATACGAAAGTGGTTGAGTTCGAATGGCAGCGCACGCATCCTTCATGCAACGAAAGGTTAACGAAGCAAAATTCCAACGAAATGCGATCTATATTTCTCTAATTCTCTCTTTGTGGTGGACGTGATGCGTCTTCTTATGCCACAATATGGCTGTAGCAGACGAACTTGACCTACTCCCAGTATTTCGCCTCAAACTACGTTCTAAGTGTCCAAAAGAGTGTAGATCTTCATTTTCACATCTTAAATGATTGAGTAAAGTCCCTGTCACAAAATCACCTCATTTTGAATGTCATACAAGCGATGTAATAAACAAAATATACCCATGAAGTAGAGTTCGTGGGAAAGTCCATTTTTATGAAATCACTCGGAGAGAGTTCAATGAAGTTTCACTTTTGCATATTAACGACAACATAAACTGCTGACGTCACAGACAGAAAGTTGTGCAGAATCACCTTTACAATGAAAATTATTCGCTACTGAAAGATGCCTAATAAAGCTTTCTGTGTGCAGGTTTTGACAGTCAGTGATGATGCCTTCTTCAGATTATGGCAGATTAAACCTGGAAATATTCCTCATGTAAGTTTACGATATTCTATGTTTTTGAGCAATTTATTTAATGTAGTGGTTGTAATTATTTCTGTGAGCACGAAAACTTATTAAGAAATAAGGGGCTCAACTCTTCCTGATCTGCCAATTATGTGCGCTGTTAGTATTATTACGGTTATTTCCCTTGCAATAATGTTATTATTTTATTATTCTCGAGGATTTGTATAGAGCACATATCTCACCGTACTTGGCGACTCAAGGCGCTGGCCGATACAGGATCTAACTCAAGCCGCCCGAGGCGCCAACTAATGTTCACTTTCGTCTTCAGAGTAACAAATAACAAAGAGGGGTAAATTAAAATAAGTTTGTGGAATTTTGACCAAAGAAACTGTTCGCTTTTTAAGTTCATTCAGAATATTTCAGCATCACGAGTATTCCTGGAACGCATGGCAAATATCCAATTTTAATGTTCAAGTTCAGGAAAAGTATTGTTTCTGTACATAATAGCATGCTTACCGCTCAAAGGGCTGCCCAAAGTATTGACCCCTGAATTTTGGGAAATCTTTTTTTGGAAAAAAAGTAGTTCAATTACTTATCAGTTTAGTATTTAGTTATTATCAGTTTTCTTTTTATTTTCCTTTTTTTTTTTAAATAGCTGGAGTACAAGCATGCAGAGAACGTCTCCGACTTACAGCTGACGGGCGGTCGCTTCATTGACCCAAATGGACGTGCTTTGTGTATGACAGGCTATGACCACAACGAGATCGTCTTCTATGTTCAGGCCTGAAACATGGTTGACTGTCTTTCTCCATGTCACGATCTAGAGATTGTTTTGCGTTTCCTGCACAGGCTTAGGACATTGTTTGGTAGCCTGCACTTCTACACGGCCAGTGCTAAAAAGAAGATTGTTTGATTTGGCTGTTGCATTATATTTCAAGGATTGTTGGTGTACAAGATTGATCAGGCCTAGGAGGATTGCTTTGTGTCTGCTGTATTCAAGGCCTAGGTCTGAACAATCGTTTTGTTCTCCTGCGTTCAAAGTTCAGGACAGAAGTTGTTATTTGTCTGCTTTCCGTGTTCAGTTCAGTTCCAAGATGACAACGTTCTTTAATTATCTGCTGTGACGTTTCAGCAGTTGTTTGATACTGGACAGAGAAAGCACTGTCCAGGTTAGTATAGATCATACACTTTTACTGTCAAAACATATCGAAATTATTTTGTGCAAGAAAATATTTGAAGTTTGTTGGAGGATGTTATTTGCTAAAACAGTTCTCATCCATTATGCATGATCTGTACATCGGAGACCAATTATTTTGCATAAAATGGATTGTAGTTTCTGAATCGCACCTGCTAAAGATTGATAAATAAAATCCTTTTATTTTATACACAGATTGAAATATAAACTAAATTTTATTCACGTAGATTAAAATATAAAATCATTTTATTGACACAAATATTGAAATCAGTTATTTTATGAGTCCTGAGAGAAAAACTGACATAAATGGTTGTATTGAACTCAATCTGTTACCATTGTTGTGATGTTCTGTGACCACTATAAAATCTCTTTTTATTAAATGATGTTGTAATTGTACTCTCTGGGATTCACACGTTTCAGACAATGCCTTTGTAACCCTACTACATACACACACTGGGTGGCTGAGACTCCAAGGGGGAGCATAAGCCTCGGCCAGTCTCAGCTATGCTGTATGCCAACTATTCTTTCACCTGTAGCACTAGGCCGACCACGTCTCCTGTGAAGAAAGAGGTGTGAAAATGTACTTGATGTGCTGAGCTTGGTCGGTGGAGTTCTAGAATCGGCGGGGGCATAGCGCCCTCTTGTAATCAAAACGATGTTTTAACACCAGACATGTTTTCAATGCCTGTGATTCTTTTCCCCCAAGCAGGAATAATAATTGTGTGTTTGGGAACGTAGAAGTTCTATTCAGTTCGTTTCTTTTAATTCATTTACATTTTTTACCAGCTAAATTGGTAGGCCTGTCAGTATTTAAGATATTTCCATAATTTTCGTTAACATCGTGTATTTTCTTTGCAGTGATGCAATTCAAAATGTCTATTTTGTTCTCTGTAGTTCAAAGTGCTGCTTAATATTCCTTCGTAAAGCTAAAGATTTAGCTGTTTCAACAATTATTGAAGTAAGCTTACTCTGTGATGCGACGATTTCTAAAATTTGCACATTCATCTGCAAAGCACGACATATTTTTTTTTTTTTTTAAATAAATCGAACAGGTTGTCAAATATTTTTACCAGTCCCACAACATTTCCAGCTTGTCCGAACTTTCCTTACAATTTTTGATGAAGAAACACAACAAGTAATGGGGTGGCCTCGTGGCGCAGTGGATAAGTCGCCGGTTTCCTATGCCGAAGGTCGCGGGTTCGATTCCCGCAAGGGGCGAACGTATGTGACTTAGGTACGAGACTATTGAGGTCACCGAGGGTTTTCTCCGGGCACTCCGGTTTCCTCCCTCCCTTCAAAAATAATATTGGATGCAGTCAATTAATCTTTAAAAAATACAAAACTATTTAACTTTCAGTTTCCTAATAGCGATCTCCCTGCCTTTACACCACGTGTATGCCTTGTATACTGTTGTCCTTGTTGTGTGTCTGTAATATATTTGTTGCACGTGAGCGTGTATGTTGGTATAGGTCGCCGCGCTTTGAGTTTGAAATCATTCGAAGTAAAGCGCGTATTAGCATCCGGTATTATTATTATTATTATTATTCAAGCGAATTGTACTGCAACCTTTTTTTTTTTATTATAAATTTGCAGCACATTGTACATTCAATCACTTTTGCTCGGCGAATTCATATAAAGTAAACAAAAACAAGTGGAAACTAAACGTTAGCAGCCAGTCCCTGCTTTGTTCACAGGGCACATTGCGGCCCTCTGCCACCATCTGTCCAGTGCCCTGGTTGCGGCATACTCTTTTACTGTTGGTCCTTCCAGGTTGATAAACTGATGCCGACTGAGTTGGCAGCTGAAAAATACCTGACCCTTCGAACAGGTTGGGTACCTGACTCGGACAGTCGGTTGCGTCGAGCCCTGATCTGTAACATAAACTGTATTCTGTGAAGATTTCTATAAATGTACTTTTAAATGTAAAGATTTTTTTTTTGGATTTCTTCTTCGTTTCTGCAGCGCCTTTCTCACTTGTACTTGCCTCAGTTAAAAAAAGAGAAAAAAAAAAGAATCTTGATCCGATGATGGTGAATTGAGGATAGGGATTGAGAACATTGCAGTGCTGGTGTAGAACAGCGTAGTAAATATAAAACATTTTTTTATCCTTGCTTTTCTGTAAACAAAAATTAAAACTTTGCTAAAAAAAAATATTTTTTTTTAAAAATCTACACGTCTACAAACACATTTGTTTACATTCATGTTTTAACTTGAATTATTGAACATTTCACTTTCTTGCAATTTACACTCCGTCCAGTTAACCCTAAATATTGCTTATTGTGCTGTTTCATTTGGAAATGGGTAGGGTGAATTATGGGGTGATAATAGTTTTAGCATATTGCATAATATTAAAGGTTCTGTGAGAGAGAAAAAAAAAAGGTTTGATATTCTCTTCTGCTGCACTTTTGTTATGTCGAAATGTTTTTACAGCTTTGCTAAATTTGGAGGCATAATGCAATGATTATTTTATGCTTTGGATTCTTTGTGGCGATGTAGTATGTTTTAAGAATGATGAAATTGTGTTTGTGTTCGTACAAGAGGTAGATGTAGTTGGAATTTGTGTACTTGTTCTGATTTATCGTGTTGGAGTATTTGGATAAATGTTCCAAGAACCTCTGTCATAGACCATAATGTTGTGATGATGAATTCGGCAATACAATAAAAAAAAATATTACAAGAAAACACTGCAACCTTTTGCCTGTGTTTGTGTCTGTTTGACTGTCCGTCAGTCCATCCGCCGACTGACTGCCATTTTCTCTAATTAAAAAACAAAGAAGTATTTATTTATTCATTTTCAATCGAATCCCCTACCTCATCAATCCTCCTCCCCCCTCTCTCTCTCTCTCTCTCTCTCTCTCTCTCTCTCTCTCTCTCTCTTTCTCTCTCTCTCTCCCTCTCTCTCTCTCTCTCTCTCTCTCTCTCTCTCTCTCTCTCTCTCTCTCTCTCTCTCGGTCTCTCTCGCTCTCTTTTGTGACAATGGAATGAATTTCGAATGATTAGAAAACAGACTGGGCTGAACGGGGCCAAGCAGCTGCAGAGGTGTAAAAGCGAGAGAAAATTGACCACGCCTCTTTGACCTCTCGCCCCATATGCTGTCCCAGTCTGCTCCTGGCCTGCTGCTGCGACCCATCCACCTTGCATGGACGTTAAGAGTCACCACTCATGACACCCTCCACACCTCCCTCTCCCCACCCTTCTCGGTCTCTGTCTGTCTGTCTATTATAATAATAATAATAATAATAATAATAATAATAATGAATAACATTTATACAGCGCAAAACTCACAGACTCATTGCGCATACACACGCATTCACTCAAAATATACAAAAGGATTACATGTATGTATGGAGGTACATCTACCAACAACGAAACACAAATATTGTTATGTTACACATAAGAATCCCTATAAGATGAAAAAGGGGTAGGGTGGGGAGGGGGGATGCGAGTAAGTTAATCAAAAGCTAAGCGAAAAAGGTATGTTTTTAGTTGGGCTTTAAATATATAAATATCTTCCAAGTTCCTCAGACCGACAGGAAGTGCGTTCCAGAGAGATGGAGCAGTGAAACTGAAACCGCGCTCCCCAACAGTTTTCAGGTTTCGACGCGGAACTTTTAACAGCTTTTCTGCGAAAGATCGGAGAATCGGGCTGTGTTGGAAAGATACGCTGGGAGAGTTCCTTCAAAGAAACGGAAGGCAAAAACAGATCTTATACTGGAGGCGGAATTTTACAGGCAGCCAATGAAGTTTCTGAAGCAACGGCGTGATATGGTCTCTCTTTCTCTTTTTCAAAACGAGCCGTGCTGCGCTGTTTTGTACTCTCTCTCTCTCTCTCTCTCTCTCTCTCTCTCTCTCTCTCTCTCTCTCTCTCTCTCTCTCTCTCTCTCTCTCTCTCTCTCTGTGTCTCTCTGTCTCTCTCTCTCTCTCTCTCTGTCTTTCTCTCTCTTTCTCTCTCTCTGTCTCTCTCTGTCTGTTTCTTTCTCTCTGTCTCTCTGTCTCTGTCTCTGTCTCTCTCTCTCTCTCTCTCTCTCTCTCTCTCTCTCAACAACAGCAACAACACCAATAATAATAGTAAATGCTCTAGGCGCGATTTCCCCCCAAAATCAGGTTCGAAGCGCGGCGATCTGTGACAATATAGACGCTCACATGCTTCACATATTAAAACACCTATATAACATATGACTGTAACACGTGGTGTAAAAAGGCCGGGTCGAAGTAGCTACTGTAGAAGACGGGAAGGAAATGGAATATTTTTGGTGAAATTTTACATTGACTGTATCCAATACCATTATTGAAGGAATAGAGAAGGAAACTGTAATACCCGAAAATAATAACTCGGTGACCTCCATAGTCTCGTCACATAAGTTCGCCCCTTGCGGGAATCGAACCCGCCACCTTCGGCATAGGAAACCGGCGACTAAAACCAATAATAACAGCCTACAGCCCACTAATGCTCAGCATATTCCATAAGCCTCGTACTTTGCATCTTGGATTATTTTCTAAGGCCTTTTACCAACAACAACAACAACAACAAAAATGCTTAGTTGAAAAGGATTGATTCTAATTAAAAGCCGAATTGTTAAATAAACTTTAATTGGATCTCAGGTAAAACATATTTTCGTGCTTAAACAAAAACCTAAAGTGTAAGTTTACTGCAAGAGGCTGGCCAAGTAGGCTATTAAATGATGATGATGATGACGATGATGATGATGATGATGATGATGATGATGATGATGATGGTGATGATGATGGTGATGATGATGATGATGGCGGTTGTTGTTGCTAGTGGTGGTTGCTGGTGGTGGTCGTGGCGGCGGCGGCGGCGACAAGGATGATTATGATGGTGGTGTTGTTGATGATGGCGGTGTCTATGGTGATGATAGTTGGGGTTAATACTCCAGAAGTAGGACACAAACCGGCGACGGCGATGATGAGGATTTGGTGTTCCTTGTACATCTTAATCAGTTAAAATTGCGATAACATTTGGCAAGACTGGGAGAAGGCAACGGCAAGCGGAGCTGGACTTGTGGGGGATTGGAGAGGAATAGGATGAGCAAAGGCGAAACTGTAATTGAGAATTGTTAACACTAATCAACTCTCAGGTTTCATCCCGCGTCCTCTCCCTAGTAAGTGATGGCCACTTGGCCAAACCACTCCTATGATTGTAATTCAGCCGTAACGACACAGCATGAGGCTGCTCTGCTTCTCGCAAACCGCTTGTAATATTAGACTATTCAGCCACGGCAGAAGTCGCTGGACATGCGTTCAGTGAAGAGGAGAACAGAGACAAACAAAGTTACGTCAGGGGCCAATCTGCCACGGTGTTGCGCCGTCGTAGCTGAGTTGTAAAGCACGGGTGACTGGCAACAAAACACCCAAAGCCATTGAAGCGTGGCTCACGACCAACAAAAGGCAATCAAGCGTGTCACGCACCCTTCACGGATCCCAAGTGGTGTCCCAGAACCGTCAGGTGAAATTTTATCCCCGTGCTGGCTGCTCCGTCTGCAGATCTTGGCTTTTGTCCTGTTGTGTCCTCCGCGCGTCTCATCAGGCTGACCACAACAATCCATTGCAAATAATGCTGGACTCCCTACTCCTCTGGGTAAGACCTCTCTTGGTATAGTCAGGGCGAGTTAAACTTTCAGGCTTTGCTTTATAAATACGGAGTTTCTGAACCGCCCAAATCGGCCGGCGCCGCTATACAATTTCCAGTTGTTGGAAACGCACGCAGAAACAAAATAAAACAAACAAAACTCTTATAAAGCGCACTCACCAAGCACACGATAGTTTGTTCCCGGCCGGGTCGAATCCAACTTCGTGGAAGTCGCACACTTTCTGGAAATTTGCGCCATGTTAAACCGACGCAAGCGGAGAAACCGAAAAAAAAAATCAGATTGGCTGGCCTCTAATACTCCGCATGTTCTTGACCAATGCATCTGAGACATCCGATACCTCTAAACATGTCCACCCCTATCTGCCCTGTCCACCCGTGAAAGCCAATATTATGTTTCATGTTAAAATTTACGGTAGCAGTTAGTGAAGTTGTAAATATTTTTGTTTCGATTTCACATTATGTGTGTCAAGAGATTGGCGCCACCATTCTATCTTCGTCTTGTTGTTGTTGTTGTTGTTGTTGTTGTTGTTGTTGTTGTTGTTGTTGTTGTTGTTGTTGTTGTTGTTGTTCTTCTTCTTCTTCTTCTTCTTCTTCTTCTTCTTCTTCTTCTTCGTTCCTCCTCCTTCTTCTTCTTCTTCTTCTTCTTCTTCTTCTTCTTCTTCTTCTTCTTCTTCTTCTGTTGTTGTTGTTGTTGTTGTTGTTGTTGTTGTGTGAATCAAAAATATCCTCGCGTTGAAATAACCAACAACTTTCTCTCCCAATGGACCTTGGTCTCTTTCATTAAAACCAGTCTGTCATATTCAGGCTCCACTTTATGGAATAACTTTCCAGAAGTTCTCCGCAGGGCTATCCTATCCTATCCTATCCTGTCCCATAACCCGAAGGTCGTAGGGGCACCACAGATGATCGCTTAACCAGCATACTCCATCTTTCTCTGTCCTCAGCAGCCCTCATGGCTTCGCTCAGTGTCAAACCAGTCCATTCTCGAATGTTGTCCTCCCACCTCTTTTTCGGTCTCCCCCTTCTTCTACCTCCTTGCACTGTGCCTTGCAGAATGGTCTTTGCAAGGCCTGATGATCTGGTGACGTGGCCATACCATCGGAGTTTCCGTTTCTTCACCACTGTGAGCAGGTCATCGTGTTGTCCAATGGCTTGTGTGATGGTCTGTCGGACTTCAACGTTGGTGATGTGTTGGGTATAGGAAATGCACAGAAGTCTTCTGTAGCACCTCATCTCCATGCTTTGTATTCTTCGTTGGAGATCTGCTGTGAGGGTCCATGCTTCGCAAGCATATAGGAAGATGGAGATGACCAGAGAGCGCAGCAGTCTTACTTTGGAATGTAGACTGATGGTTCTGTCTTTCCAAATGGGCTTCAACCTTGTCAGGGCAGCAGTTGTTTGTGCGATCCTGGAGAGGACTTCCTGTCGAGACCCATTGTCTGACACAATGGCTCCTAAATATTTGAAGCTGTGCACTGTGTTGAGGGATTGGCCTTGTACTTTGATGTCCGTGTTGATGCCATTGGTGTTGTTGGTCATCATTTTGGTCTTCTCTGCACTTATTTCCATTCCATAAGCTCTGGAGGTGGTGTCAAGCCTCTGTACAAGCTGTTCAAGTTCTTGTTCCTCTCCAGCCAATCCATCAATATCATCCGCAAAACGAAGATTGGAGATTGCTCTGCCCCCTATGCTGACTGTGCCTTCGTGATCTGCAAGAGCATCTGACATGATGCGCTCTAGGAAGATGTTGAAGAGTGTTGGAGAGAGTAGGCATCCTTGACGCACACCGATTGTTGTTCTGAACCAGTTCCCGATGACGCTGTTATGGAGGACTGCACTGGTAGCCTTGTCATACAGGCTTTTGATGACTTCTATAATTTTAGGGCTGATGTTGTACACTTTCATGGTTGCCCATAGAGCTGCATGCCAGACTCGGTCAAATGCCTTCTTGAAGTCTATGAACACATGATATAGATGTTGTTGGTGCTGTAGGTATTTCTCACAGATTATTCTGAGGTTGAAAATCTGTTCAGTGGTACTTCGCCCTGCCATGAATCCTGCTTGTTCTTCAGCTATGATTTGTTCAGCTTGTGGTTTCAACCTGTTGAGTATTATTTTCAGGAGGACCTTGCTGGGATGGCTGATGAGGCTGATGGTGCGGTAATTTTCACACTCCTGAAGGTTACCTTTTTTGGGAAGAGTGATGACAAGCGACTGGGTCCATGGTGTAGGCCATTCCCCACTCTGCCAGATCTTGTTACAGATAATGGTGAGAGCATCAGTCATCGCTTCTCCTCCTGCTTGTAGCAGTTCCGCTGGTATGTTGTCCACTCCCGCTGACTTCCCTTTCTTCAGCGATTGCACTGCTGCCTCAACTTCTTCCCGGAGAATTGGGAGGATTTCTTCTTCTTCTCTGCTCTCGGGACATGCTAGAACTGATGGGTCTCCATTTGGTGTATGGTTGTAAAGGTCAGAGCAGTACTCTGTCCATCTGTCCAAGACTTCTTGTTCTTCTGTAAGGCAAATGCCAGACTTGCTTTGGATAGTGGAGACTTTGGGCTGTTTAACACTTGTCAGCCGCTTCACAGTCTGGTAGGCCTTCTTGCTGTTGTTCTTGTTCAGATTGTTCTCTATTTCCTGGCATTGATCTTCTATCCAGTTCTCCTTTGCTGTGCGCATGCCTTTTCGGATGTCATTGTTGATTTTTCGGTAGACATCAGCTCCCTGTGAGGTGTTCTTTTTCTTTTTTAACTCTCTTCGTTTATCACACAGATCCAAAAGTTCAGGTGTGATCCACGGCTTCTTCTTTGGTCGGTGCTTGCCAAGGATCTCAGTGGCGGCATCTGTTACAGCTGAGTTGAAGGTATTGGTCATGGTGTTGACATCTACTTCGCCTGCCCCCAAAATAAGCAGTGGTGCAAATTTCCCTCCAATTGTGGCCTGAAATATTTTTGCCACCTCCGGGTCTTGCAGTTTGTCCAGGTCGAACTTCAGCCTAGTGCACTTTGCTGTATTTACTCTCTTCAAATGGAGCCGGAAAGACATCATCAAGAGATCGTGGTCACTTCCAATGTCTGCTCCTGGAAAAGTGCGTGTCCTGCCAATGTTGATGCTTGATCTGAAGCGTTTCTTGACCATGATGTAGTCGATCTGGTTGTGATGTTCCCCGCCGGGACTGTGCCATGTCCATCGTCTGGATTTTTTGTGGAGACCAAGCGTGTTTGCCAGTACCAGATTGTTGTATCTGGCAAACTCCAATAGCCTCAGACCCCTGTCATTTGTCTCGTTGTTGCAGTGGGGTCCGCATGTGTCTCCCCAGTTGTGGTGCGCATCTTGGCCAACCTTGGCATTCCAGTCGCCTTGCACTATGACTATGTCCTTGTTCGGCACTTGGTCAAGGACCGCCTGTAGATTTTCATAAAAATCCTCCACTTCGCTGTCTTCATAGTCTGATGTTGGGGCATAGGCCTGGATGATGGTAATGTTGAAAGGGGTTGCTCTCAGACGGATGGTAATGAGTCTACTGGAGACTGGGCGGCAACCCATGACAGTGGCTAGAATGTTCTTGTGGACCAAGAATCCAACGCCGTGTTCGTGCCTGTCATCTCTACCGCTGAAATAGAGCTTGTGGCCTTTGTCAGTCGTTGTTTCACCTAGGCCTTTCCAGCGCAGTTCGCTGATACCTAGAACGTTCCATCGATAGTGGTCCAGCTCGTGGGCCAGTTCTTCTAATTTTCCTTCCGCAGTTAGGGTCCTGACATTCCAGGTTCCTATGACGATGTTGTTTTTCGTGCGGATCTTGCTAATTTGTCCATCAGTAGCATACTTTTCACCTCCGTCCTGGTGGCCAACGGAAGGCGCGGTCCTTGTGTAGCCGGGCGACGACCGATCCGGCATGGAATTAGTGGATAGCCTCATCATGTGTT
The DNA here is from genome assembly GCA_036898135.1 of Oncomelania hupensis. NCBI lineage: Eukaryota > Metazoa > Mollusca > Gastropoda > Littorinimorpha > Pomatiopsidae > Oncomelania > Oncomelania hupensis. The sequence goes on along the minus strand of CM072511.1, from coordinate 21,334,113 downwards.
GTGTCTTGGGCAAAAAAAGACCTGGCAGGGCCCAATCCTCTCCAGGCTGTTGGCCACAGCCGAAATCCACGAATACAGTGTGGCTCGCCTTGGCCCTGAGCACGTGGTCGTTGAACCTGTAGTAACGTGAGGTTCCTCCGCCCTGGCCGGTGACTTCTGTGTAGAAGACTTTCGCCCAGTGATGCCGTGCTAACATCACCCCTGTTAGTCGCCTCTTACGACACGCCGGGAAACGTTGGGTCTGTTCTATTTGCCCGAACCCGCAGGGCAGTCACTAAATACACATCCTTTAGACACCATCTTTTATTAGTTAATTAGCTACTTTGCAAGAGTTCTTACATTCATAACTTTCATTAGATTGTTTTACATAAGTTGTGTGTATGTTTGTGTGTGTGTGTGTGGAACGGAAGAGAGGAGTGGATGCGCACGTGCGCATATCTTGATTATATTGTTACATTCTGATATTATTGTTATGAAGTTATTTTGTTATACTAATTGCTATTGTTACAAGCCCCAAGGGCAGGATGTAAAAAAGCACACCCAGTGCTTAATCTTTTACCCTTGTTAAATAAAATTGTTATCTTATCTTATGATATGGTTACGTGGCTATAGTACTTTTTGACTTGTTTTAAGACTATGGTCAAACAACGCTTGAGAGATCAGTCAGTTCTTGCAAATCTGGCATTAGGATCATCATTCGATCATAATACTTGTGTTACATATAGAATTTTTTTAGAAAACCTTCTGTTTGGACTATTATTTAGTGTACTTGTCACCTTTATTGAGAATAAAATTATTGAAATTTTGGCTCAGCTCTCACAAACTACCCATTGAGTCACCCAGATATTTGAATATACAGAGCGAAGAGTGTGATTTGGACGAGCTAAGTGATGAATTTAATTATCTGTTTAGATGTACAAATCCTGTTGGCTACTGATTGTCCACAGACTTTCTTTAATACCTCAATACTTCAGGAATTACCCGAATGCATAGTTAAACTATTCAATGAACTCTAAATCCAGTTTGTCTTATTTAAGCCCTTTTATAGTTTGGTGGTTTTTTTTTTACTAGCGACGCACAGTTCTCTTTTGATTTTATTTTGAACCCATTTGTTCTTGGTTGAGACCTAAGTACATTCTTTTGGGGTGTACATTTCCACGTTTCTGTTACCTTGTTAATATTATCGATTGGTTTATTTACTTTTTTTTTCTCCGTTTGGTGCTTGTATATTAACAACTTAATGTTGATATGTTAATTTGTGTGTGTGCAATATTCCTGCACACTGCTAAAGAGTTCTTGTTTACTTCTGTATATTTTTTTTACCCCCACTCCCCCACCCCTTTTTTTGGGGTTATCCGGCCTGTCTTCCCCCCCCCTCTCCCTCTTGGGTTAGGAACCTTATTTAATACTGTTTGATGGTGTTGTATGAAATAAAAGGACAAAGTTTCAAAGTTTCAAGCTACTGCGAGATCAAAATAATATAACATGTCACGGTGTATTTTGATTTAGGGATTGTGGAACACCTCAGAATGCTTTACCATCATCGATGCCCTTGCCTATGAAAGTTCTTCCCACTTTATTGAATGTTCAAGTCTTTTCAGTTTCACGGAAATAGACCCACATCCCCACCCTCCCCTCACCCCTCAAAATGTATTGCAGGCTAAACCTAATGTTGCCTAATTTGTCAGAATATTTATATCAAAGAAGCTCAGTCAATCTTGACGATTCATCCAGGAAAGCACCTATCCTGACCTTCGGCCTTATATTCTAAAACTTTTACATTGGTGACTCATTACACGAGATCTGAGAAAGACCATCTATGCTGTCACCGTTGCTGATGCTGTTCATGATGATATTGTTGATGCTGCAACTGCAGCGTGCCCGTGAACGTCTGCACGTGAAAGAGATTACTAGTGGCACGAGCAGAACGCAGTAATTAACAGTCGATTTAGCTCACGAAGAGGATCCACTTGTCGCTGGTCTCAGACTCTGCCACTACTGTCCAAAATGTTTGAAATAATTATTCTTGGCGATAGTATTTCTCTTCTTCGTCGTCGATATTGTCCGGAGGATATCATCATCATCATCATCATCATCATCATCATCATCATCATCATCATCATCATCATCATCATCATCATCATCACCATCATCATCATCATCATCATCTTCTTCTTCTTCTTCTTCTTCTTCTTCTTCTTCTCCAACTTTCATCATTCTTCTTCTTCTCCTTCAGCAGCAGCAGCAGCAGCAGCAGCATCTTCTTCTTCTTCTCATTCATCATCATCATCATCATCATCATCATCATCATCATCATCATCATCATCATCATCATCATCATCATCAATATCATCATCATCATTATCATCTCTTCTTCTTCTTCTTCTTCTTCTTCTTCTCATTCATGATCATCCTCATGATCATCCTCATGATCATCATCTTCTTCTTCTTCTTCTTCTTCTTCTTCTTCTTCTTCTCTGCACTCTCAGCTTCATCTGGAAAGGAACAGAAAAACAGTGTGAAACGATCTTTTTTAAAATAGAGAGTTTTTAATTTAATCTAAAAAAATGAATTCCTTTCTCATATACAATATTATGCCTTGATGCTTCAGAGAATGCCTGGGAATAACGGGATAGGAAGGGAAAGGTAGAGATCACACTACATGTATAATCCCTATACTCAACACAGTGGTTAAAGGGTAATTGTGTGCTCCTTCTCCTTGAACTAAATAATATATATTTAATAGGGGGGTCGAGGTGCAAAGTCATCCGTTGATTGACCTCATCAAACGGTCACTAAAGAGTGCTGCTAGTGGTCAATCAAAGTGATGGTCATTCAAAGTGATGTATGAGTGTTCATTTGAAGTGACGCACGCAGGGCTTATTTGAAGTGATAGCGGCGATAGTACCTGACCAGGTGATAATACCGGTCAACTCTAGCACTGGGTCGCTCTTCTTCTATGCTTAGTGGTTACCTGCTCCGCACTGCGTTGACCCTCTCTGTATCTTTAAATTGATGATGAGTGGATGGGAGTGTAATTAATTTACGACCCTTTAAGAACCGCTGCCAGATCCGACGCTGGTGGAATCATATACCTAGACTTACAGAGTACTAAAGTCCGCTGAAGCGTTCAAGGTCCGGATTTTTCTTGTAGTTTACCTGTTAAAACCTTTGGACTTGACGTGATGCTGGGTGAAAAAAGCTCTGTTTCTTGCAATTAGATTTTGGAGAGGGACTGACACGAAAACGTGTGTTATACGTTGTTATTTATCAATTGTGATTCAGCCCCGATGCTTGAATCTTGATAAATGTAACTCAGATTCGTTTATACACGCAGCCTGTTCATTCAGCAACAAGGCAGGGGTCGTCGGATAGAGTTTTCCAACTTTATTCAGCAAACATAAACAACTGCATACAAGATTGCTTTCCGAAAACCACTTTAAAGATAATCATCAATAATCATCATCAATCACAAATTTTGCCCTGTGGGTTCGGGCATTAAATAGAATAGACCCAACGTTTCCCGGCGTGTCGTAAGAGGCGACTAACAGGGGTGATGTTAGCACGGCATCACTGGGCGAAAGTCTTCTACACAGACGTCACCGGCCAGGGCGGAGGAACCTCACGTTACTACAGGTTCAACGACCACGTGCTCAGGGCCAAGGCGAGCCACACTGTTTTCGTGGATTTCGGCTGTGGCCAACAGCCTGGAGAGGATTGGGCACCGCCAGGTCTTTTTTTGCCCAAGACACACTACATGATGACACTATCCACTAATACCATACCGGATCGGTCGTCGCCCGGCTCAAGGACCGCGCCTTCCGTTGGCCACCAGGTCGGAGGTGTTAAGTATGCTACTGATGGACAATTTAGCAAGATCCGCACGAGAAACAACATCGTCATAGGAACCTGGAATGTCAGGACCCCAACTGCGGAAGGAAAGTTAGAAGAACTGGCCCACGAGTTGGACCACTATCGATGGAACGTTCTAGGCATCAGCGAACTGCGCTGGAAAAGCCTATGGAAAACAACGACCGACAAAGGCCACAAGCTCAATTTCAGCAGTAGAGATGACAGGCACGAACACGGCGTTGGATTCTTGGTCCACAAGAACATTCTAGCCACTGTCATGGGTTGCCGCCCAGTCTCCAGTAGACTCATTACCATCCGCCTGAGAGCAGCCCTTTTCAACATCACCATCAACCAGGCCAATGCCCCAACATCAGACTATGACGACAGCGAAGTGGAGGATTTTTATGAAAATCTACAGGCGGTCCTTGACCAAGTGCCGAAGAAGGACATAGTCATAGTGCGAGGTGACTGGAATGCCAAGGTTGGCCAAGATGCGCACCACAACTGGGGAGACACATGTGGACACCACTGCAACGAGACAAATGACAGGGGTCTGAGACTCTTGGAGTTTGCCAGATACAACAATCTGGTACTGGCAAACATGCTTGGTCTTCACACAAACTCCAGAGGATGGACATGGCACAGTCCCGGCGGGGAGCATCACAACCAAATAGACTACATCATGGTCAAGAAACGCTTCAGATCAAGCATCAACATTGGCAGGACACGCACTTTTCCAGGAGCAGACATCGGAAGTGACCACGATCTCGTGATGATGTCTTTCCGGCTCCACTTGAAGAGAATAAATACAGCAAAGTGCACTAGACTGAAGTTCGACCTGGACAAACTGCAAGACCCGGAGGTGGCAGAACTATTTCAGGCCACATTTGGAAGGAAATTTGCACCACTGCTCATTTTGGGGGCTGGTGAAGTAGATGTCAACACCATGACCACCACCTTCAACTCAGCTGTGACAGATGCCGCCACTGAGATTCTTGGCAAGCACCGACCAAAGAAGAAGCCGTGGATCACACCTGAACTTTTGGATCTGTGTGATAAACGAAGAGAGATAACAAATAAAAAAAAGAAGAAAAAAACACCTCACAGGGAGCTGATGTCTACCGAAAAATCAACAATGACATCCGAAAAGGCATGCGCACAGCAAAGGAGAACTGGGTAGAAGATCAATGTCAGGAAATAGAGAACAGTCTGAACAAGAACAACAGCAAGAAGGCCTACCAGACTGTAAAGCGGCTGACAAGTGTCAAACAGCCCAAAGTCTCCACGATCCAAAGCAAGTCTGGCATATGCCTTACAGAAGAACAAGAAGTCTTGGACAGATGGACAGAGTACTGCTCTGACCTTTACAACCATACACCAAATGGAGACCCATCAGTCCTAGCATGTCCCGAGAACAGAGAACAAGAAGAAATCCTCCCAATTCTCCGGGAAGAAGTTGAGGCAGCAGTGCAATCGCTAAAGAAAGGGAAGTCAGCGGGAGTGGACAACATACCCACGGAACTGCTACAAGCAGGAGGAGAAGCGATGATTGATGCCCTCACCATTATCTGTAACAAGATCTGGCAGAGTGGGGAGTGGCCTATGCCATGGACCCAGTCGCTTGTCATCACTCTTCCCAAAAAGGTAACCTTCAGGAGTGTGAAAATTATCGCACCATCAGCCTCATTAGCCATCCCAGCAAGGTCCTCCTGAAAATAATACTCAACAGGTTGAAACCCCAAGCTGAACAAATCATAGCTGAAGAACAAGCAGGATTCAGGGCAGGACGAAGTACCACTGAACAGATTTTCAACCTCAGAATAATCTGTGAGAAATACCTATAGCACCAACAACATCTATATCATGTGTTCATAGACTTCAAGAAGGCGTTTGACCGAGTCTGGCATGCAGCTCTATGGGCAACAATGAAAGTGTACAACATCAGTCCTAAAATTATTGAAGTCATCAAAAGCCTGTATGACAAGGCTACCAGTGCAGTCCTCCACAACAGCGCCATCGGGAACTGGTTCAGAACAACAATCGGTGTGCGTCAAGGATGCCTACTCTCTCCAACACTCTTCAACATCTTCCTAGAGCGCATCATGTCAGATGCTCTTGCAGATCATGAAGGCACAGTCAGCATAGGGGGTAGAGCAATCTCCAATCTTCGTTTTGCGGATGACATTGATGGATTGGCTGGAGAGGAACAAGAACTTGAACAGCTGGTACAGAGGTTTGACACCACCTCCAGAGCTTATGGAATGGAAATAAGTGCAGAGAAGACCAAAATGATGACCAACAACACCAATGGCATCAACACGGACATCAAAGTCCAAGGCCAATCCCTCAACACAGTGCATAGCTTCAAATATTTAGGAGCCATTGTATCAGACAATTGGTCCCGACAGGAAGTCCTCTCCAGGATCACACAAACAACTGCTGCCCCGACAAGGTTGAAGCCCATTTGGAAAGACAGGACCATCAGTCCAAAGTAAGACTGCTGCGCTCCCTTGTAATCTCCATCTTCCAATATGTTTGCGAAGCATGGACCCTCACAGCAGATCTCCAACGAAGAATACAAAGCATGGAGATGAGGTGCTACAGAAGACTTCTGGGCATTTCCTATACCCAACACATCACCAACGACGAAGTCCAACAGACCATCACACAAGCCATTGGACAACACGATGATCTGCTCACAGTGGTGAAGAAACGGAAACTCTGAGGGTATGGTCACGTCACCAGATCATCAGGCCTTGCAAAGACTATTCTGCAAGGCACAGTGCAAGGAGGTAGAAGAAGAGGGAGACCGAAAAAGAGGTGGGAGGACAACATTCGAGAATGGACTGGTTTGACACTGAGCGAAGCCATCAGGGCTGCTGAGGACAGAGAAAGATGGAGTATGGTGGTTAAACGATCATCTGTGGTGCCCCTGCGACGTCAGGGTTACGGTACAGGATAGGATAGGGACAGGATAATCACAAATCACTCTTTTCACTGCCCAAGCAGACACAGTGCATTACTTATATAGCCTCTCTGCAATCGAGAAAAAGTTCGAACATTCCACCCAATTAAATTAAAACTCTTCACCGGAACTATGCACTGCCTTACGTCATTATGTTAGGAGAATCGCTTAGCCATTACTAGATATATCGCGAAGCTTCGGTCGATAGTAAACAAGTAATTCTATAAAAACAAAATTATCAACAATATCGACAGACGAAAATTATCAACATTATACAAAGCTTCTTCTAGCAACAACGCAAAATCAAATCAAAGGTAAATACACGATATTACTGCATGCTTTGCAAAACAAAATGATCGGATCTATCGTGCGCGTCTCAAACGTAACAAAGTGATTTAAATAAGTACATATAGTTTACATTCCTCTAGTACGTTCTGTTTAGTTCAATGACTAGGCGCGTTCAGAACTTGTTAAAGAGGAAAAGTGTTGGCGGAATCAGACTGTCTTAACTGCATATGCTGAAGTTTTCCTAAGTTGCATGCAATCTGTCATCATCTAGGGGGTGTCGGATAGCGCAGTGGTTGGAGCACTCGCTACTGTGTCGCAAGTTAAGCATCGTCCAGTGCGGTTAGCACTTGGATGGGTGACCGCCAAAACGTGAAGCGACAAATAATAACGCCCCCTGTTGACTCAACTGTGACTTAGTACCTACCCTCTTAAGGGTGGGGAAGGTAAAGCAGCGAGGGAGAGAGATGGGCATCACCCTCATTACGCTGGCCCAAGATAAGTGTGATGTCCAACATCACGCTCCCCTACGGCCACAGGCTATGGGACTACCTTTACCTTTACCTTTTACCTGTCATCATCTGAAAAGTGTATTTTACATTTTCTCCATAGTCTACGTTGTATTTAGCTCCATAAATAGGTGCAGTCAGAATGCCTTCCCGATCCTTCCACTCACCACCACCTCTCTCTCCCTCCCTCCCTTCCTCCCGCCAGTCTGAAATTGGTGTTGAATTCAGAATTTCTTCCTTAAAAAGATCCTGGAAGTTCCGTTTGTTGCAATCTGTTATTGAAGAGGTTTGTCACTGAACTAATTAAACAGATATGTCGGTCAGGTAGTCGTTTACCCTTACGGCTCCATTCCTCTCTCGCCACAAGTTGCTCAATTTCCGAACACCACATGCATGATGAGTGTTTCGGCATTTCAGAATGTTAGCGAAGTAAGTTCAAGCAGACATGATTTATGAAAGAAAGAAAGAAAGAGGAAGCTTATTTGCTTGGTCGACTATTTTATTGATTTTCGTTCGTTGGGTAGATTACCGTCCCCGGACACGGATGCATATAGGGGACTTTGTTGTTTGTTGTTTGTAGATTATAGTCACACGACACTTTCGCATATAGGTGACTACTGGACCGATTTATACTGACACCAGCGGGCCAGTTGTTGGTAAAGGGGAAAATAATATGATCACACGTTGACCAATCCGGGATTCGAACCAGCGACCTTTCGGTTACTAGCAAGACGCTCTTACCAACTGAGCTACCCGGCCCCTCAAAGGGGACTTGTTTGTTGTTTTGTTTGTTTGTTTATCAGTTTATAGTCCCCTCTCTTCCCCGTAAGGATTTTCAGAGAGGAGACTCTAAGGGGACTTGATTTTGATCATTCTTATATAGAGCGCTTTTCCAGCTTATGGGCCGCTCAAGGCGCTGGCCTATACAGGATTTAACTCAAGCCGCCCCAGGCGCCCACTTGCAACTGAGCACAATCCTGGGCGACCGGGGATGGGGAGTAGGGACCTAGTGCGTGCTGGGTGTATGGGTGTAGCCGAAACTCACCCGTCTAGGATATGAGCGTCAGTATCTTTAAAGTCCGTGCGATGGAATGCGTGCTTGCATAGGTTAGACCTTGGTTTATACTCTCATCCGAAGGTGACAAAATTTGGTACCACAATTAATAGGCTTAATACAATGCTGAATGGTTAGGAAATATCTGATTTACTGTGGTGCAATTGTACTATAAACTATAGTCGTTGAACGAGGAAGAAGATAAATAGCGAAGTCCTATGACAGGAGCAATGAGCCGCGACCAGTAAAAGTACTAACAGCCTAATACAAGGATTTATAATGCTCACGCACCCTCGCACGACATAGTGATTCGTGGCGCGAGACGAGTATGATAGGCGAGTTGGGACTGTTAATGAAATAACAAAATTAAGTAATGAACTGTGTAGATAAAGCTGTATAAACTTCTATTATGCATGCTGTGTGTGTGCGTGTGTGTGTGTGTGCCTTTGTTTTGTAGTCTTGTAAGGGTAACATGCAGAGCAAGTTGGTTAGAGCGTTGGTTAGTTTCCGATCCCGAAGGTGGTAGGTTCGATCCCCGCTGGGATTAATATTCTTTATACTTGGGTATGAGATCTTTCAGGTTATCGAAGGTTATTCCGGTTTCATTTCTTTCTTAATAAGCTACGTATATTGGAAGTGGTCAAATTAAAATGTCAAAATTAACATTGATCCCATTTTCGCCTTCTAAATTAGGGATCTATTTTTATATCGCCGTGCTTTTGAGCACGAAGGAGAGCAAAAGATAAAAGACGACTATCGCAGCCTCCTGAATCATTGTATAATTGTGCATAATTGTATTATTGTATAATTGTATTATTGCATTATTACATTATGGTATTATAATTAGATCTACATAGATCCTAACTATGTTAAAGGGGTCAGCCGTACACATATTTCCAAGTATTCAAAGGGGGGGGGGGGGACAATCCAGCTTCAAATTGATGGCGATTCTAAAGCCGCAGTAATTATAGGAACATAGCTGTAATACAATAGTTCTAGTTACTCCACAGACTTGAGTGGTGGACTGTGCAGTTGTGGAACCAAGTAGCCAAGACATTACTAGTATGTACTGCGCTAGTACCAATAGAACTATATTATACTATTAGCGCAGTGTAAGTAGCTGCGCCAAAGTATGATTGACGAGCGAAGGGTGTTTAGGGAAATGTCGGCAATTCACTGTGTGACGGACCACCAATTACTTCGGCCCCTTGGTCAGCATTCTTGGCCAAATGCCACAGCTAACCGGACATGTGTGGTCATTCTGAAGGCCAGCCACTAGAGAGAAAAGTTATTGGGCTGCAAAGATAAAGAAAGTGGAGGGGGGGGAGGGTCGGAGGAGAGAGAATAATGAGAGGGGAGGGAAGAAGGAAGAGGACGAAGAAGACTGCTACTGCTGCTGCTGCTGCTGGGGGAGAGGGGTGGGGGTGGTGATGATGATAATGATAGCAGTGGTGGTGGTGGTACCGTCACATCCTGATATGATGCTTTTGAAGGATCTGATGACGGTGACGATGATGATGATGATGATGATGATATGATGCTTTTGAAGGATCTGATGATGATGATGATGATGATGATGATGATGATGATGATGATGATGATGATGATGATGATGATGATGATGATGATGATGGTGATGAAGCAGAGAAAGGGAGAAGAAGAAGAAGAAGAAGTAGAACAACAACAACAACAAGAGAGGGAGGGAGAGAGAGAGGGGGGGGAAGGGTGGTCACACTTCAGAACACGCGGAAATTATTGTCATGGTACGCCCATGGATCCTTGTCTCCCACAGACGCGAGCGCCTATGCCTGTGACGCGTCTCCCTTTGGTTATTTATAATACAGATAACCAAAGGGAGACGCGTCACATGCATAGGCGCTCGCGTGTCCAGATACAAGTGCCTGTGTTGTCTCCCTGAAGCGCCTGTGTTGTCTCCCTGTGACCGCACACCGCATTTGAGACGCACCTCTGGGCTGCAATGTCATACCGGATGTTATAGAAGTGGCTACTGTTTTTATTAATAAAAAAAAAAAAAAAATAAAAAAATAAATAAATAAATAATACGCTCATAAGAACACAGCAATGTGAAATAAACAGTGAATAATGAGCAAGATGAAGAGATGGTTCGGCATGATAATTGTCATGGCTCTTGAAGATCCAGTGTGGGTAGGCCTGAGCTAGACAGTTCTGTATGAACTTGGCCAGGAGGCATAAAGACTGATTACCCAATTCTTTGGCTTCCTACTTTATTGCCCTTCTCGACAGAACAATGTGTTTTCGTAATCATCGCAGCGCAACTTTTTTTTTACCCCCTCAGCCAAAAACAACAATCTGCGCTAACAACGCCATCACCAAGAGCAATAACTCTGCAGGGAAAACATTGCATTTAGTTGCGACCCGTTGTCGCACCATTCCCGTAACTCTTGCGGCAATTCGAGAGCTACACGAGGAATGCTTTCATGACAAAAGCCGAGATGGTGACGTACTGCTAGGTAGGTAGGTGCAGCGCTTCAAACAGGCACGCCAGGCATTCATTAGACCAATCAAAAGCTCGTTGACAAGGATTTTTGCACTCGCTGACGTCACTCTCGCTAAAGTCTCGGCGTTCGGCGAGATCCCCAAGAATCCCGCGCACGCGCGAGAGAGACGTGAGACGTCGGTGGCGCTTATGACAAGCTGACGTGTCGGCTGGTGGGACACGATCCTCTAGCTGTGCTGACGACGTCTTGCCGGCCCTAGCGCAGTCCTTCCGCCATGCATCACCTTCCGCTTGCTTTATACGCACACTTGCTTTCTGCACAGATGTAAAACATATGCTGGCTGGGCGAACTCACCTACCTCGCTCTTTCAGCTTCCTTTAGTCGTCAGATCGGTAACGGCGCAGTCACTGAAGTGCACAAAGCCCAAGTTATGATTAACAATGACATTGGCCCTCAATTCGTGCTTTGTGTGTGTGGGGGTGTGCGTGTGTATGTGTGTGTGTGTGTGTTTCTTATGTTCTATTCTTATTTTTTCAAGTACCATTTTATAATTACCACACATCAATATTTCATGTACATCTACCTCATATTTTCTTCATTTTGTTGCACTTTATTATCGTAAAATCCCAATAAAGGCAGAATTTTTATGGTCAAATGCGGTTTCAATGGAACTAATGTCGTTACAGCATCAAATGACAATCTACTCCCTTTGGATTCAGATGTCAGCTTGTGGGGAACATTGCCGTGGTTGTTACTATACAGTATATGTCAATTACGTCAACAGCCCGTATCCGTTTGGTACAAATGCCATCAACAACAACCAGTTAACTGAGGCATCTACCAGTAACTACTACAACATAAACACAATTAACCAAATGTCTTCCGCTGGCTGATGTCATTGTTCCAGCTAGAGCTATCAGCACCGGCACACTGGGAAGCTCTGTCAGTATTAAGGACGCATAAACGGCGACGTAGGACGGGGCGCTATTTGACACGACAGACGGAGAAAGCTGCATAGCTACAGTACAAGGCAAGTTCCACACGAGTCCGCCAGTCCCAATCACTTGGCCATCACACCCGCTCACCTCGCCTCGCCTCGCGCTGGTCCTTTCTGCGCCATTGCGCTGATTCTCAGCGTGGCTCAGTGGTTCAATGCGAAGCTAAGTGCTGCAAACTTGCATCCACCGCTCACTTGAATCGCCTTGCGCTGGTATTGCAGCGCCATCACGCTGACTTATCACCATGGCCCAGTCGTCCAAGATGCGGCACACTTGCAACAGATGTACTTCTTATGGCGAATGTTTGAAAGTTGACTCCTTCTGAAACCCAACTTTCGTTTGCTTTCTAAAGTAGTCTACATTGGCTTACGTATTAGGGCTTGTGCGTTGGGTTATGAGATGTTTTACTGACCGGGATTTTGACGGATGGCCACACATTATGAGTTTAGTGGCCACATTGGGTTACGTTTTACGGCTTATGCATTGGGTCGGAAGTAGTGGCGCCATGTTTTTCACGGCCCGGTTCGAATTTATAAACGTGTGTAGCTGTGTAATTTAACTACAACAAGGCACTTTTCAAGACGATGCAGTGTACTCTTTCACGTTTTGACTTTACTGAGATGGACATGCAACAAATGAATTCAGCTGCCTTAGTTCACCAAGTCGTGTGTAGCAGACAACCTATGTTGCGTGTAATCATACAAGGGAGGAGTTTAGTTGACGCCATTAACTCTAAACTCATGGCGTCATGCTCTCCAATTTGATTGGTCTTCGTAAGCCCCGGCTTACGTATTTTTGCATTAGAAATCAAACTATACTTGTGAAATTTTACGTTAGCCAGTACGCCAGGGAATACATAATACTGTGTGGAACCACAGGCCAATGTGGCCGGGCTTTAAACGCCATAGTGATCGCTTGAATTTAAAAATAGGCTGTCGGCTTCTTCTTCTTTGTCAAGAAGAGGTTCAAGGCAAATATAGACTTACCCTAAATATGGGCCATCAGAGTTCATAGTAAATTGTTGTCGTATATGAATAGTTGCTTAACTGGGATTGTGCTTGTCTTTAGTGGTCTATGAAGAAATTGAGAAGAAGTGAGATAACTTGGTAAAATAATGTTAAAGGAGAACATTTATAAATTTAAAAATTCGGC
>CM072511.1:21310818-21315818 GCA_036898135.1 Oncomelania hupensis | reverse complement strand
CCACTTCCTCTCTGGATCTTGCGTTGTTCTGCCAAAATACCTCACCTTTCGATATAGGCTCTTTTGAGCGGCAAAAATGCATTACGTGTTCGTTTCTACATTGTCTTCTTTGTTTAAATATGTTTCTGTTCACGAAGAACTGAAGACATTCAAATTTATCCAAATCAGCCACTATCCACACCCAAACCAGAAAAGGAAAAAGAAAAAAAAAAGGATAGAAAAGCTGGCGCCACTGATTCCGATGTCACCGCTTTGGCGTCAGGCCACGTCACTTCCGGGAAGACGTCCCTCACTCAAGGGGGGGACGACCAGACGGTGAATTACAGCCCTTTACCCGCGCTGCGGTATGTAGTGGGAAAAGGGGTCGTGCAATATTGATGAGCAGACGATCGACACTGTCGTCGCCCTGTCGCATTCAGTTACCGCGCCACATACATACCCAGCTCGGGCTGCACGCGGAGTGAACAGAGACCAGCGGAGGAAAATAAACATCTTTCTACTGTAACTATGAAGTTTCTGCTTTCCTTCAGCTCATCTCTTTGATATTCAGCATGACAAGCTCTCGCTTCTGCGGCGACTGAAAGCCCGCTCAGCCAAGCCACTCACAACTGTTGGTTTCTCTGTCTTCTTGACTGGCGCATCCTCTTAGTTCCAGTACCGCTATCACCTTTATCTTCCTCATCCTCCAAACTTTGTTCCTCGGACTTATCTGGAAATACTTTGAGGCAGTCCGGGTGCATATAAGAACGAAACAAAATAATGTTGGTCCGTCGGTCGGTCTATCGGTTCGTCGGAAGCTATATCTCCAGAACCGCTGAAGGGATTTAGACCAAACTTTATAGGAACATTACCTAGGTTAGTAGTGGCCTGCTTCCCGTGCCATCATAATATTTGCTCTACCGCGAAGGTCAAGGTCACTAGAGTCGTTTCGTTGCAAAACATGTTTTCTCAATATCTAAAAAAACAAAAAAAAACGACTGAAGCGATTTTGTTGAGTTTTGGTTTACAGATACTTCCAATCAGTAGTAGTCCCATTGTCGGTCAGTCGGTCGGTCCGTTGCTCCGGATGTCATTTATTTCTTGTTGTTCAAAACACGCTCTTTGCAAGAATTCGCAAGAATAACTCAACCGAAATTCATAATGTTAACTTCGCGGATACTTTACTTATTGCTAAAATATGTTAGATTATTCGTATTTGTACTTTTGCAAAGGTCAAAGTCATTGTGCTTCTCCATTTTCTAATCACGTTTTGCGCCGTAGTCCCCCCATCCCCACCCCCCGTGGGGTTGCCGGGGGTTTCAGTATATAAATAGTATCCCCACTTTCTGGAAATTTAGTGCTTTAAATTCACACTGTCGCTGTCTTTCTCCTTTGTTCTTTCTCATTCCAACTCTGTTCTATAAATCTACTATACTATCTTCTTCTTCGCTAGACCAGTCACCTACCTTTTTTCTTGGAACTCTTCCGGGACAAAACTCCTCATTTGTGTGTTGGAGCACCTTGGGAATATTGGACGCTTTCTGCCAAATCCAAATGGTCACTGGGGCTTCCTATGATGTTATTATTTGGCAATGTAGGCATTTTATATGTATGTGTTTTATTTATATTTTATAATGATGTTTGTATTCTATTTTGTTTTTGTAAACGGGGAGGGGGGGGGGGGTTCGATAAATTAGAGTATAGACTCAGCGTCCCCTGCGTGGGATGTCTTTATTGTAAAGTGACCGGCTGGTAGATTGCCTTCAGTGTTACCATTAGGGTTGTTTCGGCAGATCTTTTATGCGTATCAGGGGCGAGTCCTCTTTACTTTTCTGGTCCTGATTTGGCTCGGAAGAGTCCGCTGGACCTAAAGCAATAACCATTAATGTAATGTATTGCGCCGTATTTAAAAATTGGCTGAGTCCAATTCCATCATTTTTGGCTTGAAGATAGTTCAAATTGTGGCTTATCATTCAATTAAAAAAAAAATTTTCTTCTTCTTCCACTATTTGTTTAATTGTACTAATCCCCTTCTAAAAGACAACAGATTTTCCCTATTGCCACGGTATTTTAGGAATCACCCAAATGTCTTCAAATTAAATCAGCTAATAAACTCGAAATCTAAAAGCACACTGATAAATTTAAGTCGTCTTATTGGAATAATACTTTCACTTTTTAAGTAGTACAGCATTGGTTATTTATTTATTTATTTTTTTTTTTCCTCCAATATTTGAGTACTGTTTGGTGGTCATGCATGTGTCCTTCACTGTTCTGGCATTTTTTCCCTTGTTCTTTCACTTCTCTGATGACTGTTGTTTTTGTTTTATCTTGTATCTTTATGCTATTGTTCTTTTGAGTGCATATCAATTTATTATTATTATTATTATTATTTTTATATATTATATTTTTTTTCCATTATTTTTCTTTTTTTAAGAGGTGTCACAAATGTTTGAACATTGTTGTTGCCTTTTCATTTAGTGCAAATATTATTGTGTGTAGTTAGAGGCTGCTGTGTCGGTAATATATGATGCCGTTCTTGTAATCACTATGTATATATTGTGTATCCCTATCCCCCCATCTTCCCCCCTTGTCTGGCTATACGGCCCCCCTGAGCTAGGAGCCTAATTTGATATTTGCTGTTTTATCATTTGTTTAATAAAAGGACAAAGTTCAAAAGTTCTTCTTCTTCTTCTTCTTCTTCTTCTTCTTCTTCTTCTTCTTCTTCTTCTTCTTCTTCTTCTTCTTCTTCTTCTTCTTATTATTATTGTTGTTGTTGTTGTTGTTGTTGTTGTTGTTGTTGTTGTTGTTATTATTATTATTATTATTAATTATTATTATTATTATTATTATTATTATCACTATTGTTACAATTTTACTTTTTTTTTTGCTTTGTTAGTTATGCATTGCTTAAAGGGTCCAGCGGACTGCAAAGAGCCGTATCAGGACCACTTTGCTTCGTTAGGGTAAAGGTGAATCACAACACTGACGATACCGCCTAGAAAATAGGCACCCCCCCAAAAAATTCTGCTCTGTGTGTGTGTGTGCGTGTGTGTATGTGTATGTATGTATGTGTGTGTGTCTGGAAATACATTTGAATGGTTTGCCATCATGTTTTTTAAAGTTTTTGTTTAAACTTTAAGGATAATTTGTGTAGTGGTTTGTGGTATTGATGATGATGATGATGATGATGATGATGATGATGATGATGATGATGATGATGATGATGATGATGGTGGTGATGGTGGTGGTAGTGATAGTGATAGTGGTGGTTGTGAATTATGTAAATCGCGTCATCAGGCTTGCAGCTTGCTATGGGCACATCAGAAGTTGGATGGATAGGGAGGAAAATAAAATCCTCCGTCTCATCGTTTTCAGTATTACAGCAACATCAAAGTGGTCTTCGATGTTTTCGATATCAGCAAGTGCAGAATCACAGAATCAAAGTGTAATCACCGTTTATTATTACGAAGTGACTATTGGCAATCGATTGTCTTTAGGTTTCAAACCCTATTGGCAATCGGCGCGTGCTATAAATAGCCTAGGCAATCGGCGCGTGCTATAAATAGCCTAGGCAATCGGCGGATGTAGAATCTCGCGGAATTGAGGTTGTCTTTCCTTTCGACGTTCATTCCAAAATGGCTGCCATCCAAGAAGGATCGACGTTTGCGTATATAATAGGCCTAATAAATAAATACATAAATTAAATTAAAAAAGCAAAATAAAATCTAAAAAAATTGTAGTAGATATATATCTAGTAGTAGTGTTAATAATATTGTTCTTTTTCTGTTGTTGTTGTTAATATTAATAATTTTAATTCCTAGTTAATATTACTTTTCTAACAAGAAAATCCAAATAAACATAATTTTAAAACAAAATAAAGTAATATTGAAATAAATTCTGCTGAAAGAATAACAGTATAAAAAGTAGTAGTAGTAGCAGCAGCAGCAGCAGTAGTAATAGTAGTAGTAGTAGAAACTGTAGCATGCAAACGAGATGCAGTGGCCACTCCAGCTAATTAATTATGCATTGTATTTTTTTGCGTTGTCTAACCACAAGGGAGGTAACTTCAGTGAGTGGTGACGTAATCGAGTGGGAATAACCGTTGTTTACTTTTATTTCACACACATCTCTGGCTACTGAATAGGCCTACTGTATGCAACACGTCATCTAGGTAGAATACAACAGTATTCTGACTGCACATGAGCCTCGATTGCCAATAGCGTTTGAAACCTAAAGGCA
Organism: Oncomelania hupensis; assembly: GCA_036898135.1. Classification (NCBI taxonomy): domain Eukaryota; kingdom Metazoa; phylum Mollusca; class Gastropoda; order Littorinimorpha; family Pomatiopsidae; genus Oncomelania; species Oncomelania hupensis. Next base: position 21,311,600 of record CM072511.1, on the reverse strand, counting down.
ATCGATTACCAATAGCGTTGGAAACCTAAAGGCAATCGATTGCCAATAGGCGCTCCCTTATTATTAATCCCTGGGCTGTAATTGTTTTTTTTTTGTTTATTATTATTATTATTATTATTATTATTATTATTATTATTATTATTATTATTATTATTATTATTATCATCATCATCATCATCATCATCATCATCATCATCATCATCATCATCATCCTCATCATCATCATCTCCATCATCATCATCACCATCATCATCATCATCGCCATGATCATCCTAACAAGAAGAAGAAGAAGGAGAGACAGAGGGTCGAAGGCCAAAGGAGAAAAAACACCCCAACTAGATTAAAATGTTATTTATTCATGGTATTTCACTAAAAGGCTGTGTCACAGGGCAGCCCGTGAAGAAAGCCATGTAGTCTGTGTGTGAAGAGTATAGGGGCGGGGGTGGTACTGCGTGTTGCCGTATTCGTGATTATTGTTGTCTCGGGAGCGTGCAAAGCATGGTAAACAGCATACGCCGGTTAGGCCAGGTTAGGAATTTGCTCACTATCGTCAGAACGTGTTTGTCAGCAGTACAGTGTAGACGGTGTTTGTCTAGTGCTCTGTGGTTTTTGCTGTGTTCTGGAATTAGGGTGGGACGGGTATTAACGAATAATAATATCTGGTCCAGAAAAGAATACTAGTTTAAAGATTGCCAATTTCTGAAGTGTTACGCTCAGGTGGAGTGCAGCTGTAGAAAAGCAAGTCTGTTGGTAGTGTGGTAGGTAGTATCGAGGTATTGTCT
>CM072511.1:21303318-21305818 GCA_036898135.1 Oncomelania hupensis | reverse complement strand
ACTGCACACAAAAGCAAACATGTCCCACATGTGGGGTGGTCGGTCATACGGGCGCAGAGTGCCGGGCTGCCAGACGCAAGTGCGTAAATTGTCAGGGTGAACACTCGGTTACCAGTCACCAATGCCAGGTCAGGAGGGAGCGCGAGATAGCCAATGGTCTTCGTGCGGTTACCTTTATGCCTCAGGCACAAGCTATTAGCTTGGCTAAGAACCAGATTCGTTTGGAAGCGACACGGGGGCAGTCTTTACGCTGCTGCGGTTTCTTCCGCGCGGCGGTTTGATGGGGTCTCCGTTGGCGCTGGAGCGGTGGGCCCGCTCGGGCCGGTGCTCCGGTTCAGGGCGGTAGTCTGGCCGCAGGGATAGGCGTGACGGCTGCCGCGCATGTGCCGGGCGACAGGGATGGTGGGTCGCTGCCCCGTGAGGGCCGCCGGGATGTGGTGGTTGATGGGGTGGAGGATCCCTGGGTGGCCATCCGGGGTCTGGAGGGGACCATTGGGAGACTTACGCAGACTGTGACCGCATTGTCTGCTACAGTGGATGCCTTGACTAAATGTTTGGAGGCTGCCTCTGCGGCTGAGCAGGCTGATGACTCTCTCATGGAGGTACCGATCAAGGTCACTAGATGCGATCGTTCTATTCAGGCTTCGACGCCTGCGCCAGTGTTGAGAGAGAAAATTCAGGGTGTGCTGGCCCCGTTGCATGACGACTTGGGTCAAGATACTGTCACTTATCTGGAGAGGGCGTTAGTGAAATGTTTTCGTGAGCTCGCGTCGCAAGTAGTCTCCTTGGATAAGCTTGCTTCTGGGGCCAACGATACTGGCTGATCGCAGCTCACACTTGATTGTAATTTTCTCATGTTAAGATTTTACGGTGCCTTGGTTTAAGTTGTTGGGGTGGTATTGCACTGGTTTATTGTGCTTGCCCGGTATAATATGTATGTTTTTGTAGTAGTGTGTTAGGATTGTAGGTTTTGTATGGTCTCATTGTATATATGAGATTTTTAAGTTTTAAGTTTAACACAGCTGAATTTTATTGTAATTTATATCAGTTTTACCATAATTTTAACGTCCCAGTGGGTTGGGTTGGCCGGTTTTTGCCGTACACATTTATAAAATGTATCTCCTTGCCTGGCGCAGTTGCGTCTGGGGGGGGGGGGTGGCTTCTTTTGACCACGTGGCATTCTTGTAACTTTTTATTCCTTGTTGGCCTTGCTGGCCTTTCCCTTGTTGAGCTTAGGCAGTTTTTATTTGCAGCTTTTGCTGGTTTATTGTCCCAATATTTATATTGGGACGTAAAATTTTCCCATTCCCCCCCTTCCCAGTCCCCTATTCGCTCACGTGACGCGGGACTTTAATCTATTTAATCTAATCTAATCTAGCTGGTGAAATGAAACCAACTCAATTGGGCGGTCCAGTTTCATTTTAATTATTTTTTTCTGTAAAGGACTGGGTTTTTTCTCATATTAAAAAGGCCGATTACGATGTAAAACAGAAAGCAAGAATTTTGGGAAGGATGGGAGGAGTTGTGTCAAATTTTGGATAAAAATATTATAACTATATAATTAACTGGTTACTTTATTGTTGGGGTACGAAAACAAAATTATTTGTTTTCTGTTAAATAATAGAAAAAAAACTGATTACGATGTTAAAAACCTTGTTAGTTACATTTTAAAAACAACAAGAATAACAACAACAAAACTCAATTTTGTCGGTTTTTTTTTAATACAAGACTTCTTTTAAAAAAAAATATTTGGTTGTTGTTTTTTTTTTAAATTGGTCATTGTGGAAAAGTAAATAGGTTATGAAAACGAATTTTGTGTGTGTGTGGTAAAGTAACAGATTTTTTTTTTAAAAAAAACGTCATCGGAATATTTGCAAGTAAATGACTTTTTAAAAATTGGTTTCTGTTAAAACAACAACAACAAGAAGAAGAGATTATCCCTCAATCTTTTTGCATCGAGATGAATTATACTGGATAACCTACATGTCTAGATAGGAGGAGAAGAAGGATAGCAAGGAGCATTGACAAATTGGTAAGTATACACGTATTTTAATTACTTTGCCGTTCGTTCGGTTTGTTTCGTTTGTTTGCTTTTTAATGTTTAATCTCTTTTTTTTTACTGGAACCGAACATTACATTACATTACATGATTATTGCTTTAGGTCCAGCGGACTCTTCCGAGCCAAATCAGGACCGGACAACCCCTGATCCGCATAAAAGATCTGCTGAAACAACCCTAGTGGTAAAACTGAAAGCTCTTCACCAGCCAGTCACTTCACAATAAAGACATCCCACGCAGGGGACGCTGAGGCTGTACTATAATTTATCGAACCTCCGTTTACAAAAACAAAATAGAATACAAACATCATTATAAATTATCAACAAAACACATACATATAAAATGCCTACATTGCTAAATAATAACATCATAGGAAGCCCTAGTGACCACCTGGCAGAAAGCGTCCAATATTCCCAAGCTGATCCAACAGACCTCATACAC
>CM072511.1:21283318-21298318 GCA_036898135.1 Oncomelania hupensis | reverse complement strand
AGCCTGAACCAGCCGCCTGCAAAAGTTCTTTCCAAGGATTACTTATTAAGGAAAGGGTGGACAAGTACAAAAGGCCTGATTGCATTAAGATTCCAACAAACCATTCGGTCGTATAGACAAAAGATAAACGCGCTAGGAACCTTCCATTTCATACAACCAGCGCACCTCCCAGCTCGAAGTCCAACACATTTATTAATTTTTTTTATTACAGGCCTTTTTATATAGCGCTTACCTATTAATCTAGCTATAAGCGCTTAACAATTTACTTTTAAAACCTTTAAAGAACTATAACTGCGACTAAAATCAATCAGATAATGACGTAAAAAGTAAGTTAAGACACATATATAATTAATTTGACTAACACAGTAGTACACACGCGTGCGCACATACACTCACACAGCACGCATACAACACAAGTCTATCTATAATACGTGAATTAACAAAGTCCAATTAACAAGTTTAAACAAGAATATTGAAACGATTGGCTGTACATGGATCCCATGCCTACTTTCATGCAGGATTAGTCTTTATAGACGCCTAGAACACACACACACACACACACACACACACACACACACACATACACACACACACACACACAAACGAACCATCGCCGTAGCTCAAGTGGTAGAGCGCTAGTCTGGCACACCGACGACCCAGGTTCGAATTCCGTGACGGGCAAGAAAAAAGTGGCCATTTTCACTGTCCACCATTTTAGCAGTATGACTTCTATGGTGATTCAGTGTTGATTTAGGTACCTACCTCTTGTTCCAGGGGATGATTATCCCCGCTTTCCATATCGTCAATGGAGGGTGTAGATCAATGTTCATTCATTCACACACACACACACTCACATACACAAACACACTGACTGCAAGCTCGTGCTCCATGTATCGCCATAGCCCGCTAATCCATAAAGAGAGACCTGCATGCACGTGTTCTTTGATGCATGTCATCTGAGATAATAAAGTTGTATTGTCATCTGCTTCTGTCCTATCCTATCCTATCCTATCCTATCCTATCCTATCCCGTAACTCTGAGTCGTTGGGGCACCACAAATGATCGTTTAACCAGCGTACTCCATCTTTCTCTGTCCTCAGCAACCCTCATGGCCTCGCTCAGAGTCAAGCCAGTCCATTCTCGAATGTTATCATCCCACCTCTTTCTGCATCTGGGCTTAAGTAAAAATGACAGGGTTTTTTAATTTTGCAAACCAAGGTCCCGGGTTCTCTAGCAACATGGGGAGAATAGAAGCGCTGAATAAAGGGATCATTACAAATAAAATTAATGCGGGAAGGGGAAAAAAATTATTGTAATTTTAAGTCAACGGACACGTGTCCATCGGCGGCACATCCCAGAACAAACACCAAATGTTCAGTTAGGTAAGGGAGGGGAAAGAACGGTCCAACTTCTTCCTTCTTAGGCAATAACAGCTGTCCCGTTTATCCTCACGGAGGGAAGGAAGCCTGAACATGATTGACGTAGGAAACCGTAGAACGCACGCAAAAGACAAAAACAAGAAAGAACAGAAAATGCCTACGCGGTGATTTCGTCTGCGTGAGATGCAGATATCAATGTGAATTCCATATCCACTAAACTTACAGCTGAAAATATTATAATGTAAGTTAACTGAGCAGAAAATGCACCTCGTAGTGTTGACACAAACGAAGCTGAAGGGAAAGAGCTGGCTGCTCATCTCCTATAAGACTTTAAAGAAGAAAACAAAAATTGAAGCTCCACTGCGCTGATAGCGGATGCAGATTAGGAAGCTCGGTGATTATCATTTAAGACTAAAAAACAACACGTTTCATAGCGAGTCTGACCCATGAGAGGGGCAATCAGCATGGAACCGGCATTCCTGCCTGTCAGCTATTGCGCCGTCCGTGCCCACAGCGTGTCACCGTCAGTCAATCTTCAAAAGCTTGTGGCGCGATCACGGCGAGGCTGGCGTAGCTGGCAGCAAATAGCTCTCCCCTCTGCCTTCATGCGCTGTAAGTAATGGCCAACCCGGTCTTTCACAAAAATAATTCGCAGGAATAAGTGCCTGGCAGATTTATGCAACTACACTGGGCGAGAAAATAAAACGGCATCAATTGCGCGTGTCTCGACTGACGATTGGCCAATAAAACAGGAAACGGGTTATGCGAACCTTGCAGCACACTTACATGGCCAAAGCGGCGTGGCAAGATGGCGTTGGCGGGATGGTGAGGAAGTGGGGAGGGTGGGATGGTTGCTGCAGGCGAGCTCAATGTCACACGACGCGCCGTAGCGCAAAGAAGTATTCCACGCTTTACCGTTCTTCCTTGTGTGGGATGCACTCGGCAACATTCCTGAAGATAATTGAATATCGCCAGTTCTGGAATCAAGGGCAAATTTATAACTCCCTTTCATGGCCATGATGGCATGCTTAGGGCAACAAAAACCCAGGCGAGATTCATAGCAAAAGTTGTAAGAGGAATGTGGTGAAAATAAGAGAGATTTTTTACACACTGACAACTTTCTTTTGTTGCTCGAGATTTCTTTCTGTCATTTATTCATGTTTATTCGCACCCCCAAAAAACCAGCTGCATTTTCTTCAAGGATTCCCACCCTATTATGCGCGCTGTAACATTATTTTGAACAATACTGACTCATACCGGAGCATTGTTGCTGCACATTTCAGACGAGACCTCCAGTGCTCGTCTGTTAGGAATTCGAGAAAGCAGCACTGACAAGTCCACCCCTTGTTTTGGACCTACAGCTGTGCATCGTAAAAAAAACAACCAGAAAAGTGAAAACAAGGTAAGAAAGCCAATCAGCGGAATAAACAAGTTGCGAGGAACGCTTGGCAGGCAAAAACTGTTGACAAACAAGCTGAGACGCTGAGCTAGAATGAAGAAACGGTCCACAGAGGGGGATGATTGGGTGGGGGGGGATGGGGAGGGGGAAGCGTAAACCAAAAATGTCTACCGGACACACGACGCCGTACGGCAGTCGTAAATCTCCTGCTTTAAAAAAAATTTCTTTTTTGTTAGCAAAGGCCCATCACCCTTCCCAATTGAACGCGTGCCTGTGAGACACAGTTCATTTTGCTTTTGTACTTGAAATGATGATAAATGCGCGCAGAAGCTGGCAGGGGAGTAAAGCCGTTCCATTTTGAAACCACTTGGTTTTTGACGTCATCTATCACCGCGCTGACTTGCCGCTAAACGACTGCAAACATCACACGATGAGCCGGTAATTAAGGTAGGCAACTTGCTTTTACTGAAACCATCCTCTCTCTTTCTTCTTCTTACGTCCACGAGGGGGTTTGGAGCTGTCGACAAGAGGCTGCATGCTCAGACCCGATCCACCTTCAAGGAGCGAGCTACAGCCAGTAAAGAAGAGCAAAGCTGGATTCCGTAACAACATCATTTGAGGAGACGAAAAAGATTTGGGAAGAAAATGTTGGCCTTCACCTAAAAATCCAAATTGTAGAAATACCACATTGTTGTGCAGTAGTCCCACTAGCTAGAGACTGTATTATATGACAGGCAGGCAGTTTAGATTTAATCGTTTAAAGAATTAAACTTATTTTGAAACAGTCTGTTGCAATAGTTGTTCTAATACCCAACGACTCCTGATTTCAAGCTCTGCTTGAGGCTCCTTCCTCTTCCTCTTGCTTGTTGTAATCGGCTCTACAGTGTGTAAGCGTGCGTGCGGTTGTGCATGTGTGGTTTGATGAAGCGGAAGGAGGGGAGGGAGGGAGAGTGGGAACCCGAAATTAGGTTACATGTGTATATAGACGTATGTATCGTTTTTAAAATAACTATTAAATGTGTTGGTTGTTAATACAGTTTAACTTTAATTTTATTAATTCCTGTATGGGACTGTGATATATTGCACGTAAAACTTTAATAACTGTACCCTGGCTGAGTCTGCGATTGGAGGGAATAGCCTCTTCTGTGAGAATTTGTTTTACATTTTTTTACATAATTTACTACATAAATTAATAGTGTAGGTGTGTATTTGTTTGTCCATATATAATCGTATCCTACTTGTTGTAAAGATTTTCAACAAATATTACTTTATACTATGTTTAATTTTTTATTTGCATTTTTCTTTTTATTTGTTTTATTTTAGTGATCAAGTGCCTGTCATAATTCCTTGTAAGAGGTAATAAAGATTTGTTGAATTGAATTGAATTGAATTAAATTTCCTTCCATCTAAAAAAATGATCAGTAGCTCATGGACGCAAATTGTGGTCGCGCGGTAAGACGGTGTCGCGAACTGGCTAGTATTAACTCTGCTTGTTGACTATTTAGCATTGTGTAGTCTTTGTAATAGTAGAGAGTCAGTCTATTACACAGCAGCAATTAAATTACAGCACACTGCGAGCCTGAGCCACACACACAGCGCAGTGACGTCAGCACTTAAGTTTTGAATCGGACCGTTGGAACCAATGGGAGAGCTTAGGCAAAGTGGTTGGAGCCAGTTTGACTGGGTCCAAACCACGCACAGTTTTGGTCAGTTGGGAGGAATACACCGAAGTGTGAACAGCTAGATAGCTAGAGAAATCTCTACACACTTAGACCAGGAAGCAGGACTTAGAAGCATAGAATTCTATCAAGTCACAACGGGCCTGAACTTGTCAAACAGGTAAATGAACACCCTTCTGTTTCATCGTGATATATTTATATTATTGTTGAAATTATGTTTGTGGAATTTGCTATGCATAAATGTGAATTATTAATCCGAATTTGCCGTACCACGTGGAAGAGCCGACCACGAGGCGAAACACGACCGGTTGCGCCGCCATGTTGTATCCCGTACGGAACCACTGTTGTTTAACTTATATGTATGTTTGCAGACCAGTGGCTGTACCACTGAATGTTTATATTATTATTAATTCTGTATGTGTATAGTTAGACACGATTGATATTCATGTATGAATAGGAATTTAGAGTGAGATTCCAGTGGAACCCGGAAGTAGCAGAATGTTCGTCGCTTATGTATAGAGATGTGGAGCTATCACTGAGGGCTACTTTGGCTTTCAGTGAGACGCTCTGCACAAACCGATTATTCAGGGTTGTGCAGAATTTCGTCTCTTATATTACAGACGAGCAGGCGAGCTATCCTGGGCGCACCACTCCACAGAAACGACTAGTTGGCGGAGTATCCTCTACCGCACAAGACGGAAAGAGCGACCCGGAAAACTCCCTGTCAGACCCCACAGCGTGGCAAGGGAACCCAACTACACAACGACACAGGTGGACCAGAAGCTACCTCACAGAAGGACTTCGAACCCCCACTCATGAGTTAAGTGCATAACACGAAGGTGCACTTAAACTGATTATAACAGGACCACAGTAGTCCAACTCTTCAGAAACTGTAAAACGGACCACAGTAGTCCAAATCTACATGAATTCGAATAGAAAGTGCCCGATGAAGATATAACAGCTGCCTAGACTATCAGCGATCGAACTCTTAGCAGTGACTGAGACATTTTAAGGTAGATTAGTACTTAGAGAATCTTGTATAGAGTAGAAGAAATAAATGTGTGATTTTAACTGTTATCAAGTGGCTGGACTACATATGATTCATAGCCGTGTGAAAGCTAGTGTGACAGTATTCTTTTACCATTTTTCTATCTATTTCTGTACCCCAACCTTAACACGGAACGAGCTAAACAAATAAATTTATTAAAGTAATTCATAGGGTGACTTACTAGCAGTTCCCACCGAATAAACGTGAGGGTCCATAATTCCATTGTGCAGAGCCCATAAACCCCACGTGACACTTAAATTGGCGAGCCTAGCCAGGATCTGTGTATAATAGGAATTGGGTATAACCGGACCTAAGTACAATAAAATTAGATAACAGTAGAAGTAGAATAACTTAGAATAGTGGTAACAAGGACTAATCAGTTTGGGTGCACTATTCTTTAGTTAAAAACTTTTTTGCTTCAAATATTTTTGTGCCTGTATGTTGCATTGTTCTTTTGCAGGTTTTGCTTAAATAACTGTTGTATGCCATTTGACTCTTGTTTTATTCTATTATTGATTACGAATTGTATGGTCTTTGCATTGTTTTTATTGAATTGCAATATTGCTAGTGTTTTGGTATTCCACGTGATTCAGAGGTTGTTCATAGACACGTTTGGCAATGTCGGACCCAGTCGCCTTGAGATTGCGCTTCAAGGAATTAGGGGAAGCTTTACACTTAGCAGGGGGAGACCTAATTGCGTATATCAATGCAGAGGTAGAGAAGCAGGAGGCTAAGGCAGAGAGAGCAGCAGAGAGAGAGGCGAAGAAACTCGAAGCGGCAGAGAGAGCTGCAGAGAGAGAACAGAAAAAAGCAGAACTAGAAGCAGAGCAAAAGAAACTAGCATTAGAAGCAGAGCAGAAGAAACTAGCATTAGAAGCAGAGCAGAAGAAACTAGCATTAGAAGCTGAGCAAAAGAAAGCAGAGTTAGAAGCAGCAAGAGAACAGAAAAAAGCAGAGTTAGAAGCAGCAAGAGAACAGAAGAAATTAGAATTAGAAGGAGAACAGAAGAAGGCAGCATTAGCAGCAGAGAGAGAAGCAGAAGTTAGGAAATGGGAGTATGAGCGGGCAGAAAAAGAAAAAGAGAGGGAAGAAAAGGAAAAAGAAAGACAGCATGAGTTAGAGCTAAGAAGATTGGGATCAGGAGCTTCAAGTTCTTCCTCAACCCCTCCCCACTCAGATCAGCTAGAGGTAGCATCCAACCCTGTACAAGGAATGTCATTTCCACTGGGAACATTCAATGAGAGAGAAGAAGGTCTAGATCTCTATCTGACTAGGTTTGAGCGTCTAGCAACAGAGTACAAACTAGATCCCACTCATTGGTCCTTTAAGCTTAGTCAAGGGCTTAGAGGAAAGGCTTATGACATCTACAGTAAGCTACCGACTGACAGAGTGACTGACTATCACAAAGTAAAAGAGGCACTCCTAACGGGATTCGAACTAACAGGAGAATGCTACCGGCAAAAGTTCCGCACCAATCGGAGAGTGAAAGGAGAGAGCTATGCGCAGTTCGCGGATCGGTTGTCCACAACGCTGGATAAGTGGATTAGCCAGTCAGCCACGGCTAAAACGTATGATGGACTGACAGAACTGTTAGTATGGGAACAGCTACGGGAAACCATGACCCCCGAGCTGAGGACATTCTCAGTAGAGCAGGGCGCGGAAAGACTAGAAGATCTGGTCAAGGTCGCAGATAGGTACGTGGCCGCACACGGAGAAGCCAAGAGCTTCAGGCGAGACCTAAAGCCTAACGGGAAAGAGGCACAGAAACGAAGCCCTACCCGGGAAGAGCGCACCGCGAATAAGCCGAATAACCCCAGACCTGGGCAGAATAAAGGACCCACCACGGAATTCGGGAAAAGAGGTCCCGCAGAACAGAGACGGTATTGTTCGTTCTGCAACAGAAACAATCACTCCACCGCAGAATGTTTTAAGTTGGCCGCACAACGTAGGGAAGAGCGCGAAAGCCGGCCAGCGCACAGAGTTCTAACTCAAAGTAGCGGTAGCAAGCCACACACAATCGGAGATCACCCATCGGTGACAGACACGGTCAAGGTCAACGGAAAAGAAGCGAACTGTCTGTATGACACAGGTCTATCATACGACGCGATAGTTAGCGAATCTCTTGTATCGCGCGCGGACTTGACGGACAAGACAGTCGACTTACAAGGAGCAGACTTGACGAAACCGACGACTACTTGCCCAATAGCATGGATCGAAGTAGAGAGTAGGTACGTCACAGGACGAATCCAAGCAGCTGTTTTACAGAAACCCCTGTATGATCTAGTGCTAAGTTGTAGGTATGTGTTCTTAGGCACGCCCCCTAAAACTGTAGAGATAGCTGCAGTGCAAACCAGGGCCCAAGCTAAAACCCAACCACCCCAGCCCGAGTTCGCTCCGAATCCAGGACTCGAAGAGATCAAAACAGCACAGAAAGAAGACACCTCGATAGCGAAGTGCTTCCAGAAGCTACCCAAGGCGCACACACCCCCGCACAAGGGAGACTTCTACATGGAAGAGGGAGTTCTACATCGACAAGGAGATGGAGATCACACCCAACTAGTACTACCAGCCACCCTTCGAGCCCAAGTACTAGAATTAGGCCACAGCATGCCACTCAGCGGACACATGGGAATTGGAGCCACAGTGCAGAGAATCAGCGCACACTACTATTGGCCAGGAATCACGGAGGATGTCAAGCGCTACGTGAAATCTTGCCACCAATGTCAACGATATTCCCCGCGACATCACACCGTACCAGTTACCTTAGGACCATCGGTAGTAGTCGGCGTGCCATTCCAGCAAGTCTCAGTAGACATAGTAGGACCACTGCCCATGACCAAGAAGCGGAACAGATTTCTACTCACACTCGTCGACGCATGTACGATGTGGTGCGAAGCAGTCCCGTTGCCAGCGATCGACACCAAGAAGATTGCAGATGCACTCATCGCCATCTTTACCAGAGTCGGATTCCCGGACAGCATTAGAACGGACAACGGATCTCAGTTCACCGGCCGCCTGATGCAAGACGTGTTCGAGTTGATACAAGTTCATCACATTCGCACACCACCATACCACCCCGCCAGCAACGGACAAGTAGAAAGACTGAATGGAACCCTTCTCACCATACTCAGGAAAGTCGCCGACGACAATCCAGAAGCGTGGGACACCTACGTGAATGCGGCACTGTTCGCATACCGAGAAACGCCCCATGCAGCCACAGGCTACACCCCGTCAACATTGCTATTCGGCAGACCTCTAGCAGGACCGCTAGAAGCCCTACGCAGAAGTTGGACGGAAGCCAAGATAGACGACACACCAAGAGGTGCCACCAAGTACGTCGCAGACCTGCAGGAAACCCTCAAAGCAACGTGGAAGAAAGCTGGTGAAGCACTGAAGAAGGCCAGAGCCCGTCAGGCGAAGTACTACAACCGCCACGCTAAGGACAGAGAACTGCAAGTCGGCGATCAAGTGCTACTCTTACTTCCAAGTGGAACCAACAAGCTGGACATCGCTTGGAGAGGACCGTACCGGGTGACTGCCAAGAAATCCAAGACAGTCTACCAAGTAGAGGTGAACGGGAGAGCCCGATACCACCACATCAATCTCCTCAAGAAATACACGGACCGACCAGCGACTCCCAGCACTCACAACTTGTTAGCCATCGCCATCGCGGAAGAAGGAGAAAGCATGGAGACCAATGCAGTAGAGTATCCCCTGCACTCCAAAGAAACCTACAAAGACGTGATACTCAACGGAGACCTAGCCGCTAAACAGCAACAGCAAGTACGACAGGTCATTCGCCAACATCAGACTGTGCTCACAGACCGACCAGGGAGGACAGACCTCGTCGAAGTAACCTTAACGGTGACCGACCCAACACCCGTCCGCCAGAAGCTCTACCCGATGCCACTGTCTCAGCAGCGAGCCATCAAGGAAGAGATAGACACCTTACTGGCAGCCGGAATCATCTCAGAGTCTACCTCACCCTACAGCGCAGGCACGGTATTGTTGCGAAAACCCAACGGAGAGCATCGACTGTGCATCGACTTCAGACTGTTGAATGCCGTAACGCAGTTCCAGCCAGAGCCACTCCCGGACCAGACAGACCTATTTGCCAAGCTACAGCGAGCGAAGTACTTCTCACGCATCGACCTCAGCAAAGGATACTACCAGATACCAGTGCAACCGCAAGTCCGAAAGTACCTAGCGTTTAGCACTATGGAAGGACACTTCGAGTTCAATGTACTTCCATTCGGACTCCACAACGCACCCAGCATCTTCAGCGCCATGATGCGAAAACTCCTGGCACCCCTGAGCAGCGAGCACCTACATTCGTTTATGGACGACATCCTCATCGCAACACCTACGTGGGAGGAACATGTCACGCTCCTACAACAACTACTCGCCCGCCTCAGAGACACGGGATTGACGGCAAGACCCACCAAATGTCAGATTGGATTCACAGAACTAGAATTTCTGGGACACACCATCAGTCAAGGAAGCCTGCGACCGGTAGAAAAGACAGTGAAACGCCTACTCGACGCTCCTAGGCCCAAGACCAAGAAGGAAGTGCAGTCGTTTCTAGGACTATGCGGCTTCTACCAGAAGTTCATCCCCAACTACAACAGCATCGCCGTACCACTGACAAATGGAACCCGGAAAATCGCCCCGGACAAAGTTGTATGGACAGCCGAATGCGAGACAGCATTCCAAACACTCAAGGACAGAATGACATCGGCGCCAGTACTCCACCTACCCGATTTGACTCAGCCATTCGTTCTTCGCACCGACGCAAGCGACTTAGGCCTCGGAGCAGTACTGCTACAGCGCGACCCCAAGAATGCGGAGACGCTATTCCCCGTCGCCTACGCCAGCAGAAAACTGAGACCCGCCGAGACCCACTACGCCACGTCGGAGAAGGAATGCCTTGGACTAGTCTGGGCCATACAGAAATTCCAACTCTACCTGTATGGGACCCACTTCACAGTTCAGGTGGACCACCAACCACTATCGTTCCTGGCAGCCTCCAAGTCTTTGAACTCTCGCCTGATGAGATGGGCACTCACCCTTCAGGCATACTCATTCCAAATCGAGTACATCCCCGGCAAGGAAAACCACGGAGCCGACTACCTCAGTCGCCATCTCGTGGAGGACACAGCAGCTGTCGCCCACCCAACACAACTAAGGGCCACAGCACCAGAATTCGTCCCCGCCCAGTAATACCCTGTCACTAGTGTCCATAGCTACCTGGCACAGCATTGCAGCTCAGGTAGAGCAACTTAACTAGTGTGTAAATAGGACCCTAGGATAGTGCAGTGTTAAACTAGGCTCTGTAGTAGAAAAAGGTCGAATCCAGTAGTCATCGCCTTTTTTCAGTTGAGGGAGCCTGTCGCGAACTGGCTAGTATTAACTCTGCTTGTTGACTATTTAGCATTGTGTAGTCTTTGTAATAGTAGAGAGTCAGTCTATTACACAGCAGCAATTAAATTACAGCACACTGCGAGCCTGAGCCACACACACAGCGCAGTGACGTCAGCACTTAAGTTTTGAATCGGACCGTTGGAACCAATGGGAGAGCTTAGGCAAAGTGGTTGGAGCCAGTTTGACTGGGTCCAAACCACGCACAGTTTTGGTCAGTTGGGAGGAATACACCGAAGTGTGAACAGCTAGATAGCTAGAGAAATCTCTACACACTTAGACCAGGAAGCAGGACTTAGAAGCATAGAATTCTATCAAGTCACAACGGGCCTGAACTTGTCAAACAGGTAAATGAACACCCTTCTGTTTCATCGTGATATATTTATATTATTGTTGAAATTATGTTTGTGGAATTTGCTATGCATAAATGTGAATTATTAATCCGAATTTGCCGTACCACGTGGAAGAGCCGACCACGAGGCGAAACACGACCGGTTGCGCCGCCATGTTGTATCCCGTACGGAACCACTGTTGTTTAACTTATATGTATGTTTGCAGACCAGTGGCTGTACCACTGAATGTTTATATTATTATTAATTCTGTATGTGTATAGTTAGACACGATTGATATTCATGTATGAATAGGAATTTAGAGTGAGATTCCAGTGGAACCCGGAAGTAGCAGAATGTTCGTCGCTTATGTATAGAGATGTGGAGCTATCACTGAGGGCTACTTTGGCTTTCAGTGAGACGCTCTGCACAAACCGATTATTCAGGGTTGTGCAGAATTTCGTCTCTTATATTACAGACGAGCAGGCGAGCTATCCTGGGCGCACCACTCCACAGAAACGACTAGTTGGCGGAGTATCCTCTACCGCACAAGACGGAAAGAGCGACCCGGAAAACTCCCTGTCAGACCCCACAGCGTGGCAAGGGAACCCAACTACACAACGACACAGGTGGACCAGAAGCTACCTCACAGAAGGACTTCGAACCCCCACTCATGAGTTAAGTGCATAACACGAAGGTGCACTTAAACTGATTATAACAGGACCACAGTAGTCCAACTCTTCAGAAACTGTAAAACGGACCACAGTAGTCCAAATCTACATGAATTCGAATAGAAAGTGCCCGATGAAGATATAACAGCTGCCTAGACTATCAGCGATCGAACTCTTAGCAGTGACTGAGACATTTTAAGGTAGATTAGTACTTAGAGAATCTTGTATAGAGTAGAAGAAATAAATGTGTGATTTTAACTGTTATCAAGTGGCTGGACTACATATGATTCATAGCCGTGTGAAAGCTAGTGTGACAGTATTCTTTTACCATTTTTCTATCTATTTCTGTACCCCAACCTTAACACGGAACGAGCTAAACAAATAAATTTATTAAAGTAATTCATAGGGTGACTTACTAGCAGTTCCCACCGAATAAACGTGAGGGTCCATAATTCCATTGTGCAGAGCCCATAAACCCCACGTGACAGACGGGACTAACTTGACTTGTCCACGGGCTAGAAACCAATGGCGCCTGACCAGTGTGGGGTCGATCCTGATTTGGGGCGTTAAGTTTCTCCGAATATTATTTACTTTCGACCCGGGGGATTTCTCCCAGCAAAATTTCATAAATACGACTAATATTATTAGGAAGGTTGAGTTTGAGCGTGCCATAGGCTGCGACTACGCCTTCCCCAAAAGGGATGGGGTGGGGGGGGGAGGATGGCCCAGAATATCCCGATAAAAAGGGACAATACAGTGTTTAAAACTATCAGTCTAATGAAAACTACGTGATTCTTGCTTCAGCAAACTAGATCTCTTTGAGCAGCCATTTGAACTAATAAACGCGGTATGTAACTACAATCTAGCATTGCAGCAAAGCATCCTCATGCTGTACGGTACAGCATCTTCATCCCAAACATAGGCCTATCTCACCAACCGTAAACCAAAGCAGCCATCCGAAGAAGCTCCCCAGACTTGACAGGTTTCCAACCGTTCACTAAACAGCTTTCTTTTTCTCCTCCCTTATTGTCTCAGCTACGGTGTAGAGAGTAATTGAGGTGTGTCTTGCTATTGCGTTTCGCTTATTGTACATTCCCGCTTTTTCCTTACCCTAGGCTAGGAAACCATAACTTAGTTGGTGCGTTGCGAAGTTAAGCGATTTACCAACACTTAGTTATGTTTTACGTTTGAGCCAAAGTCCCAACAGTTGTGGACCAAAACGTGTTCGGTTTAAAATGTCCCAGAATCTGAGAATGCCGTAAAAGGTTGGTTGGGTACAGTGTGAAGATAGGAAAATTTCAATTCTTCTTATATATAGCCTATCCATATTCCGTTTATTTTGCAACTCCTGCCTCGGTTCCGGTTCGTCTCAGCCTTTGTCGAAAAGGATATAGATGCTAAACTCAAACATCGAAGATTATTCCAGTCTATGATAGGTCCCACGATATTTGAAATTATCCGATTGAGAATATTTATACTTAGAGACTGAGAACTGAGACTGTGAGAGAGATTGAAACTCTTTACTCGTCTTTGATCAATACATAGAAATTCGACGTTCGACGTTCTGCACAAACATGACAGGCTACAGTAAATGTACAATGCAGAATAATAATGTTTAAAAAAATGATAGGTACAAACAAATAAAATCAATTATGCATTACATTAATATAATAAAACGACTGTGATGGTTACATTTTGCTCTAAGATTTGTTTTTAAAAGTGTTTTGATTGTTATATCAAATTGGTCATCATCCTTTTTAAATGGATGTGGGTATGACGTGGGTATTGAGCATGCATATTTAATATTATTTTATTTATGAAATGGACTAAAGGCGTATAATTATTCGCCAAAAAACAAAAGCGTTGTTAAAAAGAAAGGAAAAATAACGAAAAATGAGTACTGCTGTCATTCTTGCGTATTTCCTCCGATTCATTTGGTTCAGGATTGTTGGGTTTTTTTTTCATGCTGGTTAATGATGATGAAATACAGACTTGTCATGTATGAAATAGGTATGTCTGCTCTCTCATTTGACAATTATTGTAATGTAGTTTCAACAACTTTTTGTAAGCTTAAAGTGCTTCTGAAGTCAAATTGCGCAAAAACTTATAAAATTTTTACTTTACGCTTAAACACACACACACACACACACACACACACACACACACACACACACACACACACACACACACACACACGCACACACACACACACACACACAGGACTATTTGCATATAATATGGTGACTTTAAAAAAATCTAAAAACTCCAGATCCGACCAGTTTACAAGTTCGTCTGCTATGGCAGTAAATAGCTTATCTCCCTTTAGAACAGAGGCACAGGCGCTCAACTGATTAACGCAGCGGTGCGTGACGAATTAACATAGTCCAATTAGACGCCGTAGCGAAGTAATCAAGCGGGAGTATTGTGTGCGTTAGTTAACTAGTGATGCGTATTGAGGATCCCAAGAAGCTCTCTGCTACTAGACTCGCGCAATATCGTTATTAAGGACATCAATATCTTCTCTTCTTTATTTTTCTTTTTTTTAGCTGCTTCGACATCCATCGGAAAGCTTTCACCTCAATAATATGGATTAATAAACTTTTCTAGGATCATACTACCCAGGGTAAAATTGTGAAATTATTATCTCAGACTCACATACACCTTTTCTTATTCGCTTCCTCAAACAAACAACAGTACTTTCTTCATTCCGAGCTTTCCGGCCTTCGACTATAATTAAAGTTAACGTATAATGTTCAGGTAAGCTCTTTTCCCCTATTGGTATATTAAATGTAGGCCTAATTGAGGGGAAAACAGACTCCCATCTTTAGATTCGACGTGTTCGTTTTTTCTTTTAAACATGTTTCAGTGTTGAAGAGATTGATTGTCTATGCAGTCTAGAATATATACCTTACTAATCTCTCTCTCTCTCTCTCTCTCTCTCTCTCTCTCTCTCTCTCTCTCTCTCTCTCTCTCTCTCTCTCTCTCTTTTCTCTGCGTGTGAGCGCGCCCGCGTGCGCGTATTCGTGCGTGTGCCTGAGTGCGAAAATCAATGCAAAGCATGCAGCGAACGCATTCTA
>CM072511.1:21175818-21278318 GCA_036898135.1 Oncomelania hupensis | reverse complement strand
CTCACAGAAGAGGCTATTCCCTCCAATCAAAAATTCAGCCAGGGTACAGTTATCACAGAGAGCCATTACAAAAAAAAGGTTTACGTGCAAGATATCACAGTCCCATACAATAATTAATGAAATTAAAGTTAAACTGTACTAACAACCAACACATTTAATATTTATTTTAAAAACGATACATACGTCTATATACACATGTAACCTAATTTCGGGTTCCCACTCTCCCTATCTCCCCTCCTTCCGCTTTATCAAACCACACATGCACAACCGCACGCACCCTTACACACTGTAGAGCCGATTACAACAAGCAGGAGGAAGAGGAAGGAGCCCCAAGCAGAGCCATCAGCGCGTCATTAACTCTGTGTGGATGAACTGAGAGCATTGTGACAGTATCCAGACAGACTGAAATTAGTTTTAATTCTGGACTTTCTTTGTGCATTGCGTCTCAACGTTGTTGAAAGAAATTAAGTAAATTTCTTCTTGAGTGGGGGGGGAGGGGGGGTTATATTACGTTGAAACGCACACGATAGTTCGTGTGAAACGCGCGCGATAGATCAGATCGTTTTATTTTGCAAAGCATGCAGTAATAGAGTGTATTTACCTTTGATTTGATTTTGCGTTGTTGTTAGAGGAAGCTTTGTATAACGTTGGTAATTTTAGTTGGTCGATATTATTTGAGAATTTTCTAGAGTTGGGTGTTTACTATCGATCGAAGCGTATGGATAATTCTAGTGGTAACTAAAGAAGCTTCCATCCCAAATAAGGTTGTATGACGTGAGACAGTGATGACGAAATGTGTTTTAATTGGTTATCATTATGTCTTGCCCGAACGTATTTTATTTCTCTGGAGTTAGACTATATAAGTGCAGCACTGTTTCAAGGGAAAGTATTGTATTGTAAAGGTTGATAGTTGAGAATTGTAGAGTGGAAAAAGCGATTGAGCGATTGTATGCAGTTGTTGATGTATGCTGAATAAAGTTGAAAAATTTCATACGACGACTCCAGCCTTGTTGATGATTGAACGGGTTGCGTGGATAAACGAATCTGAGTTACACCTATCAGGATTCAAGCATCGGGGCTGAATCATCTACTGATAAAAACAAAACCAACATCGAGTGTAACAGTTTTATTCCTTCAAAGCAGTCTGGCATATGCCTTACAGAAGAACAAGAAGTCTTGGATAGATACACAGAGTACTGCTATGACCTTTACAACCACACACCAAACGGAGACACATCTGTTCTAGCATGTGCCCAGAATAAAGAAGAAAAAGAAATCCTCCAATTCTCCGAGAAGAAGTTGAGGCAGCAGTGCAATCGTTGAAGAAGGGGAAGTCAGAGGGAGTGGACAACTGTGACGAGGCGTGCAATCGACCTCTGAGCTAGGCTGCCACCAGTCATTCCTCCCACACAGCCAGCTACACTTTCCACACATCCAGTCACCCCTAAAACGCGCGCTGGCTTACTAGCTTAAGCCCCGCCCCTCCGGGATCCCCTGTTAAAGCCTGACACGCCGTTAGACTCGGCGTCAGTCGAAAACCCTCCAGCCTTGAAGCCACAACTTGTCCGAAGACACGTCTCCATCACCGGGCGACCTCTGAGCTACGGCAGTACTCGTGTGCTTCCACCCGTCTCAGTCAAGGTAAGAGAGGAGACTTACTCTTTGTCATGTAGCAGACCCATCACCCGTCGTTCGCCCAACATGTTCATATGTCCTGTCGATATGTATGTTCATGTTTATAGTTTTGCCTTGATGTGTTGCTGTGACTTGTATTTATTCCTTGCACATATTTTCTACCTTGTATATGCCCCATGACATGTTTGAATTTATACTTGTATGCTCCATGTTAGCCCCATGTGTAAATATCCCATGCCATGCTGCCCCCACATAGATTAACGTCCCCAGTACAGCCCTTGCCTATAACCCCTTTACCCTGTACCTATTCCATTTGCTTTCCTCCATGCTCCCAATGTATAAATATTCGCCCCTGTTGCCCCTACCCCATCTTAATGCGCCGGAGTTATTGTATATTAGCGGCTGCCAGTAAACTCCACAATAGCCCCATAAACCTAGTTGCATTGTTGGACTGTTGGTATATGCACCGGCTCAGCCTTGAACCGGTCAACCAATTTGAAATCTGAAGTGGGCAAGTGCGCCACAGGCGCTGAACCCAGGATACCTATCCCCCGCTGATACAGAGTCTGTATTGCGTTACAGACGGCTCCTGTACCGGGCGAATTACCCCGGCCCTGTATCAACTCCAAGTCGCTGACCCGCTGCAGGCCCCTGACAACCCAGGGAGTCAACGAGAAGCGTTTCCCCGAATTTCATCATCCATAGACAGCTAGCAACGAAAGCTGAATTCTATGCCTGTACCTCCCACAAGATTGGCACCCACGGCCATTGCGCAAGAAGCATGACCTACTAACCCGCATCGCTGCTGAACCCACGCTAAAACCTGGTCATCAGTCCAACCAGACTATCTTGGAACAACCACCGCCCTCCTATAACCAGCTAAGTGATTGACCCACGAGCATCACCACTCGAAGATCATATGGCCAGAAACCAGCCAGATACACTCTTGCCCTATGACGATATCAGTCCACAGTAGCACTAGTACCCCAGAAGTCAATCACCCAGAATATCTCCGAGCTACTCCCTACTGATATAGACGCTATCCACCAGTGACTCACTTTAGAATTATTTGACCCAGACTACCCACTTCGAATTAATAAAATCAAATAGTTAGAAATTGCACCTACCCAGACTGGCCTTTGTATTCGAATTTCTCAACTAGTGTAGTACCATCTTTCTCGTCTACCCTTGACTGTCTCTCATTTAGTTAGTAGCCTTAGCCTTAATCCTCTTGAATGTCATCGCATCATTAGCCTAACAAAGGAGGTAATACAGCGCTAGAGATTAAGAGCTTACCCTCCGTTCCCCCAACCCCTTTCTTTGTGACAACAACATAACCGCAGAATTGCTTCAAGCAAAAGGAGAAGCGATGATTGACGCCCTCACCATTATCTGTAACAAGATCTGGCAGAGTCGGGAGTGGCCTACGCCATGGACTTAGTCGCTTGTCATCACTCACTCTTCCCAAAAAGGAGTGTGAAAATTACCGTACCATCAGCCTCATCAGCCATCCCACCAAGGTCGTCCTGAAAATAATACTCAACAGGTTGAAACCCCAAGCTGAACAAATCATAGCTGAAGAACAAGCAGGATTCGGGGCAGGGCGAAGTACCACTGAACATATTTTCAACTTCAGAATAATTTGCGAGAAATACCTACAGCACAAACAACATCTATAATCATGTGTTTGTAGACTTCAAGAAAGCGTTTGACCGAGTCTGGCATGCAGCTCTGTTAGCAACCATGAGAGTGTACATCAGCCCTAAAATTATTGAAGTCACCAAAAGCCTGTATGACAAGGCTACCAGTGCAGTCCTCCACAATAACGTCATCCGGAAGTGGTTCAGAACAACAATCGGCGTGCGTCAAGGATGCCTACTCTCTCCAAAATTCTTCAACATCTTCCTAGAGCGCATCATGTTAGATGCCCTGCGTGGTCCTGATGCGGCTCTTTGCAGTCCGCTGGACCCTGTACGCAATAAATAAGTAACTAACTAACAGATGCCCTTGCAGATCACGAAGGTATAAGGGTTAGAGCAATCTCCAACCTCCGTTTTGCGGATGACATTGATGGATTGGCTGGAAAGGAACAAGAACTTGAACAGCTGTTACAGAGGCTTGACACCACCTCCAAAGCATTTGGAATGAAAATAAGTGCAGAGAAGGCCAAAATGATGACCAACACCAATGGCATCAACACGGATATCAAAGTCCAAAGACAATCCCTCAGCACAGTCCATAGCTTCAAATATTTAGGAACCATTGTATTAGACAATGGACCCGAAAGGAAGTCCTCTCCAGGATCGCACAGACAACTGCTGCCCTGACAAGTTTGAAGCCTATTCGGAAAGACAGGACCATCAGTCTACATTCCAAGGTAAGACTGCTGGGTTCCCTTGCTATCTACATCTTCCTATACGCTTGCGAAACATGGACTCTCACAGAAGATCTACAACAAAGAATACAAAGCATAGAGATGAGGTTTTACAGAAGACTTCTGGGCATTTCCTATACCCAGCACATCACCAACGACGAAGTCAGACAGACCATCACACAAGCCTTTGGACAACACGATGACATGCTCGCAGTGATGAGGAAACGGAAACTCCGAAGGTATGGCCACGTCGCCAGAGCAAAGAACATCCTGCAAGGCACGGTGCAAGGAGGCAGAAGAATAGGGAGACAGAAAAAGAGATGGGATGACAACATTCGAGAATGGACTGGCTTGACAGTGAGCGAAAACATGATGGTTGCTGAGGACAGAGAAAGATGGAGTACGCTGGTTAAACGATCATCTGTGGTGCCCTAACGACTTTTGAGTTATAAGATAGGATAGGAAATGACAGAACAGCTGATTTCTGATTTCAGTTTAATTACAGTAACGCACGTTTTTGATTATACTTGTAGTCACATAAATGCTGATTTTAGTTTAGTTACAGTAACGCACGTTTCTAATTATAGTCGTAGTCACAGAAAAGCTGATTTCTAATTTCAGGCTGCAGTAAAGCACGTTTGTAATTATAGTCGTATGCACAGAAAAACCGATTTCAATTTTTATTTTAGGTAAGGCGCGCTTCTAAAAAAAAACTTTTTAAAAAGTTACAGTAACGAACGTTTGCAAATGTCTGTTTGTACGAGTCTTCAAACAGATTTGTAACAAATCGAAAATTCTTTGCTCCGGTGTTTGTTGTTTTTATCTCTTTATATCGTTCCACAATTCAACACGCAATCTTACAGTTCTCAAGCTTACACTTACACTAACCACGCCCAGATCAAACTCGCAACAATACCTTTCTGTACCTGTTTTTGCAATATATTAACAGTTTCGCCTCGTGTTGATTCTTGAATCAACAAAATCCCTAGGTCACAATATACTGGGCCAATGAAAATATAAGACATTTGTGGAAATCTTTTTTTTCTTCTTCAACCCGCCACCCGGACTTTTCTTCTTCTTCTTCGAAGCCCCTCGTAGGCCATTTGGTCGTTGGTAGGACATGAGAGATTTTCGTGACAGCAGTCTGCTCCCATCCGAAATGTTTGGGATTAATGGGATCTTTCGGAAGCGAGTGATTTTTGTTGTGAATGTGATTCCGCGCCGCACTACTTTGTGTCCGTGACCTCGACTGTTTATAAGTCATTAGTATGCGAAGGTGAAACTTCACAAAATCCCACGAATTGGTTTCGTCAAAATGGACTTTCCCAACGCGCCTTTCCCCAAATCAATCAGGCTCAAAGCGCGGCGATCTGTTCCAACATACACGCTCGCCTGTCTCATCCACCCTCACACACACACACACACACAACAAATACACATCCACCACTCAAACAGGTGGTGTAAAGGCAGGAAGATCGCTATTGGAAGACGGAAAGAAAATCGAATTTTTATTTTTGAAATACTATATTGACTGCGTCCAGTACCATTAATGAAGGGAGGGAGGAAATCGAAGTGCCAGGAGAAAACTCTCGGTGATCTCTATAGTCTCGTACCTAAGTCACATACGTTCGCCCCTTGCGGGAATCGAACCCGCGACCTTCGGCATAGGAAACCGGCGACTAATCCACTGCATATATATATATATATATATATATATATATATATATATATATATATATATATATATATATATATATATATATATATATATATATATATATATATATATATATATATATATATATATATATATATATCAGAGAGAGAGAGAGAGAGAGAGAGAGAGAGAGAGAGAGAGAGAGAGAGAGAGAGAGAGAGAGAGAGAGAGAGAGAGAAAGTTGATTGTTATTTGTCTAGGGCGCCCTAAGGGACAGTACTCTATATCCGGGATCGCTCATAAGCCTCAAGTTGCCTGTCTTATTGTTCTACCGTCTTTGGTAGAATCATTCAAAGAATGTCTTCAATGAAAAAGAATGAATTAAAGAAAAAGAAAAAAAAACAGCATACGTTTAACAGCTACTTTGGCATCAGGTTGTGTTAAGGTCTCTTCTACGCAAATACCACAAGGTTGTCAGAAGCAGGTTCTTGACAACGCCCTGGCAGTGAAAGATATGTAAACCCTCAGAGTCGTTTCACCTGTAGACGTTATCAGTTGGTCTTTAAGGAAGAGCATCTACTGACGACGGTACAGTGAGAGAGGGGGGGCTGTGCAAGGCTGACAGTCTTCAATCAGTGGCCCATCGGCAGCCTCTCAACAGCTACGTTTGAAGTCGGTTTTATGAGCGCCCGTTCCAAGCCTCAAAACTTGGTGTCAATGTTCAGCGGAGATCTATTTAGATACCTAAGGTGAGTGAGCTCGTCTTGGTCGACTAGGGAGAAAGAGAACGAAAGAAGATAGGGACGGCAGTTCAGGGTTTTGGCCAATAAATTGTTGGAGGATATTTTAGTTGTGGGCCAATATCTTATTGGCAATATTTATTTTAATATGTCTTACGGTTGAGCGCTGGTTTCAGCAACATTCTATGTTTATCTATTTAGAGATCTACAGTATTTAGGTACCAAAGCGGTAGTTTTCCCCGTGGGGGTGTCGGGGGTTTCTGTATAAATAGTATCCCCTCTTTGTGGAAATTGTGAGCTTTAAATTCCTACTGTTTCTGTCATTCTCCTTTGTTCTTTTTCGTTCCTAATCTGTTCTATCAATCGACTATCTTCTTCGCTTCAGTAACCTACCTTTTTTCTTGAAAACTCTCCCGAAACTCTTCATTTGTGTATAGGGTCAGCTTGGGAATATTGGACGCTTTCTGCCAAATGGTCACCAGGGCTTTCTATGGTATTATTATTATTTTTCAATGTAGGCATTTTATATGTATTTGTTTTGTTAATATTTTATAATGATATTTATATTCTATTCTGTGTTTGTAAACGGGGGTTCGATGAATTAAGAGTACAGCCTCAGCGTCCCTTGCATGGGATGCCTTTATTGTAACGTGACCGGCCGGTGGAGTGCCTTCAGTGTTACTGTTAGGGTTGCTTTAAGCAGCTCTTTGAAACGGATCAGGGGTGAGTCCTCTGTCAACCAAGTTGTGGTCCTGATTCGGTTCTTTGCAGTCCGCTAAACGCTGTAAACAATGACTAACAAACTAGCCAGGGTAGTACAAATAGTGTTGGGGCTAGCAATGTTTCATGTTAAGCAACGTCGGGAGGGATTAGTAGTACCTGGATGGGTGATCAAGCTTGTAGGACAAACCACTAAAGAACACAAAAGGATGGAAGCAGGCGCACGACACACCCCAGTCAAACCCCATCTGTGAATTGAGTACCTGGATCTGTTTAGAACCCGGGGAAGGTAAAGCAGCGAGGGAGAGGAGATAGGCATCGCCCTCAGTAAGCTGGCCTAGAGAAAATGGAGCCCCAAACGCTTCAGGTTAGGTAGATAGATTAAAGGTTAGGTAGATAGATTAAAGTCCCACGTCACATATAGCGAATAGGGGACTGGGAAAGGGGGGGGGAAAGGAACTACTAAACGCTTCCCTTCCGCTTCCCTTCCGCAACGATCGAAAGTATACCTTTTACCTTTATAGGTAGGTACCTTAGGAATGAGTGGGAATAATATAGTATGGATCGTACAGTTAAAACAATTGCACGGAGGTTATTACGTATCCTGTCAGTGGGAGAAAAAGAACATGGGATCGAGGGTTCAGGATTTGCGCTAATAAATTGTTGTAGTGTTTTTGTTTTGCTTTGAGCGCCAGTTCCAGTGATCATCTAAGATCTATTTATAGGTATCGTAGGAATGTGCGAGATATCTACATCTGATGTGGATAAGGCACTGAGGTGTATTTTCTTATCGGTACGTGAAAGAGCAGATATATAAGATCCATGGTTTAGGTGCAGGACAACAACTTTCAGTATCTATATTTATGAGAGGGCATTTTATTTGTGTTCAGGGTGAGAGTGGAGGTGTGTGTCAATGCGAGCTTGTTTTCTAATAATTAGCTAGTGTAACAGTGTACAGATTTATGGGATGTGATAACGTGTTTGACCTAGTGCATGGAGGAATCAGACCATCTTCTCATGGGCGTCAGCTGTCATTTCCAGAGAAAAAGTGCGTAATATGCATTAGGTTAGGCGTTACTCAGGACAAAGATGGTCTGTCTACTGCAGTTACCAAAACTGCGCCTTATTTGAACTTAAATATTACCCTTTTCTGTGTGTGTGTGTGTGTGTGTGTGTGTGTGTGTTTGTGTGTGTGTGTGTGTGTGTGGAATAAGTAAAAACACATTAACTGCGCTCTCAGAGTTTCATGCGATAGACCTGTTTTACATTTACCGCTGACTCCCCCCCTCCCCTACTAATTGACACCTCTTTTCTCTCTCTCTCTCTCTCTCTCTCTCTCTCTCTCTCTCTCTCTCTCTCTCTCTC
Organism: Oncomelania hupensis; assembly: GCA_036898135.1. Classification (NCBI taxonomy): domain Eukaryota; kingdom Metazoa; phylum Mollusca; class Gastropoda; order Littorinimorpha; family Pomatiopsidae; genus Oncomelania; species Oncomelania hupensis. The sequence continues at coordinate 21,269,827 of CM072511.1, read as the reverse complement.
TCTCTCTTTTCATTCCTCCCTCAATCACTTCTTCCTTCCGCCCACTCTATGATGAAGAATCTGCTCATTCAGGATCTGCCTATTATCTGCATACATTTTTTACTATGATGCGATCTCCGCAGGGGTTGGTTCGAGTTGAAAGCTCAACTTGTTATTATTATCCAAAAATGATACGATAGTCATATCCCACCCTACCTTGTTATCTACCCGGGTCCTGGCTCTCCTGTGTTGCGCGTGCTTTGATGTGCGCGAGCAGGTCTGAAAGTTACATTAGCAACACCAAGAGACGTCACAGGATAGCATCTGGTACACTACCTTCTTACCTCCCTTGCCCCATCCCCTTGGAATATTGTTTTATACCCCCCCTCCCCCTCTCCCACCTTCTCTCTCTCTCTCTGTCTCTCTCTTTCTCTTTCTGTCTCTCCCTCTCTGTCTGTAAAGTGCCAGACCTGTCAGTGTTTTTGCGGTCATCCGATCCTAAGTTTCATCTTTATGACATTACGGAGTCGCGGTTTAGCTTTAATAATAAGGCACTCTTCGATAAATATTCCAGACTTACCATTAATAAACCGGATGCCCAAATTTGCGGTGAAACTGGTGTTGCAGTTTACATGCACAACTCTATTTATCCCTTCACCATAAGAAGGCAAGATTTTGAACATGTCAATATTGAATGCATTTGGCTTGAGTTGAAATATCCATTCACACAACCTCTCCTACACATGAATCTAAGTTATTAATTTATTTGACTACTTTTCAGACATGGGGAACTATATCTAAGCCTAATGCTGATGTTCTTATTCTTGGTGATTTTAACATTGATCTTTTGAAACCAAAAACGCTGTGAGTACACCTCTGGGTTTGGAAGATTTTATGCGCGATAGAAGTTGTCATTCATTCATTTTTTCATTCCAGTTGGATGGGACTGCCTAATATCTTCTCTGAATCTTAATTAGTTAATAACTTCACCTACTAGTGTAACCACATCAACATCTTCTTTATTTGATCATATATACACCAATGCACCTCAACAATGTATGTGTTTTGTTGATAATTTATAATGATGTTTGTATTCTATTTTGTTTTTGTAAACGGGGGTTCCATAAGCTTCGCTCGGTGTCAAGCCAGCAATTTCGAATGTTGTCCTCCCACCTCTTTTTCTGTCTCCCTTTTCGGCTCCTATGCTTGCACCGTCTTTGCAAAGATTTATGCTCTGCTGACGTGGCCATACCTTCGGAGTTTCCGTTTTTTCACCACTGTGAGCAGGTCATCGTGTTGTCCAATGGCTTGTGTGATGGTCTGTCGGACTTCGTTTTTGGTGATTTGCTGGGTATAGGAAATGCCCAGAAGTCTTCTGTAGCACCTCACCTCCATGCTTTGTATTCTTCGTTGTAGGTCTGCTGTGAGGGTCCATGTTTCGCAAGCGTATATAGGAAGATGGAGATGACAAAGGAGCGCAGCAGCCTTACGTTGGAATGTAGCCTGATGGTCCTGTCTTTCCAAATGGGCTTCAACCTTGTCAGGGCAGCAGTTGTTCTCACAACAAAACACAAACACATCTATAAAACGCCTACACTGCCAAACAACAATATCACAGGAAGCCCTAGCGACCACCCGGCAGAAAGCGTCCAACATTCCCAAGCCGATCCAACAGACCTCATACACAAATGAAGAGTTTTGGAAGTGTTTTCAAGAAAAAAGGTTGGTGACTGGTCTAGCGAAGAAGATAGTATAGTAGATTGATAGAACAGTGTAGTAATGAGAAAGAACAAAAGAGAAAGACAGCGACAGTGGGAATTTAAAGCACTACATTTCCAGAAAGTGGGGATACTATTTATACAGAAACCCCCAGCACTCCCACGCGGGGAAGACAACGAGGACGACAAAGAAAAAGAAAAGAAAAAGGAAGATGGAGCAAGAAGAGGAGGAGAAGGAAGAAGAATGAAGACGAGGAAAAGGAATAAAAAGATGAGGAGGAGGAAGAAGAAGGAAGAGGAAGAAGATGTGAAAAAGGAGAGGAAGAAGAAGGAGGAGGTGGATTAAGAAAAAGAAAAGAAGATGATGAAGAAGGAAAAAGAATGAAGAGAAGGAGAAGAAGAAGGAGGAAGGAGGAGAAGAAGGAAGAGAATGATGAAGAGGAGGAGAAATGACAGCCACAACTATAACAAGAACGAACACATAATAGGACTAACATCAAACAACAAAACGGCATAGTTCCACGTACTGAGCAAATTTATTACAAATATCCATGTTGATAGTTAGCTGACAACTATATCACTGTACATAAAAACATAGAAAATCATATTATTTTATTCATTAATATCGTGATAAATGAAAACATTATGTGCATGAATAAATTATTAATGCGTGTGCCTGTGCGACACTCAATTCATCAAAATGGATTTAGGGGTCACAATAGTTGACATGATAACGTGTGATCGAAAGGAAAAATAAATTTTTAAAAATCCTAATGATATACACATAATAATGAACAAATGAATGTATAAAAGAATTAATGGTTATCAAAATAATTTTTTTTAATCTACGTAAAATGCTAAAGTTATTGAAAACCGCACAAAAATTTGGCGACATTTGCTGAATTAGTTGTTGCATAAAAATAAATGTTGCATAACATGTTTATTATTTTCAACGTGCGCTGCAGCAACTGAGTTCTACATAGTTGACCATTATCTAATTCCTCCCCAAACTTTATATGCTTTCTGCCCCCTCCCTAAACCCACACTATTACAGAAATAAAACCTGCGTCTCAAAAGAAATGGTAACAAAAACTTGCAAACAAATAAACATTAAATATTCAGAAACCGAGTAAGAATCTTAACAAATGAAACGGAGACATTCACGTATACGTTCATATTATATCGGCTAAAATCGGTTCACTAAACGTTCACTTTCAGCATAATAGATTCTATTAATCTGTCATCAGGGTATTATATGATATAAAATACAAACATTAAGATCGCAGGATTCTAAAATATGTAACGCTGGATAACCACACACACACAAAAAACACCCTTTCATAAAACTGCAGTCAGTATAATGAATCAAGCAAACTTATTAAACAAGTATACTTATCCGTATTTACCCATTAATATCTTCTCGGGATAATATTTTATTTAAGACCTCGGTCTGTCTAACGTAGTAATATTGCAATTGTTTTACTAAATTATAGCGCTTGCGACTTATGAAAATGGTTGAACAATTCATATTTTTTGGTGAAGTGTTCCGCAACTCCTCCCCACCCCCCACCCACCCCCCAAAAAAAGATTGTTCCTCTGTTGTTTTGTTGGTGTGCTGTGTTTTGTTAATCTAAATGAATCGTATTTAAATTGCTCTGTCTCGTTATTTTATTCTATCAACCATAAAACGACAGGACTTGAAAGGAAAAGAGAATTCCGTTTCCTATTCTTGTTCTTCTTTTTCCCTCCAACGAGTAGCCGATAGCCGATGGTTAACAAAGCCCAAAAAATTTGAAGAAAAAAATGTTGACATTGTAACAATGCGTGTTAATTTTTTTTAAACAAAAAAAAAAGCAGAAATATCTTTCGGTGAAACTAACAAAGGGGCTCAACACAAAAAATTAAAATAACGGAAGTTTTTTGTGTCTTTTTACGCAAATATATATATCAGAGGACTTTGATCCTGGGTTTTTCACAACATCAATCAGCCTCTTAAGTAAGTGTGGGAAAATATTCGGATGGGAAGAAACTTGTCACGAACCACAACACTAAAGAGGCTGACGTCTCTCTCTCCCACTTTTTTGTGTGTGCGTGTGTGTGTGTGTGCGTGTGTGTGTGTGTGGTTAACACGATTTCACGAAGAAAGTGGGTGGGGAGAATAGGGGGTGGGGGGGAGGAAGGGAACACAACAAAAGAACGAAAGGTATGGAGTTGGCCTTTGAACTCCTCGCGTTCAAACAAACCCCTTGTCAAAACTAGCCCGTGTTTTTAGCGTGACCGTTTTAGCGTGACGGATGAAGACTGAACAGACTGTCACGTATAACAAGCTTTGAACCCAACCTGTCACGATGCCTACCCTGTCAATTCAATATTAAAAGTATGCTATAATATCTTCATTGTTATTCAGTGGAGGCGGATAGGCCAAGTTTTCGCCTTTTCTCCCAGGTCTGCGCCATGCCATGCCAGGTGATGCAACAGGTTGTAAGGGTCTTAAAGGACTTGCTGCTATACTCAATATGGATACTAATTATAAGTACTAATTATGAGTACTATTATACTTTTTTTTTACCTGTCACTTTAGTATCGTTTTTTTTAATTGTTTGGGTCCCACCCTCCGTAGTTCAGTGGGAGAACGTTCGCCTGGCGCACCGATGAACCCAGGTTCGAATCGCGGGGTGGGCAAGATTAAAAGTATCCACTGTCCGTCTTAGCATGTATGATTGCCCTGATGGTTCAGTGCTGATTCAGGTTCATACCCCCATTTCCCTGGGATGGTTATCCCCGTCTTCCATATCGCCATTGGTAGTGTAGACGTTGAACTTCAATGTTCATTCTTCTTGTGCATATAACGTGCCTGGCAGGTGATGCAAAACTTTCTAAGGGTCTTAAAATGTCTCACTACTACTACTACTGCTACTACTACTGCTACTACTACTTCTACTACTACTATTACTACTACTACGTACACTATACTTAATATTGATAATACGAGTAGGCCTACTATATTTACCTTGCCAGTTTATTATACTATAACATTGCAAGTACACATATTTAAAATACTTCCAGGTAATGCAACGCTTTCTAAGGGTCTAAAGGACCATATTCGTCTACTACTCAATATTTATAATTCATTTTTATTAATTGGAGCATTATATTATATTTACCTTTTGAAGTTGTTATAACATTGTACATACGCATATTTCAAATCCTTAGAGACCAGGTGATGCACCAACCACCCTTCACAAGCATTTTTAAAGGACTGAGACGATCGGGTTGGCTTTTTAAGTTCCCTATACATAAGCGGAGGAACTATTGTGTGTTTTTTTAGGTTTTCCCTTCTTCTGTTGGGGTGTCGGATAGCGCAGTGGTTGGAGCACTCGCTACTGTGTCGCAAGTTAAGCACCGTCCACTGCGGTTAGCACTTGGATGGGTGACCGCAAAACGTGAAGCGACAAATAACAACGCCCCCAGTTGACTCAACTGTGACTGAGTACCTACTCTCTTAAGGGTGGGGAAGGTAAAGCAGCGAGGGAGAGAGATGGGCATCATCCTCATAACGCTGGCCAAGATAAGTGTGATCTCCAACATCACGCTCCCCTACGGCCACAAGGTTATGGGACTACCTTTACTTTTTTTTTTTACCTTCTTCTGTTTGTTCAATGAAACATGAACACTGCGTAGCTTAAACTTGCGGAGGCTTGCGTTCGTCTTTACTGTGTATTTGAAGTACACGATGAGTCTCAGGTACGCTGTATTTGTGTGTGTGTGTGTGTGTGTGTGTGTATTATTACTATATACAGCTTTTTAAATACATGAACGCCGACTACTTACGTTTTTCTTTCCGACTATATAGCCTACCTGCAGCTGCTTGCTGCAACCTCTTATAGTTGGGTATACCCAGGCATTCGTATAAAACTTGTAAATTAGACAATAATGATAACTAAACACTCTTCCTTCAAATAATTTCCATTTATATACGTTATAACTCTAAACGTTTTACCTAAATAAATGTATTTTTTTGTGCCGGATAGCGAAGTGGTTGGAGCACTCGCTACTGTGTCGCAAGTTAAGCACCGTCCAGTGCGGTTAGCACTTGGATGGGTGACCGCAAAACGTGAAGCGACAAATAACAACGTCCCCAGTTGACTCAACTGTGACTGAGTACCTACTCTCTTAAGGGTGGGGAAGGTAAAGCAGCGAGGGAGAGAGATGGGCATCACCCTCATTACGCTGGCCAAGATAAGTATGATCTCCAACATCACGCTCCCTTACGGCCACAAGGTTATGGGACCACCTTTACCTTTTTTTTTAAACCTTTAAACGATTCATAATGTAAGCTTGCAACAGTTTGTAAAAAAAAACGTAGGTTATTATGAAAACAAAAGTGAGTTACATGTATATTACAGGGCCGGACCTGGGAAAAGTCGAAGGGGGGGTTACAGATTCAGCGAAGGCGCGAAGCGCCGAGCCTTCTAGGGGGGTCCGGGGGCATGCCCCCCCGGGAATTTTTTTTTTCAAAGATGCAAAATGGTGCAATCTGGTGCAATCTGAACCTTGAAAAAGCCATTTGTGATGGTCTGGGACTTTGAGCTTTTTTAACAATTGAACTGACAAACTCTAGGGTACAAAAATAATCCTCTGCCCCTCCCTTAAAAAAAAACAACAACACACACACAAACATTTATTTATCAGCAGAGATGTTTTGTATACTATTATTATTCACTACTTTTTGTCGATCGGTAACGGTATAAAGCTTTACCTTGTAGTTTATGAACATCACAGCCCTGCTTTCATTTTCAGTCTTGCTGCACTAGGTTCCTCGGCATTAGTACCATTTGTGAATTGTATCTTCCTGCAAAACAGTTCACTGCCTCTTTGAAGTCAATATCAACTTCCCTGTGCACTCTCAGTAAAGCAAGTCCATTGAGCCTCTGTTGCCCCATTGTGGAGCGCAGGTAGTTTTTCAGGTTGCGCAACTGACTGTTTGAACGCTCACAATCGGCAGTAGTGACAGGCAGGGTACAAAGGTACTTTAGCATGATGAACAGGTTGGGATAAAAATCCCTGTCACAATGTTTCAGTGCTTCTGATGCCGTGGATGGGATGATAGCTGTCGCATTCTCAGCAGCACTTCGCCATTTGCAAACCCACTGTTGGTATTGTGCATCAAGGGTAGCGTTGTCTGGTAGGCCAGACTCCCACAACATTGCCAGTGTCTTCACCCCTTCTGGAACCTGCATGAAACCATCCTGATTGTCTATTAAAGTGCTTGGCACCAGACAGAGACCATCAACTGCTAGGTCAGCATTTTTGAACCTCGAGTCCAATTCGGTTGACAGGTGTTCCAAGAAAGGAATGGCAATGCTAATCTTGAAATATTCTTCTGGAGTGGCCGCAGGTTGGTTGTCACGGAGAGTCTGTCGGGATGTTTGACGAGGAACAATAACATCAGTTGTCAAAGCATTTGCCATTTTGCTAACTTCACCAAACCAGGCAACGAACGCTGTGTTCATAATTATCAACTTAGCATCTTAATTAATATTTCTAAAAAGTCGTTTTTGGGGGATTAGGGCAGTATCAAGATGAAGGTGCTGGAAGAGGCTTGCGGCCAGAACAGGAAAATATGGCTGCATTTACTAACTTAGGCTTAGGGGTTGGGTTATTTGGTCGTTTCAACGGGAAAACGCTTTGGATGTTTCAACGGATTCCTTGAAATGGATTTCCGTTGAATTGTCTATAAATAACTCTTTGTACCTTGGACCAAAAGTGACTAAAAACTGCAATGTTTATAAAACGTTATTTTTAAATTGAAACTCTTTGCATTAAATAAAATCTTTTTTTTTTTTTACTTTGGAGGGGGGGTTCCGGAACCCAGGTAACCCCCCCCCCCTGGATCCGGCCCTGTATTATGTTTTCAGCAATACAAGAAAACTGGGTAAGCCTAAATAAAAATAAAAATCACTAGTTAATTAAGTCTTACGCGAGGAGTCAAATTCAGAAACATTGATTGATTGATTGAATGTTGCTTTAGGTCCAGCGGACTCTTCCGAGCCAAATCAGGACCGAATTCAGAAACAAAACATCTAAATTTGTAAACATTTGGCAGACTAGAAATTCCTAAAAATAACAACAAAAAAATTTAAAATTAAAAAAAGAATAATAATAATAATAATTTAAACATTAAAAAAAATAGAAACGAAAACTGTGACAGAAGGTCGAAATTACGATATTAATGATGTTGGTTATGTAGATAATAATTTGAAATATTACAACTTTAAAAAAAACTACTTTCTCCTTGAATTATAGTTCCGTCATGTGATAAACGAACACATTTTCCAGTTAGCATATACCTCGCAAAATGTTTTATTTATTGATCTGCTCGAAGATTTATGTAATTTTTTTAAAATGGGTATTGCATAAATAATTCTTGTGTATAATTATATTGTAGAGAGAGAGCGAAAGAGAAAGAGTTACCTAATTTTATTTATTTATTTAATCAGTTCTTCTAGTTCGTGTTGATTATTTTGTTATAGTTACGGTTATTTAAATTTATTTACTACTAATTATGTTTATTTTTATGTGTCTAAATCAAATTGTAAAAAATTTAGTAACGCGCACAAACAAATTATAAATAAGTATATAAACAGAAAATAATGACTAAAGATAATTTAAAATCGAAATACACACATTTTCGGTTTATTAAAATCCTTTTCCAAGTTTAAAACACCGGTCAAGATTAAAATAACAGACATCAAGCACTAATATTTAAAATCAATATGCACATGTATTAAGAAAAAATTAAATTTTATACAATTAAAATCATGACTAACAAATAATTTATGTCAGAATCAGTCATGGTGCACGTTTATTAGCTGAAGCTCCTCTGCTCATTTAAATTAAAATTAAGTACTGTGGTGCACAAGTATGCTAAGCATAAAAAGACATATAAAACATATCGCTCACACACAAAACTGAACAAATCATTCACTGACTGAAACAAAATTATTGTAGAAACAAACCAAAACCAGTGATGAAGCATGCAGATGGATTTGTATTGCATATAATTTGCATTGGCAAAAAACATTTAGGTATAATGACTGAAAAATATGACACTGAAAAGAAACGTATTCTTCACATTCATTGATCTTTTTTAAAATGTCTTTAAAATTACACGCAATTAAGTAATATTTAATCATTATTACCGCAATAATGAAGTAATAACTTATTCATTGTTAATAATTATTCACGTAAAGAAAAAAAACCCGACAGTGCAACAGAAACAACGAAAATCATCAATACATCATACATTGCACAAAACGAAAATGGCTGAATTTATTAACCTCGTCAGTACAACAATAATTAATTAAGTCCATTAATAACTGCTAAAAAATTCACAACGAAACTATCAAAGGATTGTTAGGAGTAAACAAGAAATGTCGCCGAGCTAGCTGTTTAGAGAAATTACAGAAATAAGGACTTTCAGTACTTGGCTGTAATTTAAAGTTAACAAGAACAAAACAGCAACAAAAATCCGCCTATACGTTAACAAACCACCTTGGATTGATCAACAGAACGGTTCCGTAAAATTCGTAGTAAAAATATATGAAACACAAAACGCTGTATAGAATCGTGTCATTCTGTTTCAGTGTAATAACCAGCTAACCTCTGCAGTCAGCGCGTTTTTAACTTTAAAACATTTACTTGCAGTTGAATTCGTCAAGTAATGGTCAGTTTGTTTCTTTGATGTTTTTGTTTTTGATTTTAGCAGTACAGAAGCAGTCTTAACTATTTGCCAGTACTGTATATATTTTACGTCAGATGTACAACAGGTAACTGGTGAAGGTTTCGAAGAAAAGCAGATGGCAAAGTGGAAACAAAAAATAAATTGAAGTCAAACAGTGATTTTTCTGTGAGTTAAAGTATATTCCTACTACTAACACAAAAGCCAGAAACAACGACCGCACTACCTTTCAAAAAATGGTGTTTGTGGGTTGTAGGCAAAAATCATGAGCTAATAAGTTTTAGAGACAAGTTTTCAGGTTGTTCAGACGTTTCCATGTCCTCCACTTCCATAGTGTGAGGAGAGCGCAAAGACACACGCTCCCTCTTGTCCTTGGTGTGCGCAGAGTCTGGTGGCAAACTAGCCTTTTCCACGTCTTTTGCAAACACCGCCCCACCGTCACTATCAACATCACTCGCCGGATTTTTCTGATCAACGCCGCCTTTAACCTTGTTCAAGCGTGCAGGACTGCCAACGTCATCATCAACGTCCCCATCAAGATGTGGGTCGTCAATGTCGTCAGCAGTGCTGGAGGTGCGTTCCAAACGAGAACTGTTTCGGTGATGTCGATGATGGTGGTGGTTTTCGTGATGGTGGAGGTGATGGTTGTTATTGTTGTTGCTGGCGACGAGGTTGAACACACCGCCGCTACCACCACTACTACTACCGCTAACGCAGCTGGCGTTGCTGTGGCAGCTAGCGTCGGAGGGAGACAGAGAGCGGCGAGAGACTAAGGCATCGTCCGCTGCAAGAGAAGGAGAGCAGGACGCTCTGGAAGAGCGACCGTGCGATGACGACAGAATGGCAGCAGCGTTGACCGCCACGATGACAGAGCCTGCCGAGGACGACGCTGGCGATGGAGCTGGTGACGGAGACTCCAGACCTCCACCTGAAACGCTGTCTCCTCCGTCACCTCCTTCCTCTTCTCTCCTTTCCCGCTCCGCTCTCCTGGCTTCCGCAACTGCCTGCTGCATGACCTGCTGGTGCACCCTCCTCAGCTGCATCTCTGCCACGGTGCCCATCAGTGTCTTGTGTGCTGGGCTCTTCTTGGCCGCCGTCACATCGTTCTTTAACTCCTCAAGGTCACGCTTCAGCTTGGCGCGACGGTTCTGGAACCACGTGATCACCTGTGAACAAACGGCACAAATGAATATTTAGGATTTAAGAAATGAAATGCTGACAGACTAGACATCAGATTACAGTGAAGGCAATGAAATTTTCATTATTATTATTTTGTGAGTCACACTGATGGTTTTGTCGTTGACGATTAGATTAGATTATGTATTCAATGTTTATAGGGTCCAGCGGAGTCGTTGGCGATGTTCTATAGATAGCTATGATGAATAATCGTAACGAATTCAATTATTGCATGGTGAAAATAAGCAAAGTACATTTTAAAATAATATAAATGAGGAAGGACTCTTGTTGATCTTGACTACGCCCGCTCAGTTTCTGGCAGGACTACCAAAGACAAATACATAACAGCAAATCCATATAGTGTTATTAATATTTAAACATGTAATTCACAAATGCTAGTAAAAAAACAAACGGAAAACATTTTTCAGATCAGTTTCATCTTGCACGAGAAACAAATGAAAAATATTTACATCGTTATATTAAAAAATATTTACCACGAACTAGTAACTTAAATATTGTGACCAATTCTAACTTTGTTGAATTCTTTATTTATATGCAACTATCAGTTGCCTGTCACTTAATTATTATGTCGAATTTTGTCATACAGGGTGGGCTTATATAAGCTTGCTTGTTGCCTATCCTGTAAATCATTGTTTGAAATTATATGTTTTTTTTTCTTAAATAAAAATATTTGTTAAAAAAATATATATAACTTTCATTGGTAATCAGTGCAAACGCAGCTGAGTACCCCGCTGCAATAATTGGTGTCTCCTAATCCCTCCTTATACATTAAACTCCTCTCCTAACACTGACTGTAGAATTTTTTTTTTTAAATAATAATAATAATATATTTAAAAAAATAATAACAATAACAACAATAACAATAGTAATAATAACAATAATAATAATAATAATAATAATAATAATAATAATAATAATAATAATAATAATAATAATAATAATAATAATAATAATAATAATAGAACGCTCTTGTATACCGCGATTTCCCAACGAATAAGGAGTAAAAGAAATTTAAAAGTGGGATTAATGCTACTTTCATGATTAACCGTGTAAATATACCTAAAGTAGTCGATACCTGAAGCAAAAAAATATTGCCTTGCAGGAATAAAAGCAGTAGGTGCTTAGCGATTTGTATATTCTTTTATGAACATACTTATCTAAAGTCTTACGTTGTTGTATATTGATGCGATTATTGCCTGCCAACAGTGACTGTTATGCTGCAATACCTTCTATCATGATTATGACACTGAACGTAAATCATTTGATAGGTATTTGTTTTCCCCATGTAACTTCTTATGATTACAGTTTTAAATGGTTAATTTAGTAATATCTTCTTGATATACTTTTATCCTGTTTTACTGTTTACTGTATATTGTTGTTATACTATCCTTTATCGTCTTGTAACATTTATATCTGGCACCACGTGTGAATTTCTCTTTGATTAAGATAATAAAGTGATCGTATTCGTAAGTCCTACGTAAACAATAAAAGGACGGTAAGCTAACTAGCTTTCCAATAAAACTCTTCATCGGCCGCAAAAAGATGAAAGCACTAACTACTACACCCAAGTTAACAGCTATTTGAAATCATACTTGAGCGTTGCTGAGTCCCAGATTGTGCGCAATCTCGTCCCTGTCGGCAGGAGTGAGGTATTTCTGGTACAGGAAGCGTTTCTCCAGCTCGTAGATCTGCTGGTTAGTGAACGCCGTTCTCGACTTTCGCCGTTTCTTCGGCGGAGCGTGCTTGCCAAACAACGCCGCTTGGTCCCGTCGCCGTGCATCTGAACACAGAAAACAAAATTAATCAAAATAAATGCCAATATTACTGTTTACAATATAGATATTGAATTGTTCCTGAATACAGAAAAGAAATAAAAATTAATTAAGTGTTAATATTACCGTTCATAATATAATTATGAAATTATGCTTGATAACAATAAACAAAAATAAGTGTCAATATTTCTGCTCATACTATTGTCATTGAATTGTGACTAAACACAGAAACAGAAAAAAAAGAAACTAAGCATTAGTACCAGGTTGATATATCCAGTTATATCTGAACATAGAATAAAGCTATAAGAGTAATTAGTGCAATTCGTTTGAGTCTGGCTCAATACAGAAAACAATTAAAATAATTATAGGTTTGAGGCATGGAATTTCAGTGGCGTCAGCATGAAAGCACCGTTGGGGGGGGGGGGAAGAGAGAGAGAGAGAGAGAGAGAGAGAGAGAGAGAGACAGACAGACAGACAGAGACAGACAGACAGAGGTGTGCAGAAAGAAAGAGAATTTACCTTCCTTTCTTCATCCCCTCTCCCGCGCCCATCCATCCACCCTCTCTCCACTCCCTCCCACCCCCCTCCAAAAATAATTTAATGTTTAAGAACTTGGTATATTTTGTTTTATTTTTTTAAATGTCCGTCGGCTTAATTAGTACCGTTCTTTGAAGAGGAAGAGAAGAGCGGTGGGAAGGAACGACAGGACGACTAGTAAGTTGTGATTTCTATATCACCAAAATCTCATATTTTATTATTAAGAGGGCACACAAACAACTAACAAAACGAGTTGTCTCCCGAAGTCGCACAAATTAATTTCACGAAGAGAAAGGATGCCTTTGGGGCAAGAGAAACAAAATAATTAAAAATCAGGAAACGTTAAGACAGCGAGCATGGAAAATGACAGTATTGAAGCACAAGCCGGCCGTTCAGTTCTCTATTTCATCATTAACTCGCCCGTTCTTGTAGTCGAAATGTAAATAATCTTTACCACGTCAGCGAATTAATGCAAACGTTTTTTTTTATTAATATATATGATGGGTATGGACGGGACAGACACACACGAATTTTAAAAAAAGGAAAGGGGATCTATCGGCAGAAAGACAAGCATATATATCCATATTCAAGAATACTTTCAGTATTGTATTTCAAACAGAGATAGTAAGGCATATAAGTTTATAGCTCCTTATATAACCCATCTAAGTATTACCCACAACTGATGCAGGGCGACAAAGCATTGTGAGGAAAAGAGCCCTGGAATAGAATAAGTACAGTGTAAGTGTAACTGGACTAGACACACAAAAGAGACAATACAACGATGCATATACAGGAACACGCGCGCTCGCACGCACGCGCACACACTGCATCATCTCTGGTATATTCAGTGGAGAGAGAGAGAGAGAGAGAGAGAGAGAGAGAGAGAGAGAGAGAGAGAGAGAGAGAGAGAGAGAGAGAGAGAGAGAGAGAGAGAGAGAGAGAGAGAGAGAGGGGGGGGCGAAGCGCAAAAGGGTAACAGAGCAGAGAACCATTTTCCCCGCCCCCTCGGAGTCATTTAATCAAGCGTCCCATCACGCCCAACTCCTGATTACAAGGAGCGCCGACACTGGAGAAGGACATCACACGCGCTGATGACGGGTGGACGTTTGGATTTACACCCGACATACTAAACTAATAGGCCCTGGACACCCTGGGGGCAACTCGGTAATGTCGGGCTTCCCAATCATCACAAATAAGACTCAAAGGTTGGTTAGAAATCATTGTCCGTGATGTTGATATCCAGTCACTTCGGAAAAGTTTTGTTCGCTTTAAATATTTACACACTAGCCTTTGCAAAGAGTACATATTTACGGTTTGTGTGTGTGTGTAGGTGTGTGTGTGTGTGTGTGTGAATGTGTGTGTTTTAACTGGGGGTAGGACGAGAGGAGTAGGCTAGTAAGTAATCTAGCACCTTAGCCTACTACTGACATCTTATTTAAGCTGATTCATAAAGTTAATTTCAGCTAGACAACCTTAACGCAAGATGACTATATATTTATAAGCCAATTTGAGTGCTCATAGTTCACAGCTATAGTAGTTCAGCAAGAGTTAAAACCTTACATGAATGAGTGAGTGAACGATCGAATGGATTAAATAACGAGCAAACATTATAAATACACGAAATAATCAGTAAAGCAAAAACGAAAAAAATAGTAAATAAATAAGCGAACAAAATTACGAATATAATAATGAATAAAAACAGAAATATGATTTTTTAAAAATTAAACATAAACTTACTTTAAAAAAAAAGTTAAACAAATAAATACAAGTACATAAAAAATGAAATAAATATATGTTTAAAAAATCAATATATAAATACAGTTGGAGATTCTCTGTTGTCGATTGCTTGTAGATTCTTAAAAAAATGTGTATTTCAAATAATATTTGCACTGAATGGACAATAGCCATTTTTGCATAACCTTATGTAAACTTAGATTATATAAATAATTATTGTGAAAGGAACAATCAGACAAAAATGTCCGGCCGGGTATTGGACTATCGAGTCGTAAATCTTCTTCAACTGTTTTTGCTAAAACGCATAAGTTATGCAATTATTTGGTTTTTAAAAAAATATAATTATGCAGCATTGTCGTTTGTTTTTCCTGTAAACGAAAAAAAAAAAACCAACGTTTTCTTTCATATGAATTGTTCTTAAAGCGCGTTTTTCAAGTTCGAAAGGTGACAGTTGGAGTCAAGCTTATAAACTTTTATTAATGTTTTTTTCCTAGAAAATTGGGGTGAAAATACAAATTTTAAAAAAAAAATTATTCATGGTCGCTGTAGTAGTTAGTCAGAGTAGCGTTTTATAAGTGCAGGGAAAGTTAGGTGTATTACAGTTGCAGGTGTGTCGGATTAGATGAGACCCAGTATTTTATCCAGGTTCCCTTCATACATCGCACTGAGGTGCTAAGCCCCTTGTAACGAGCAGACAAAAAGAAGAGAAGGGACCATGGGTAAGACCACAGCATACTCCAGACCCATACTTTGAGCTGCAGTGCGCAGGCCGTGAGAAAGACAGAGATATTAAGAGACAGAGACCGAGATACTGAGAGACTGAGACAGGCACAGACAGACCGAAGGAGAAAATGTGTGGATAGTTTCATATTATAATTAAGACAGCAACACAAAAAAAGTTTTTAATACAATTTAATAAAAAGACTATATTCGCTCAAATGCTGTAGAAAAAAACAACCCAACAACATGGTTTGTCACCAGAAACGTAGTTCCATAATTTCAAATAGTTTGACACCGGCTTGTCCTCAGTATCGTGATAATGAGCTCCTTCATGTTTAACTTCTTTGCAAAAAAATCCCTGCTTTGTCTACAGTGTCGTAACAATGAGTTCCATCACGTTTAAACTGATTTGACTATGCAGTGTCTTCAGTATGGTAACTACGAGTTCCATCATGCTTAAATGGTTTTGATTAACTGACATGATGAACCGCCTGCGGCGAACAGAAGGTACCAGACGGCGCTTCTGGTGCATCCCCCACACCCGTGCCCATTGCCACTAATACCCCACAACTCAAGTCCCCCACCCTCCCTTGCATGTAATTAATGCACGTAGAAGACTATGCCTTTCTATTTTCTTCGACGTTCAGTAAAATATCAACCATGCTCCTCAGTACCATACTAAAACAAAGAACTCCTAAAGGCCCGCATACAATTTTTTTTTAACTAGTCGTGATTGTCAACAAATAAAATCAGGACGAAGTAGTCCATAAAACCCCTTGGGGCATGTGGACACAAAAGCAATACAAAACGAAACATACAATACTAATAATAGAAAACTTGAAATGCTTTTTTTTAAAAAAAAACAAAAACAACGCTTACATGCACACATATTAGTCCCCTCCCCCCCCCCCCCCCAAAAAAAAAAAGTAATAAATAAAATAAAAAGTCTGTTTACGGTAACATAGAGAAAAAAAATAGTATCGGTAGGTTGTGTTTCCCTCCCCCCCCCCTCCTCCTCCATCAACCCATTTTTAGCAACGAAACGGAAGTTTAACATTAGTGACGACCTTTTACTCCTTCTTGCTTTGAGCTTACCTCCCTTTTTTTCAATTGCGGAGCGCAAACAGTTCAATTTTAATGCCATTTTTGGGCTTTTTTCTTTTTTTTCCCAGACGATCCCCACCAAAATGTGTGACAAAAAATAGGGTCGGTAAGGATACCGTCAAAAGACTTTTTTTTGGGGTGGGTGGGGATGGGGTTGGGGGTGGGGGCTTTAAATGTAATGCAATGTAATAAATGTAATGCTTTTAATCTATTGTTGGTAGTAACCTAATTCAATAACAACAAAAGGACATGTTTTCCAGGTGGGGCCGGGTAGCTCAGTTGGTAAGAGCGTCTTGCTAGTAACCGAAAGGTCGCTGGTTCGAATCCCGGATTGGTCAATGTGTGATCATATTATTTTCCCCCTTACCAACAACTGGCCCGCTGGTGTCAGTATAAATCGGTCCAGTAGTCACCTATATGCGAAAGTGTCGTGTGACTATAATCTACAAACAAACAAACAAAAAAAACATGTTTTCCATTTTCTCCCCAAATCTCATTGCACTGAGTGGCGAATGGGTGTCTTTTTTTCTTCTTATTTTTCGATGTTCCCCACGATTCCTTCCCCCAAATAACTGCGTTGTTCACGTAGCTTATCCACCTATCCGCCATGGTAAACAAAAGACTTATTATCTATAATGATGATGCTATTTTATAATTAGTCCATCTTGTGGTTTTATAGCAACCTGCACGACACACTTTGCACTGTAGTATTTGTGACATAAATGACTTGACTTGGTGGCTTACAATGAGCTGTAACTTGTGGACACCAGGGCTATACAAAATTTTCATATCCTCCTCCTCCTCTTCATCATCAGGCACTGTGGTCTAATGGTAGTGCTTCGGCTTGAGGATCTGAAGGTCCCGGGTTCGAGCCCTGGCCGGGCCATTGTGTTGTGTCCCTGGGAAAGACACTTTACTCCTGTTTTCCTACTCCTTCGGATGAGAGTATAAACCGAGGTCTAGTCTGTGTGTCGCATACATTCCATCATAACGGACTTTAAAGATCCTGACGCTCATGTCCTAGACGGGTGAGTGCCGGTAACAAGAACACACCCAGCATGCACTTGGTCCTTCTCCCCCATCCCTGGCTGCCCAGGATTGTGCTCAGTTGTCCGGTCGTCAGACCATGCGCCAAAGGCTGCGGGTGGGCGTCTCGGACGGTTTGAGTTAGATCCTGTATCGGCCAGCGCCTTGATCCTTAGGCTAAGGCGCCTTATAAATGACGAACATTATTATTATTATCATCATCGTCGTGCATGAAACTCCAACACAATCAACTATTATAAGCTTATACGAACTATAAAATAATAATAATCATGGCCGCCGTCTCTACGTCTAGAGAGCCAGCCTGTGACGTCACGTCTGGAACGCCCTCCAGTGATGCTCTGACCGATTGCTGCCCTTTGCTTTTAAGAGTCTTGGTTCGCCTCATTGTAGAGAATAATATTGTTAGTTGTTCTCCTAATTCTGACAAATGTGTTCCACTAACATAACAAAATTATTCCACTAAAATAAGAATAGTGTCTAATAAAAACTGGAAAATTTTAAACTAATTAATCCATCCTACCGATGTATTACTAAAATACTGAATTAACATGAATTAAAAATAAATACCAAAATAAAAATAAATAAATAAATATATACAAAAACACACACAAACGAGAAGTTTCAGAATGACATCGCACGCGCGTGCCTGCGTGAAAGAGAGAGAGAGAGAGAGAGAGAGAGAGAGAGAGAGAGAGAGAGAGAGAGAGAGAGAGAGAGAGAGAGAGAGAGAGACTTTGAAACTTTGAAACTTTTTTATTAGGGATAAAGATTTTAGACTAATGATACAGTCTAATCTTCCAATCTGTCCCTTAGGAAATTAACATAATAATAATTAACCTTTTTAACTTTAACTTGGAAATCACATCACGCACACACACACACACATGCACACACAATCACACCAACATCTTCATCATTATCTTTAAACAATTTTAGGCAACCATCCTTCCTCCCCATATCCTTCACCCTTATAATAATAATAATAATAATAATAATAATAATAATAATAATAATAATAATAATAATAATAATAATAAAGTAAATAAATAAATAAATAAATAAATAAATAAATAAATAAATAAATACATGAATGACTGTGTTGTCATAGATGTTATTATACATCACTTTTATAATTAATTTTGCAGATGCCTACATATTTTACATTTGAAAGAAATAGAGAGAGAGAGAGAGAGAGAGAGAGAGAGAGAGAGAGAGAGAGAGAGAGAGAGAGAGAGAGAGAGAGAGAGAGAGAGAGAGAGAGAGAGAGAGAGAGAGAGAATACGCAATCCCATCAGTGTTATTCTTCCTCTAGCTTATCTCCTCTGTTCAAGTCGTTTTACCTCATCACATCCAGTGTGTCTGGCCTGCTGAATAAACTCGCCTTGCCTTGCCTTGAAGCGTACGATGTTCACTAAGAAGGATTACGAAGTGTAGACGTCTTCATGCAAATGTAAAAAGAGAAGGCAAGGGCAGGATTTACAACAACAAAAGTTGTTTACATAACAATGAGACTGTTGACAAGCCTAAGCCACCCATTATTATGCCATTATCACTCTCCCAATTTCAGCCAGTTTTCTGAAGATTCCGCCGTCTCTTTTCACTATACAACTTAACACACCAAACAGCGAGAGAGGCAGCGAGACTAGTTAGTTATTCATTGCTTACAGGGTCCAGCGGACTGCAAAGAGCCGAATTAGGACCACAAAATCAAGACCACAACTTCGCTGAAAGAGGACTCACCCCTAATCCGCATAAAAGATCTGCTGAAACAAACCTAGTGGTAACACTGAAGGCACTCCACCAGCCGGTCACTTTACAATAAAGACATCCCACGCAGGGGGCGCTGAGGCTATACTCTAATTTATCGAACCCCCGTTTACAAAAACAAAATAGAATACAAACATCTTTATAAAATATCAACAAAACACATGCATATAAAATGCCTACATTGCTAAATAATAACATCATAGGAACCCCCAGTGACCATTTGGCAGAAAGCGTCTAATATTCCCAAGCTGATTCAACAGACCTCACACACAAATGAGGAGTTTTGTCTCGGAGAAGAGTTTTCAAGAAAAAGGGTAGGTGACTGGTCTAGAAAAGAAGAAGATAGTATAATAGATTGATAGAACAGAGTAAGAATGAGAAAGGACAATGGAGAGAGACAGCGACAGTGGGAATTTAAAGCACTAAATTTCCAGAAAGTGAAAATACTATTTATACTAAAAACCCCGGGGGGTGGGGTTGGGAGGTGGGGGGGGGGGGGCAGCGAGACACGAGAAAGACAGACTAAACACATAAACGGTACACACACACCCACACACACACCCACACCCACATACATTCCTCTTTTCTACCGCTAATAAACGCGTGCTGCGGTGCCGGAAAATTACTGAAGCGTTCTCGTCTCTAGCTCTACGTGGTGGAAATAATGATGGACTATACCTACTGGTTTCTGAACAACGTCCGCTGCACGCGCAATAAATGTGCTCTATGAACACCGGGCGCAATGAAACAGCTTTGACAATAATGAACAGCGGAATTCCCCGAGGTGACTCTCCGTAGTGAAGCACTCCTCGTTTCAACGAAGACACGTGTCTATCTATCTATCTATCTATCTATCTATCTATCTATCTATCTATCTATCTATCTATCTATCTATCTATCTATCTATCTATCTATCTATCTATCTATCTATCTATCTATCTATCTATCTATCTATCTATCTATCTATCTATCTATCTATCTATCTATCTATCTATCTATCTATCTATCTATCTATCTATCTATCTATCTATCTATCTATCTATCTATCTATCTATCTATCTATCTATCTATCTATCTATCTATCTATCTATCTATCTATCTATCTATCTATCTATCTATCTATCTATCTATCTATCTATCTATCTATCTATCTATCTATCTATCTATCTATCTATCTATCTATCTATCTATCTATCTATCTATCTATCTATCTATCTATCTATCTATCTATCTATCTATCTATCTATCTATCTATCTATCTATCTATCTATCTATCTAATCTATCTATCTACCTCAACCTGTCTCCTTCAGCCCAGTCAGCTCTATCAGCGTCCTTTGGCAGCAGATCTGGCACGTGCTTTGATTTCCATTCTTTGACGTTTTCTAACCAGCTTTTTTTCTATCGACCACGTCGGCGACCTATTTCTACATCACTGCGAGGGGTGCTCTTTTGACAGTGCAAAAGCAACACTACCGGACCTTGCCAGTTGCCTTCTCTTGGCGGTGACCAGCAAAAAGGTTCAATGTAGGCGCAACGAGACTTTTCGACAACGAGTGTCGTATAGGCTTTACATTTGGCGGTGAATCAGCGTGCCTCTAATAGTTAACATGTCTAGGTCCTAGAGGCTAAGGAGACCGAAGGATTGCCGTTGTTAGAAGTGGATCAGCTAGTTAAAACTCCACACGGAGTATCAGATACAGTAAACTACAATTCTATTGTCCGGTTAAGAACAAGAAATTTGCCTACAGATGACGAGTCTGTAGGCTTTGGGTTTAAGATTACTTCGTGTTGTTCACTACACAAGCGGAAGAAAACCTCTGCTGCATCATAATCTGCTGTCGCCACAGTGAAATTCCAGACGGGAGACAACAAACGGTGGTGTAACTAAATCACACACGAGTTGGTAGTTTCCACCATACAGATCCTGACATATCTTATCGCCTACAAGTATTTCAGAGGTAGAATCTGGTAGGTTGCCTATACCCAGAATGCGGTCTGCAGAAGTGGATTCCCAATGAGAAAACACTAAAAAGTGTCCACTTAATGATTAGTCTTTAAAGTTCACGCAATACATGTAGAAGGTTAAACCTTGTTCTTCTCTCCCAATGAAATTTCAGGAGCAAACTGTACTGTAGATTATAGTCACACGACACCGAAGCGTATAGGCGACTACTGGTCACATTATTCTGACACCAG
Organism: Oncomelania hupensis; assembly: GCA_036898135.1. Classification (NCBI taxonomy): domain Eukaryota; kingdom Metazoa; phylum Mollusca; class Gastropoda; order Littorinimorpha; family Pomatiopsidae; genus Oncomelania; species Oncomelania hupensis. Next base: position 21,248,314 of record CM072511.1, on the reverse strand, counting down.
CGAACCAGTGGATGGTAAGGGGAAAATGATATGGTCACACGTTGGCCAATCCGGGATTCGAACCAGGTACCTTTCGGTTACTAGTAAGCCGCCCTACCAACTGAGCTACCCGGCCCCACGAGCGCATGGGCTGCCCCGTATTAAGGTTATGGCGGGCTCCAAGCAAGGTGTCACGTCAATTAACAATATTATTTGAAACTAACACTATACTATAGTTATAATTACAGCGGTTAGGTTAAGTGACTGATGTGACAGTAACGGCAAGAACTTAAGAATTATTTATCGTCCCTTGCCATCAACCCACTTCCAATGTCGTAGTTTTAGACTTCCATTGTTCTACTTTTTTCTTGATCACAAACTGGAGGGGAGTCAGATCAGAGAGTGGGAGATCGGAAGTAGTGGGGAGGGGGGGGGGGGGCCAGCTATCATCATCAGGAACACCATGCTTCAGTTTCTCTCCTCAAGGTCTCTACAAGCTCAAATCACAGCAGGATTGAAAGCTAAGAAGGTAAGATGGCAGTGGGAATTGTCTTCCCGAATTATCATTACCAACGTTGTCATCGATGTCGTCTTCCTTCTCCTCCTTTTCTTCCTGTATCTTTTGCCCGGGCCTCCCAAGGCGACAGACCGGCAGCGGGAGGCTCGAGCTCGAGCCAAGATGCAATCCTGGCTGTCAGAGTATTGAATCACGAGTAAGCACCGCCATAGAACTGCTCCGTCTTCCAGTCAGCCAATGGTGACAGCTTACATTGTTAGCAGCGTCAGTGTCAGAAAGGGGATAGGTCGCTTCTTAGCCCTGCATTTTATCAAGTTACGTCTGTCGTCTAGTATAGTTCTGCCTTCTTAGTATAGTTCAAGACTGCATGCATGAGAGCCCAATATGTATTGGGGATCATTGACGCCATTCAACACTTTGCAATTGCTGTTGCAGGAGAATATGAAATCACATTTTGTCACCCCTGTTTAACTACGCAATTCATAATAAATTAAATGGCATGGGATCTACAATACCTTTTTGGAGAATAGCGGCGCGTGTAGCATATTGTTTTGCAAGAGAATAAGAAAATACAGTCAAATTAGTTAGTTAGTTATTCATTGCTTACAGGGTCCAGCGGACTGCAAAGAGCCGAATCAGGACCACAAAATCAGGACCTCAGCTTCGCTCTTCCCTGATCCGCATAAAAGATCTGCCGTAACAACCCTAGTGGTCGGTAGCACTGAAGGCTCTCCACCTGCCGGTCACTTTACAATAAAGACAACCCACGCAGGGGACGCTGAGGCTATACTCTAATTTATCGAACCCCCGATTACAAAAACAAAATAGAATACAAGCATCATTATAAAATATCAACAAAACACATACATATAAACAGTCTACATTGCCAAATAATAACATCATAGGAACCCCCAGTGACCATTTGGCAGAAAGCGTCCAATATTCCCAAGCTGATCCAACACACAAATGGGGAGTTTTGTTCCGGAAGAATTTTTAAGAAAAAAGGTAGGTGACTGGTCTAGCGAAGAAGAAGACAGTATAGTAGATTGATAGAACAGAGTAGGAATGAGAAAGAACAAAGGAGAAAGACAGCGACAGTGGGAATTTAAAGCACTACATTTCCAGAAAGTGGGGATACTATTTATACTGAAGCCCCCGGCACCCCCACGGGAGGATAATACAGTCAAGGGGATACAGTGGGGAAAACAACAACTACTACAACTACTTCTACTACCATTGAATGCTATACTCGCTTTATACCTAAATCGGACTCAAAGCACGGCGATCTGTAACCAACATATAGCCTCACATGTTACCGACACTCCTACGTACACAACAAACTTAAACATGTGGTGTAAAAGGCCAGTCGCTATATTAGAAGACGGAAATCGACATCGAATTTTATTAGTAAGCTTAAATATTAGAAAGACTGCGTCCAATACCGTTATTGAAGAAGGAAGGAAAACGAAGTAACCGGAGAAAACCCATCGGTGTCCTGAAAAGTCTCATACCTACTGTAAGTCAGATAAGTTCGAAGCCACGACCTTTGTGCTATCATTCCACCCCATCCATAATGCATCACACTTCGCTTGAAACTTTCGGTTAAGGCTAGCTTTGTTGATCAAGCAGTTAATTGTTTTCTCAGGATTTTGTCAACGCTTTGAAAGAATGTCTTGTATAGGAAATTCATCCATAATTCATCATAGCTGGCGTTATGCGAAGGTTCCCACAGAAAGAAGATTATAAATCGTATGAATGAATGCAACGGCCTAAAACGTGTGAAAGAGAATGTTTAACATGAAAGGTATCGTGAGTTATCAAGCGTATCAGTCACGTCATTGAGGCAAATGACGACAAAAGAGTAGATGACATCAAAACCTTTTAACACGAGCTAACAATGCACTGTTTATGGCAGTTCACGTTTCGAGATGAACTCATTATAAATGTAATGTGGGGCGGTGGTCTATTTGTGCGGCGATGAGTACTAAAGATGCGTTGAGTTATGAATTTTATACTGCGTTGCATTATGGGATCAACGCAGCGACTCCTTGGAAAACGGATGTAATTTCAGATGCTACCGCTTTGGTCTACAAAGACCTACCAGGTGCAGAGTTGTCCTGCGTACAAGGCTACGAGCTCATCATAACTCGCGAGCTCCGTCCAACATTAAGTACTAAACGCATTTCGCTACTCAAAGCTTTTAGGTGATTGCATTACAAGCTCAAATCACAGCAGGATAGAAAGAAAAGACTTCTAAATATCTATTGGGGAAAGTTTTAGCAATTTGTATTTTTAATTTCTTTTTTTTTCTTCCCTTTTTTGTTTGTTTTACATTTGGCATAATTATTCATTCTAAGATATACTACTGCCCAACATCAACATCGCCAATCAAATTAAGATTATTACATCAAATAATGTGCCGCATTTTCTCCTGCTTTGAAACCGTCTTTACGAACTCCCAACTGTCACCATCGTAGTCGTCATCATCACCATCACCATCATCATCATCATCATCACCATCATCATCATCATCATCATCACCACCATCATCATCATCATCATCATCATCATCATCATCATCATCATCATCATCAATCATCATCATCACCATCATCATCATCATCACCACCATCATCATCATCATCATCATCATCATCACCATCATCATCATCATCACCATCATCATCATCATCATCACCATCATCATCACCATCATCATCATCATCATCATCAATCATCATCATCAATCATCATCGCCATCTAATTGCCTGTTCAGGAATGAGGGCAGAACATGTGCCTTTCATTAAAAGATGAATGAATGACCGGATGTTTAAAAGCTAAAGCCTATATCGCGTCTTTATTACCCCGCCACTATAGCACGTTCGGTGCGTTTTTGTAACGTTCAGGTATCCTCCTGTGACCCCTCTCCCTCCATTCCCACCACCACCACCACCACTCCACACACACCTCATTCAACCTAATTCGACCCTCATCCGCCCCCCCCCCCTTTACCTCCATCACCCCACACACATCAAACAGATCAAGTAAAAGATTTACATGACTGTGAAAACCAAAGACACAGAAATCAGGACCGCTGCTTTATTAAAATATGAGACTGACAGATTGCATCTAAAATATTTTTTTTAAATAGTGAAAGTGAATTGACTTTAAAAAAAAATCTAGGCAAGCCACAACTGATATTCTTAGGTAGCTAAAATTGGCACAAATGCACAGTATTATTGCAACAATAGAAACTGTCTTTGGTAGTCTGCATCTGTCCGTATCGTGGCCATCAAAGAACATGCGCCAATATTGCAGTTGGTTTTGATTCGTACAGATCATAGCAGAGAATAGAATCCGCAATCTTCAGTCAAATAGCAGCATGCAGGTCGTCGTTGTAGCTCCTCTAACCACTACTGACATCAATGCAATCGGTGTATTAATTGACCGAAGGACATGACTTTTGCGTTTCCCTCATGCTCTGCATGATAGTTTGTCCCACTTTTGACCCACCTACTGCAAAGACAGGTAGAAGGTCTGAAGGAGGTAAAACACATCAGATTAGAGGTTTCTCTATACATGATTTAAAAAAAGAAAAATAACTTTCGTCAGAAGTTACAAGCCAACAAGCCACCTACAGTACTGCACGGTGAAATATCAGTAGATTTTAACGACATATCACATTTCACGCTCTCCAAGCTGTTTTGCATACAATCAAATGATTTTAACAACAGCGGCGTTTTGGCAACGAGGTGATAATGATTGAGAAGGATCTTTACACGAATAGACCAAACACACTTTCTGTTCCATGCTCTTGATTTATTTAAGGGTTTCTTTTCTATGAAAAAATAGAAAAGAATCTCTTTGAATCTCTTTGAGGACCAGCACTATATACATATAAATAGAGAGATATAGGAACAGTTCATGAACAGGGAAACCACCCACGAGCAAAGCGATCTGAAAAAGGTCAAAACTGTACTTCAAAACAAACCGCATAACATAAAATTAAAGTTCTACCTGTATACTTTTACTTCTGGGCATTTCCTATACCCAGCACAACACCAGCGAGCTCTGTGGGTTCGGGCATTAAATAGAATAGACCCAACGTTTCCCGGCGTGTCGTAAGAGGCGACTAACAGGGGTGATGTTAGCACGGCATCACTGGGCGAAAGTCTTCTACACAGAAGTCACCGGCCAGGGCGGAGGAACCTCACGTTACTACAGGTTCAACGACCATGTGCTCAGGGCCAAGGCGAGCCACACTGTATTCGTGGATTTCGGCTGTGGCCAACAGCCTGGAGAGGATTGGGCACCGCCAGGTCTTTTTTGCCCAAGACACACTACATGATGACACAATCCACTAATTCCATACCGGATCGGTCGTCGCCCGGGCCGTCACCCGGCACAAGGACCGCGCCTTCCGTTGGCCACCAGGACGGAGGTGTTAAGTATGCTACTGATGGACAATATAGCAAGATCCGCACGAGAAACAACATCGTCATAGGAACCTGGAACGTCAGGACCCTAACTGCGGAAGGAAAATTAGAAGAACTGGCCCACGAGTTGGACCACTATCGATGGAACGTTCTAGGTATCAGCGAACTGCGATGGAAAGGCCTAGGTGAAACAACGACCGACAAAGGCCACAAGCTCTATTTCAGCGGTAGGGATGACAGGCACGAACACGGCGTTGGATTCTTGGTCCACAAGAACATTCTAGCGACTGTCATGGGTTGCCGCCCAGTCTCCAGTAGACTCATTACCATCCGCCTGAGAGCAGCCCCTTTCAACATCACCATCATCCAGGCCTACGCCCCAACATCAGACTATGACGACAGCGAAGTGGAGGATTTTTATGAAAATCTACAGGCGGTCCTTGACCAAGTGCCGAAGAAGGACATAGTCATAGTGCAAGGCGACTGGAATGCCAAGGTTGGCCAAGATGCGCACCGCAACTGGGGAGACACATGTGGACCCCACTGCAACAACGAGACAAATGACAGGGGTCTGAGACTCTTGGAGTTTGCCAGATACAACAATCTGGTACTGGCAAACACGCTTGGTCTCCACAAAAACTCCAGACGATGGACATGGCACAGTCCTGGCGGGGAGCATCACAACCAAATAGACTACATCATGGTCAAGAAACGCTTCAGATCAAGCATCAACATTGGCAGGACACGTACTTTTCCAGGAGCAGACATCGGAAGTGACCACGATCTCGTGATGATGTCTTTCCGGCTCCACTTGAAGAGAGTAAATACAGCAAAGTGCACTAGACTGAAGTTCGACCTGGACAAACTGCAAGACCCGGAGGTGGCAGAACTATTTCAGGCCACAATTGGAGGGAAATTTGCACCACTGCTCATTTTGGGGGCTGGTGAAGTAGATGTCAACACCATGACCACCACCTTCAACTCAGCTGTGACAGATGCCGCCACTGAGATCCTTGGCAAGCACCGACCAAAGAAGAAGCTGTGGATCACACCTGAACTTTTGGATCTGTGTGATAAACGAAGAGAGATGAAAAAGAAAAAGAACACCTCACAGGGAGCTGATGTCTACCGAAAAATCAACAATGACATCCGAAAAGGCATGCTCACAGCAAAGGAGAACTGGATAGAAGATCAATGCCAGGAAATAGAGAACAGTCTGAACAAGAACAACAGCAAGAAGGCCTACCAGACTGTGAAGCGACTGACAAGTGTCAAACAGCCCAAAGTCTCCACTATCCAAAGCAAGTCTGGCATATGCCTTACAGAAGAACAAGAAGTCTTGGACAGATGGACAGAGTACTGCTCTGACCTTTACAACCATACACCAAATGGAGACCCATCAGTTCTAGCATGTCCAGAGAACAGAGAAGAAGAAGAAATCCTCCCAATTCTCCGGGAAGAAGTTGAGGCAGCAGTGCAAGCGCTAAAGAAAGGGAAGTCAGCAGGAGTGGACAACATACCCGCGGAACTGCTACAAGCAGGAGGAGAAGCGATGATTGATGCCCTCACCATTATCTGTAACAAGATCTGGCAGAGTGGGGAGTGGCCTATACCATGGACCCAGTCGCTTGTCATCACTCTTCCCAAAAAAGGTAACCTTCAGGAGTGTGAAAATTACCGCACCATCAGCCTCATCAGCCATCCCAGCAAGGTCCTCCTGAAAATAATACTCAACAGGTTGAAACCCCAAGCTGAACAAATCATAGCTGAAGAACAAGCAGGATTCAGGGCAGGGCGAAGTACCACTGAGCAGATTTTCAACCTCAGAATAATCTGTGAGAAATACCTACAGCACCAACAACATCTATATCATGTGTTCATAGACTTCAAGAAGGCGTTTGACCGAGTCTGGCATGCAGCTCTATGGGCAACAATGAAAGTGTACAACATCAGCCCAAAAATTATTGAAGTCATCAAAAGCCTGTATGACAAGGCTACCAGTGCAGTCCTCCACAACAGAGCCATCGGGAATTGGTTCAGAACAACAATCGGTGTGCGTCAAGGATGCCTACTCTCTCCAACACTCTTCAACATCTTCCTAGAGCGCATCATGTCGGATGCTCTTGCAGACCATGAAGGCACAGTCAGCATAGGGGGTAGAGCAATCTCCAATCTTCGTTTTGCAGATGACATTGATGGATTGGCTGGAGAGGAACAAGAACTTGAACAGCTGGTACAGAGGCTTGACACCACCTCCAAAGCCTATGGAATGGAAATAAGTGCAGAGAAGACCAAAATGATGACCAACAACACCAATGGCATCAATACGGACATCAAAGTCCAAGGCCAATCCCTCGACACAGTGCATAGCTTCAAATATTTAGGAGCCATTGTATCAGACAATGGGTCCCGACAGGAAGTCCTCTCCAGGATCGCACAAACAACTGCTGCCCTGACAAGGTTGAAGCCCATTTGGAAAGACAGGACCATCAGTCTACATTCCAAAGTAAGACTGCTGCGCTCCCTTGTCATCTCCATCTTCCTATATGCTTGCGAAGCATGGACCCTCACAGCAGATCTCCAACGAAGAATACAAAGCATGGAGATGAGGTGCTACAGAAGACTTCTGGGCATTTCCTATACCCAACACATCACCAACGACGAAGTCCGACAGACCATCACACAAGCTATTGGACAACATGATGACCTGCTAACAGTGGTGAAGAAACAGAAACTTCGGTGGTATGGCCACGTCACCAGATCATCAGGCCTTGCAAAGACTATTCTGCAAGGCACAGTGCAAGGAGGTAGAAGAAAAGGGAGACCGAAAAAGAGGTGGGAGGACAACATTCGAGAATGGACTGGTTTGACACTGAGCGAAGCCATCAGGGCTGCTGAGGACAGAGAAAGATGGAGTATGCTGGTTAAACGATCATCTGTGGTGCCCCTACGACCTTCGGGTTACGGGACAGGATAGGATAGGATAGGATAGCACAACACCAACGACGAAGTCCGACAGACCATCACACAAGCCATTGGACAACACGATGACCTGCTCACAGTGGTGAAAAAACGGAAACTCCGACGGTATGGCAAAGTCAACAGATCATCAGGTCTTGCAAAGACCATCCTGCAAGGCACAGTGCAAGGAGGTAGAAGAAGAGGGAGACCGAAAAAGAGGTGGGAGGACAACATTCGAGAATGGACTGGTTTGACACTGAGCGAAACAATCAGGGTTGCTGAGGACAGGGAAGGATGGAGTACGCTGGTTAAACGATCATCTGTGGTGCACCTACGACCTTCGAGTTACGGGATAGGATAGGTATGCTTAAAAAAAACAGTATAGTGATTTAAGAATGTATTTATACCTATCAATATATGTGTGAATGTGTAAAAGTTGAATGAAAAAAGTACACTTGTGCACGAACTCCATGTAGTAATGCGCCATCGGGAACTGACTCAGAATAACAATCGGTGTGCGTCAAGGATGCCTATTCTCTCCAACAGTCTTCAACCTCTTCCTAGAGCACATCGTGTAAGATGCCCTTGCAGATCACGAGGGTATAGTCAGCATAGGAGGTAGAGCAATCTCCAACTTTTGTTTGGCGGATGACATTGATGGATTGGCTGGAGAGGAACAAGAACTTGAACAGCTGGTACAGAGGCTTGACACCACCTCCAGAGCCTATGGAATGGAAATAAATGCAGAGAAGAACAAAATGATGACCAACAACACCAACGGCATTAACAAGGACATCAAAGGCCAATCCTCCAACACAGTGCATAGCTTCAAATATTTAGGAGCCATTGTATCAGACAACGTGTCCCGACAGGAAGTCCACTCCAGGATTACAAACTACTGCTGCCCTGACAAGGTTGAAGCCCCTTTGGAAAGACAGGACAATCAGTCTACATTCCAAGGTAAGGCTGCTGCGCTCTCTTGTCATCTCCATCTTCCTATACGCTTGCGAAACATGGACCCTCACAGCAGATCTATAACGAAGAATACAAAGCATGGAGATGAGATGCTACAGAAGACTTCTGGGCATTTCCAACACCAACGACGAAATCCGACAGACCATCACACAAGCCATTGGACAACATGATGACATGCTCACAGTGGTGAATAAAAGGAAACTCCGATGGTATGGCTACGTCACCAGAGCATCAGGCCTTGCAAAAACCATCTGCAAGGCACGGTGCAAGGAGGCAGAAGAAGAGGGAGACAGAAAAAGATGTAGGAGGACAACATTCGAGAATAGACTGGCTTGACACTGAGCGAAGCCATGAGGGTTGCTGAGGACAGAAAAAGATGGAGTACGCTGGGTAAACGATAATCTGTGGTGCCCAACGACCTTCGAGTTACGGGATAGGATAGGATTTATTGGCAAAGCGGCACGCAAAGGTTTTCCTTTTATTTTTTGTGGAGTAAAGATTTTGTGACTTTTACGTCTGAAGACAAGTTACAAGAGGAAAATGAGATACAACGCAACAGACGTTAAGAAAAAAAAAAGTTCTTAACACGTTAGTTAAACTGCTTCTTCAAGGAGTTCAAAGCCAACTGAAGAATCGAATTCCATATCTCATGTCCAGGTTGTTTGTTTTTTCCATTTGAGTTGGTAGAACTATAGAAGGCCAAACTGAGTTTACACACGAGTTTTAGATGTGCACGTGTCATTGGTAAATAAAATCTAACATTTCTTCACGGAGAAAAATCTCATTAATCAGTTCATTCAACGCCCATCGTTATTGTGATACAAAACATGCTTCAGCCTTGGTGTGTTGGATAGTTTTACGCGAATGTCACGCTTTTCGACGCTTGCGAACTTAATAAATGTGTTTTTAATTTAACCAGTAATGGATATGTTTTGGAATTCCTCCGTAGACATTTGGAATATTTAAAATAGTGGCAATCAGTTATCGGTACCCGTCACTTTAATAGAAATTTATTTATTTATTTATTTATTTATTTTTTAAATTATTATTATTTTTAGGGGTATATATCTTGAAGAAAGTAATTATACTAATTTAAAGGCATTGAAAATTGCTACGCAATTTCTAACAGTTTCCCCAAACATGCCCGCGCCCTTAAAACGAGTCTAAAAATAAATTAGTAGTCTTTGAAATAACAAACGAAGTGTTTTGTAACTTCTCTATCTTCTCTTTATTTATTAATTGTATTTTATTTATTTTGTTATATAATTATTACCAGTAATATCCTTTATTTATTTCGTTCGCTTTATATGAAGCAAAACTAGCGAACATTGAATTGTTAAAAGATTTCATGGGCGTGCATTCCGCCTTTTCCGTTTTGCTATTCACACAAGCCATTGGACAATATGATGACATGCTTACAGTGGTGAAGAAACGGAAACTCCGATGGTATGGCCACTTCACCAGAGCATCAGGCCTTGCAAAGACCATCCTGCAAGGCACGGTGCAAGGAGGCAGAAGAAGAGGGAGACAGAAAAAGAAGCGGGAGGACAACATTTCGAGAATAGACGGGCTTGACACTGAGCGAAGCCATGAAGGTTGCTGAGGACAGAGAAAGATGGAGTACGCTGGTTAAACGATCATCTGTAGTGCCCCTACGTCCTTTGAGTTACAGGATAGGATAGGATATGCATATAAAATATTTAAAGCAAAGAGACAATTACTTACTGTATACCTAATAATGAGAACTGAGATTGTTTAGGTGATTTCAAGGCCTTTTAAGCATTTGGAACATTGTTTAGGTTCATTCGGGAATCAAACCTCAACTACACACAATAAACAACATTCACCAAGCTGCGGAATAAGAATAACCTTTGGTGAGTGGGGAATGTGTAGATGCAATGCCGCAAATAAAACTACAACACGCCATAAACAAAACCACGATTATACAAATGGGCTGCCTCAAATGTAAACTAGAGGATCGAGAGGCTCTCATATAAAGACTATAGATTCAGGGGACAAACTCACAAGATACCAACACACCCCCGTCTCTCCCTCTATCATCTTCTCTCTCCCCAAACCCTCTCCACCATTACACACACACACACACACACGCACACACACACACACACACACACACACCCATACTTGTATTCATGTCAAAATGGGGTCCTTTGACGTACTTCGCGCCTCTTAGGCGGCGAATTAGGTCAACTTTCTTCGAAAAACGGCTACTTTTAGCAATTTTCCTCGCCTCTTAGAGACGAAGTAGGTCAAGTTTGTTCAAAAACACAGCTAGGATAAGGAACTTTCCTCGACGATTAGGGTAAGGCAGTGCCTCGACGATTAGGGTAAGGCAGTGCCTCGAAAAGGGTTAGGGTCAGGGCTAGTTGCAGCGCTGCAACTAGCCCTGACCCTTTTCGAGGCACTGCCTTACCCTAATCGTCGAGGCACTGCCTTACCCTAATCGTCGAGGCACTGCCTTACCCTAATCGTCGAGGAAAGTTCCTTATCCTACCCGTCTGGAAGATGCACTACAACTACAACAGGGCAAGTGTACTTGTAGTGCATGTGCACTACAACTACACTTGACCTGGTGTAGTTGTAGTGCACATGCACTACAACTACACTTGGCCAAGTGAACTTTAAGTGCACATGCACTACAACTGCACTTCGCAAAGTGAACTTTAAGTGCACATGCACTACAACTGCACTTCCATGCACTACAACTGCACTTGCATGCACTTAAAGAGCACTTCAGCGCATTTCAATGGAAAACAAAATGGGTTTACAAATTGGTACCCCATTTTTGTTTGTGAACCCATTGTATACTAAGTGTGCAAGGTTTATAAACCCAAAACGCCATGAATACAGCCCCACACACACACACACACACTCAAACACACAGCCGAGGTAACACAGTATTATCATGACTTTCCCGAGACGCCACCTACGTTATGCTGACAATGGGTCATATTTCGTCCCCATTTTTAAGTACTTTGAAGTGTTCGAACCCTAACCCAGCCCTAACCCTAACGGATCATTGTTCTGACGTCAAAACAAGTAGGCATGTCAATACAAGTTATGTAGATGTTCACTGATTTGTCCAGATAACGCTGTGTAAACAAGGACACACACAACATCACTCTCACACAAACACACACACACAATCTCTCTCATACCTACATTGGAAAAAACGAAAACAAAAGGCATGGTAATAGAAAAAGGATACAGTTAAAAACTAAAATATTAACTTATTAAGACTACACAAATCGGCTATAAGGCAACACAAGTCAGCTGTAAGACCTAATAGAAGTCGGCAATAAAACCAGCTAAACATAAAAAGGCTCTAAGACGATACATGCAGGCTATTCGGCAAGTAGCCAAGAGTGTACAAATTGCAATGCCAAGAAGGGTGATCCCACTATAAAGGCTTGATAATCCTTACAAAGCTTCTGACAACCCCATAGTTATTAAGCTCTGTCTGTCTGTCTCTCTCTCTCTCTGTCTGTCTGTCTCTCTGTCTCTGTCTGTCTGTCTGTCTGTCTGTCTGTCTGTCTCTCTCTCTCTCTCTCTCTCTCTCCCTCTCTCTCTCTCTCTCTCTCTCTCTCTCTCTCTCTCTCTCTCTCTCTCTCTCTCTCTCTCTCTCTCTGTGTGTCCATCTACTACATTTTAAGGCGGGTTTATTTTCCTCCTCATTCATTCTCATTAGCTGTTTGCAAGCATCGTTTTGCGTTTTTTGTTGCACTTGTTTGTACTGTTTGGTGTGTGTGTGTGTGTGTGTGCGTGTGTGTGTGGGGGTGTATGCGTGTGTGTGTGAGTGTGTAGGTGTGTGTGTGTGAGTGAGTGACTGGTTGGTTGGATGGTTTTCATCGTATTAATTTAAAAAAAATGTATAACCCCTATTATTAAACTCTCTCTTTGTCTTGCTAATAGTTGCTAAGGAGCTTTGCATCTCCACTTCCCCTCCCTCATCCCCGCTCCCACCATTCCCTCTCTCCTTTAGTTTTCATTGGCTTTTAATTTAAACGTTGCTGGTGTCCCATCGCCGTGGCTCGGTGGGAGAGCGTTCGCCTGGCACACCGATCAACCCAGGTTCCAACCCCGTGGTGGGCAAAAGATAAAAAGTGGTCATTTTCACTACGAGCAGCATGATTGCTCCGAGGGTTCAGTGTTTAATTAGGTCCTTACCCCCCTCCTTTCCGGGATGGCTATCCCCGTCTCCCTTATCGCCAATGGTGGGTGTAGACGTTAAACTTCAACGTTCATTCTGGCATTGTTTGCTTTTAAACACGGGTTTTAAGTGTTGTAGATTTTTGTTTCTTTAAGTTTGTTTGAATTTCTTTATGTTCTAAGTACTTTTTATTTTATTTTATTTTTTATATGATTTATTTTTTTTATTCATTTTCATTAATTCATTCCCGTTACGCCTCTTTAATTACTGTTTGTTTTAGCTCATAGCCTATTGTATTTAGTTCCATATGCAGCTGCGGCAAATAAAAATGTCAAGACCACAATTTATTTTCATTTTTCTTCTTACACTTCAAAGGTCCCTTGTCATGTCTTGGTGGTAACTCCAGACATATTTTAAACCAGCTCTTCTAATTGAATGTTAACAACAAAACACACAAAAGCAAAAAAGCTCCAATGACCTGTTTACAAGCAAACAAAATAAAGAAACAAATACCTTTCGTTTTTAAGTGTCAAAAATGTTCAGTTAATTCTCAACCAATGAGAATTTATTTTTGTTTAATGTCTTTTGGGAAGTACTGTGCACTACATAACAGACGAGAGAAAAAAACACAACGAAAACTTTCCATCAGTTATTTACAAAACAAACTGAATACATCAGAAATTCAGACCATTATCAAAATCAAGTATGAAAGCACAACCTCTTTTATTGTCCTAAAATTGATAAAAGGCATCACCCTTGCTGCACCACAAACATTGCGAAAAATTCTGCGAGAGCGTAACACAGTCGGCTGCACTGCACTGAGTCGTCAGCCCACAGTTTGTCATCGCTGATTGTGTTTGGAGTCCAAAAGGAGCACTTGTCAACCACAGCTTACTACCACTGGTCTTCTGTTTCAACCAAACAAACAGGCAGTCTGACGTATGTTAATTGACGCTGATACTTTAGAAATGACGACGCAGCCCTTCTCTGTTATGGCAATATGTCTCTTCTTTTCTTGTCTGTCGTTCTTTCTTTCTTTCCCTTCCTTCTTTCTTTATTTATTTATTTCTTCCTTTCTCTTTATATCCCCATGTGTGTAACATGTGACTGTGCATTTTGGAGGAGAAGTAGGAGGGGAGGGGAGGGGAGGGGGGAATAAAAGGGGAAGAGAACAAAATTCCAGTTTTTGTTTTAAATCGTCAAGCGCCACAGTCACACCTTTTTTTTAAAGCTACTGAATAGAAAGAAAAAAGGAAAGAAAGACAAAAATATTTTTTAAAACACATTGCGCATGATACGAAAATGAAAGGGGAGGAAATTAAAGAATGCAGTTACGAATGTTTGGATAACTTGGACCTAACCTTATATTATAGACTGATCACAAAAGGGAGGCATAAATTGATGTGGCTGTGAAAGTGTGTATTTCAATACAGAGGGAAAATGTCAACACATAATAAAACAAACGAGGAATCTAACTCTCCTTATGGACCGAGATGTGTACCCTAAAAGTAACCACACAGCGCAACTGAGATTAGACGAAGCCTTCTCTCACTCTTAAGTTGAAACAGTGAGAAGGCCTCGCCTCGTCTCGTCTCCGCTGCGCTGTATTTCCTAAACCATAACACATGAACCGTGGAAGCCGTCTAGAACTATATATAATAGCAAGCATGATACAGACGCACTATCAAAACACTTTCATCAATCTTCTTGTGCATGTTCTCAATAGGAATGTCCTGTTGTTGCTGTTGTAGTGCATGTTAAAATAACAAGATTCGGGGTTTTATCCGAAATCTAAACCGACCATCGTGCAAAACGTGTTTCGCTGGTGTACATAGAGACACACATTTACAGACAGACAGACAGACGGATAAGAAACAAATACCCCTCCACACACACACACACACACACACACACACACGCACGCACACAAGTAAGGTCAATATGAAAAAATATTTCAAGGTGACAATTTCAGGAAGATTGTCTACACATGTACCATAAAGACATACATGCTTGCATCTGGTGCGCTTTTCGAATAAGATTTTTCTAAATATATTTAAATTAACCTACTTCATGTTCAATATAACAATGTTTAATTTTCTTAATTACACAGACACTCACATACACACACATAAATAAAGTACACACACAGATACGCAAGCACACGCACACACACACACACACACACACTCACACACACACCCACACCCACCCACACACACAACCGAGTTATTCCGACAATAAAATACAGTAAAATAGGCTATGCTTTCAAGCCAACCGTTCCCTCGTGATCAATGTGCTGATTGTAGTCTCTCTACGTATGGGAACTTGGTCAATAGTCTCCTTTCTTTTTTTTTTGTGGACACATTGAAGAGGACGCAGATAGTCAGCGCACTTAAAATTTCTATACACTTTCTTGAGCTGAGCAGACCACTGAACTGGACAGCTGAGACAGGTGAGAAGGTAGACGAGGCGCAAGATAGGTGAAAACATTATCATCATCTCACTCTGAGAAAACGTTATCGCGTCCCAAACTTCAGGACTGTACGTTCTAAGAACACTGCCATTTTAAACAGTTGGATCTTATATGTACAGTATAATACACTTTCGGTTCATGCAGCAATGTGAGCAATATGTGTGTGCGTGTTTGTGTGTGTGTGGGTGGGTGTGTGGGTGTGTGTGTGTGAATGAGTGTGTGAGTGGGTGAACACAAATTATTGTTAAGTGTGTAATGAATGTATTTACTTCTTTTACAGTTTCGTGATTATAAGTGGACTATGTTTTTACTGCTTTACTTTCTGGATTTGATTGTCATGTGCTATAAATTAATGGTGCAATGTAGTGCCCCAGCGACCTTCGAGTTACGGGATATGATAGGATAGAATTGGATAGCAATGTAGAATGGTTTGTTTTCCAATCAAGTCTTTATAATTTTATATGTATTTATCCTTATGCGTAAAATGCTAAATAATTGTATGTCCTATTGTTTGCACCACAGTGGATTTCCTCTGTTGAGATAATAAAGTATTCGTATTCGTATTGGAATTGAAATGTGCTTTGGCGGGCAGTTAAAAACCCAGCATTGTGCACTCTAGCCGGCAGTAAAGATAATACTGTGATGCTACTGCACTGCCCCGCTGTTGCCAGTTTAATGGTTGTCGCGAAACTAAGCGTCTCTTAGCATGAGCAGCATTTGTATCTTCGTTTTTGTTTCTTGATGTTCATAAAAACAATGTTAGGGAACCTTACAATCTTCAATCTCGATTGAATTTTATAGTCTGCGATTTTTACATCTTCGTCGATCTAATATGTCACATACCCATTGCGTCCTATAGCAAATTGATGATTGGTTTCCATGACCCTAATACCTGGGAAGCAAAACGGAAAATCTTCACTGATAAGGGAGATTTTTTTAAAGGGAGGACATCACTCCGTCAGTCATCCTATACAGTTAACGACTTTAAGGCAAGCCGATATTAAGCTAGCCAGGAGGGTACAGAAACGTACCAGGAGATGCACGGACACAAAGAAGGTAGGCTACGCAAAGAACGGTCATAAGGAGATTCCCTTCTATAAAGTTACAAGACGGTCAGCGCGCAGCGCCCTCCAACGAGTAAGATGATAAATAACTCAAGGGAGATAACCGTCCGCTTAGCGATCTGTAAACAAGCCTCCTTTGCCGGACGCCATACCATCGCTTCCTGGCCGATATTCATGGAGTTTTGCATATAAGCATACTGTAATATGTCTTTAGAAGCATCAACATATCACAAGTCATTATAATACTTAAAATAAAATAAAAATCCGTCCGAATTTTAAAACGTGAAAGCTGAAACGATCGAGCCCCGTTCATCTGTGTAAATTTCTAAATTAACAGATTTTTCTTTAATTTTTTTTAACACCTATAAAATATGATAATTGTTTGAGGGAGTTGGTGTGGGGAAACACATTGACATGAGATAATAATTTGCTTGTACATTTTACATTGGAACTGTAAAAAGATAGTTGTTTTGTGTGTGTGTGTGGTATGTGTTTACACTGTATTCCTAGTAACATAGAAGAGAGAAATATTATGCACAATTTATGCACTTGATATGATTCATGGCAGTAACTTTACTAGCTAGTTTCCAGTTCATACTTTTTGTATGTATGTGTGTTGCAAATAACAAGAACTATGTTAAACACACACACAAATCAGATGATAGACACACACACAAAAGAATACACTTACACATATACATAAGAGAGAGAGAGAGAGAGAGAGAGAGAGAGAGAGAGAGAGAGAGAGAGAGAGAGAGAGAGAGAGAGAGAGAGAGCGCAAAGTGTTTTTACACACACTGACAATGAACAATGATCAAATTTAGTACTGTTACAATACAATTATTTATTATTCCGTTTGTTTCACACCAGTAGGCTTAAAAAACAAACAACCAATAATACATGCAAACGTATTTTAACTACCATAGTTGATGCAAAATGAAATAAGGTAGTGATGATTTTCAAGCTCTTATTGCATTTCGGTTAGGATTATGATAGGCTTTGAACTCATGCCAACATTAACATTTTGCAAGGAACAGATAGACATTGCTACAAACATGATTTCAAAACTATTCAGAACTTTACACACACACACTTATGATTCACACATTAGAAAAAAAATCAGAAAAGACAACATTACAAAAGGATGTACTAAAATAAAATTAAAAATAAAGTAATAATAACAATTAGTATAATAATAATAAAATAAATAAATAACTAAAAATAAATAAAGTTAAAAATAAAAACCAAGAACAACAACAGCAGTCAGACCTACGACATTTTAATCAAAGTGTTTTTGGTATTGCACTGAAACAATGTATATACACACATGCTCATAATCATGTTATTGAGCTCATTCATATTATCAGAGCAGTATTTAGAAACATATCATTTTGAGTAAAGTGCTCTTAATATCACACTGGCAAAAATGTAGTTGTCAAATCCTCATTGTCCTCTATCCTGCAATATCCTCTATATAACTATGTACATATACACAAGCACAAATACACATAACCATATTATTGCGCTCATTCATACAACCGCAAGCGTTTGTTTACTAAACACATGTGACAGTGCACAAGATAAGCCAGCAACAAAGGGACGTAATTATCATTTCAGCCGCTTGGCGGCGCTCGCGCTCATCGTTTCGCTATCCTAGGCCTTATGACCGTTCTTTGCGTAGTAGATATTCTTTGACGGACATCACGAATCAGCTGAAGGAGAGCGTCCATCTGCGCTCTTCACTGATTCGGGGTGGGAGCCAGTGACCGAAGGTCGTCGATCGGCCGTTACCGAAGTTGGAGGCCATTCTTCACGAACCTTTGGGTTCCATCTTCAAGCGCCATCGTGGGTACGTGTTCAGCTAGGCTAGCCTGGGCAAACAGATGCCAGATAGCTAGCAATATAGGCAAAGAAAACCATAATAACAATACTATTCCAGGTTAGTTAGTTTTGTTCTCATGTTAAATAAAGTTCATGCTTCCTTCACTGTTTATCAAATATTTAGCCACAGCGCATCTAGGCCGATTCCTAGATCTTTCAGACAGCATCCCACAAAATTGATTTGATCTATGTTTAGATTTGATCTCTTTCAGAGGGTCTGGTTTGAGGAGCACTTGGCAGAAGTGTTTAATTTTTATGTCAATGCGTGTAAGGTAAGCAAGTGGAAGGATGAAGAAATGATCATCAGCCATCACATCTATCATTCAATATATATTATTAACGTTGTATAATATGTTAATGCCATGTATCCTCGACGAAATAGGAACCATAAACTATACTTACGGGTTGTTATGGATTTTATATCTGAGACTGTAGGTCACGTACGACCTGATCGTTTCAGGCGCGACAATATGGAGCTGCAATAGCACAGACGCCGCCACGGCACGAGAAGCAGCAGTAGCACAGACGTCTCCAGAACACAGAGACAGCAACAACATAGATGCAGAAGTAGCACAGGGGCAGAGAGAAACAGACCTTTAAGTGAGATCAACAGCAGAGACCGAAGCAATGAAGTAAAGTCGCCAGGAGGCCAAGGCGGGTTATAGACATCTACGTTCATTCCCGCTTCAATACGATAATTCAAGATAAATAACAGATTTAATAATATCGCCAACTTTTTCACTCGCTTGGTCTACAGGGTCGTCAACAAATACTGGAACAATACAAGAATCAACAAGGCTGCAGTAAATTCGATTATTTAATTATCTCATCATCCATTATTATTCATAATCATTGAGTGAATAGCGAACCGTGTCATCATCATCAGCGTTTTTAGACTATAGAGCGCAAGTGCGAGCGTGTTCTGGTCTTTGGTGCTGCTATTCTCTGTCCAACTACGCACACCACCTATTACTATACTAAGATCTACGGAAGCAACCGCGGCAGGTGGTGCGGCATTCCCTTGAAATCATTACGTATTTGGGGGAAAGGGCCGCACGAATATCCTCCCGTGCGTTGACAATGGTTTACACCTATATAAACTGTCCTGAGCTAAGGAGAACGGAGGAGAACTGGACAGGTAAGATAGCCCTGTACACCCGGCGTTAGGTTCTTTAAGGGTGTCGCTCTCAGTCAAGTCAGCAAGGAGGTGTGGCTGATTTAAGGCGAAGAATATGCTAATCAGACTCCGCACGTGCGACCTTACAACACCACCCCATCAACTGCAGAGTATCAGAGATTAATCCCATACCTCTATTCGCTCATCTGCAATAAAATGAATAAACGAAATGCCTTAAAACCAGAATTAACCGACGGAGATTTTCAGTGGATGGATAATGCAATTATGCCATGCATGGGTGCACGCATAAACAACAAATTCCCAAATCAAACCCATACTTGAATCTCCTGTATAAATTTTCAGATTATTTTGATTTTGAATTAATTAATTATTTTCTTCTTTATATATTTATTTATGTATTGACTTATATATTTATTACAATTTTCTTATTTCTCGTTTTCAGCATTTCCAAGCATCAATCTAGCAGTAGGAGAAGAGAACCCGGGGAGATTAATCCCTACAAATCCTACAGTCACGGAGGTATATTCCAAAGAGTTTTATTTTCCCCTAGGAAGGGCTTTAGAGGTCTTGGATATCCCCAACTGTAGCTAACGACTTTGCACCGGAGTTTGCATGGAAAACGGAATATCTTGAGCTAATCTAAACTGTCCGGAGCAGTATTATATAGATATATATAAAACAGGATTAACCGTGATACTCCTATATCTGTCCACAAGCGCCGCTCGTAAAACAGTGATACAGGGGCAGGTAACTGCGATGGCCAGACAGCAGGGAATCTTACCTTCCTTGGATGTAGCGCCCTTTCGTAGCAGTAAATCAGATAAGACAAACATTCACTGAAGATCGAGATCTTAATGTCGACCGCAGCAGTTTAGTAAATGTTAATTAGCGACCTCTTTCTTTTATTTTGCTTTAATTGTCTTCCAAAACGATGTTAAAGTAAGGTACGACTCTACACAATTATATAATACATCTAAAATAATGTTAAACGAGTATAGTATAACTCAGATAATGTAACAGAATAAGAAAACTTGTGTACTTCTATTGTCTCTGTAATACAAATCTCCCAGCTGAAGTTAAAATAGAAACTCTGGAGATTACAGTATATAAAAGAGAGTAACAATTATCAACAGCAATATAAAACACGGTTTTCTGCGTTTCGTTGTACTTCTCGTTCCTTTACAAAAATTATATTAGAAGAGCAAAAATCAAGACTACAGACGACGCAGTTAAAAACTTAGAATTAGAATTTTTTTTAAAGGCCCCATAACTGGTACTAGATAAATAAAAGACAACAAAAAAGCTACTTAACTAGACTGAGAAGAAATAAAAGAAAGCAGTAGAAACTGAAAGAGGTTGCGGTAGGAGGGAAGAAACAGGAAGATAAAACACAAACACACAACATTATTTCATGAAAGCTATGTTATATGTATCCTTTATACACCTCTACAGGCCAATGCTGTGAACAGCCAATCACAAACTGCTGAAGGAAGAGCTGGAAACGATTGGCGATTTTGGAAAACCAAACTGAAGATATTTATCATTTTTCTTCTCAAAATACAAAAAGAAAGAATTCGTAAAAACAGTTTCCCAACACGGCAGAGGTGGGGAGGACTTAAAAAAAAATTCTCGAACTTGCTAATTGCCAAAGTTGATCCATCACCAAGCTCAACTGCGAAAAAAGGGGAGGAAAACGAGGCTCGTTGAAGATAAAAGGAACCCTAATCATCACTGCCCAGGGAACAAGCGCGAACTACCCCGTCTGGAACGGCGTACTCATTTGGTTGGTCGAGGTGGAGATGTATCCAAATGAGGATAGATCGATTGTGTCAAACGGTCTGCCAGTCTTAATCGCTCTCTCGCACGCCTCCCACGAGAGTAGGGAGGGAAAACGACCTCTACGTTACATTAGTTTGATTTCTACGTCAGTTGTTCAGAAGCTGTATCTCATTAAGCGCTCGATTTGACAACTATATTGCTATTGGCTGTTTTGCAGAATTCTATAGATTACCATGACGTCGCTACAGTGTTTGTTATTTAAAATGTGATTTGCTTCTGCATTCTGTTTGGTGGGCTTGCAATTCTAGACAAAGTATGTTATAGGCCAACGCTGCGGTCGATGATGATGATGATGATGATGATGATGATGATGATGATGATGATGATGATGATGAGGAGGAGGAGGAGGAGGAGGAGGAGGAGGAGGAGGAGAAGGAGGAGGATTAAGACAGACTGTAAAATCTTTATTGGCAAATCGGAATAGGGCCTCCTAAGTTCTGAACGCCCCATTAGAAGTGAACTTTAAGAAAGACACAGCTGGGATTACAAGTACACTAAACATTCCGAAATTCCTCCATAAACTAAATGCTAATAGCTTGTCCAGATGTTGTTATTCGGACAGACTCGCTTCAAATGAAGCTACACAAGTTTTCAATACCGAAACCCAAGCGAAAGGATTGGAGTTTGTCGGTGAAAGGCAGTATAAGAGACAAAGTCCAAAGGGAAGTAATTGCTAAAGAATGGTGAACATCTCATCAGCATTATGACGAATGGTCTGCATTTGACAGCGAAGGTGTGAGCGAGTTATCTTTCCGTGAGCTGCTTACTGCATGTGCCACGCCGCTTCTCTTTGAAAAAAAAAACATTTGTTTATCATGTGTATCATATGTATTTGTGACTAAATTACAAAATATTATAAATTAAAAAATTGTGTGTACCGAAACTTTAAAAAGCGTTAATGCAATTTTACAATTTATAGGCCCAACCCAACAAAATCGCTGGACAACTGAGACAACAAGAGGAAATCCTAAAGAACGCAAAATAGAACACATCTAAATCTTACTTCT
Organism: Oncomelania hupensis; assembly: GCA_036898135.1. NCBI lineage: Eukaryota > Metazoa > Mollusca > Gastropoda > Littorinimorpha > Pomatiopsidae > Oncomelania > Oncomelania hupensis. Next base: position 21,225,873 of record CM072511.1, on the reverse strand, counting down.
ATAGTTGTACACAGATGTTTTATTCCTCCTCCTCCTCCTCCTCCTCTTCTTCTTCTTCTTCTTCTTCTTCTTCTTCTTCTTCTTCTTCTTCTTCTTCTTCTTCTTCTTCTTCTTCTTATTCTTCTTCTTCTTCTTATTCTTCTTCTTCTTCTTCTTCTTCTTCTTCTTCCTCTTTGTGTTTTCCTTCTTGAAAGCTCTGACGACCGTGCTCAGTGAACAGCACAAAGGTATATTTTTGGTAAATTGTAAAGAAACAATTATTGTTGCAATATCACACATGCTATTATGGGCATGCGTGTTTTGCAGATACGAAGAGTGGGGAGGGGGTGGGGAGTGGACACAGTACTTTAAACCAGAGATTGCGTCGTACTCATTGAGGGTCTAGAAATGTATATTTTTTTTTAAAAAACATACACACACACACACAAAAACACAAACAAACATACAAACACGAAGCTGTTACCAGTATAGCAGCAGAACAAACATCAGCACCACTACCATCATCATAATCACCACTCTTAAGGGTACATGGGGATACTTCCTCCACCACTATCATTTGTATTATTCTCTTTATTTTTCTTTATAGTTCATACACGATGTGCGTCCATTAACAGGGAAGGTTTGAAGGAAAATGTTCACGGTCTGCGAACAGCCGTTTAAAATAATGGGAAGGACGTGGACCACAATCAAAGGCCGAATTGCTGTGCTTCGATGATAACAGCTAACGTCCGGAAAACCTACCGATGAAGCTAAACCAAGATTGATTGATTGATTGATTGATTGTTGCTTTAGGTCCAGCGGACTCTTCCGAGCCAAATCAGGACCGGACAACCCCCGATCCGCATAAAAGATCTGCTGAAACAACCCCAGTGGGAAAATTGAATGCCCTCCATCGGCCAGTCACTTTACAATAAAGACATCCCACGCGGGGGACGGCTGAGGGTTGACCTCAACTACGCGAACCCCCGGTTACAAAAACAAAATAGAACACAAACATCATTATAAATCATCAACAAAACACATACATATAAAATGCCTATAGTGCTAAATAGTACAATCATAGGAAGCCCTAGTGACCACCCGGCAGAAAGCGTCCAACACTCCCAAGCTGATCCAACAGACCTCATACACAAACAAGGAGTCTTGTCCAGGAAGAGTTTTCAAGAAAAAAGGTAGGTCATTGATCTAGCGAAGAAGAAGATAGTATAGCAGAGTGAAGGACAGAGCAGGAATGGGAAAGAGTAAATGAGGAAGACAGCGACAGTGGGAATTTAAAGCACTAAATTTCCATAAAGTGGGGATACTATTTATACTGAAAACCCCCGGCACTCCAACGGGGGTACTGTTGCCGCAGTGAATCTGTCTTGCCTATAAAGGAAAGACAGGTTTTCAACTGTGGCTTTCACTTTTCCCTTTATAGGTTTGAACAATCTACAGTGGCAAGGTTGCTCATGACCCCAAGGGGTAGAAGCTAAACCAAATAAAAACTATACAAGTGTATATATAACTTCCCCCATGAAGCATCATCAAGAAGGCAGTTGATTGTGTGACTCCGAATGAAGCACCACCAAGGAGAAAGATTATTATTTGACTCTCTACGAAGAAGCTTTAATAATAATAATAATAATAATAATAATAATAATAATAATAATAATAATAATAATAATAATAATAATAATAATAATAATAATACATTTTAGAAAGCGCAAATTCCAACTGACAGTTTGCTCTAAGCACCCACACGCACTCATACACACACGCATGCGCAAGTTTAACAAGAAAAAAATACATATGCTTAAGAAGACATTACAGTATACACATTCAGATAAATATAGTATAGATAATAAAACAATACTTTTAGACATTACAGTTTAAACATGCAAACAGATATAGCATAGATAATAAAACAGTAAAATACAAATAGGTACATGAGTCGTCGAAACGGTAAAAGTACAATTTTGATCATTTTAGGACATATAATAAATAAGTTAAATGCAGTTAAATGATACGAACAGGGGTCTAAAATGAAAACGATGTTTTACAAATTTAAGATGTAGTTTAAACATTTTCACTAAATGACATGGGGGCTTTTGCATTAAGACCTGGTCTGATTACATTCTACTACGTTTTACAAACGTGTACCTGATAAAGTCAACTACACTTTTTAAAAAATCGGTAATAGTTATGTAGAGCGTAGACCTTCATAAACAGACGTGATGAACCATGAAAAAAATTATTCTTATGTTTGCATATAGGCCTACCTCATTAAACAGTGTTCTGTCACCGTTTCATTAGGAAATGTAGGCAATAGTTTTTAACAGGCTATGCATGTAACAATACTGAAATTTATTCCACGGAATTCACAGGTTGCATTATCACAGCTCTCATAAAGCTGGCCCTCCTAAAAGGATATCATACCATAAAAGCGACCGAAAAGTTATGGGACTACGCTCTCAGAAATTGGCATACCCTTCTCAGTGTGACCTTCAGACATAAACGAACCTATTACATTCTACGGGGGTGAACACTTTCCTGCAGCATCTAGGCTACTATTATGTCCATATCTACTCAGTTTGCCGCGGTGTTAAAGATTGGGGTTGTCCGAAGCCTTCAAAGGACCGAGGCCTTGACGAGGGTCATAAAATGATGCGTGTTTCAGACCAGTCGCTCACTCCTCGCGATTTACGAGCCAGCTGATGGACACGGGGAGACTGACCGATAGAGAGGTAGACCTCGGGTCATCGCATAATTTATGCTCTCTCTCTCTCTCTCTCTCTCTCTCTCTCTCTCTCTCTCTCTCTCTCTCTCTCTCTCTCTCTCTCTTTCTCTTTCTCTCCCTCTTCCCGTAGGGGTGCCTGGGGTTTCTGTATAAATAGTATCCCCACTTTCTGGAAATTTAGTGCTTTAAATTCCTACTGTTGCTCTCTTTCTCCTTTCTCATTCCTACTGTTTTATCAATCTACTGTACTATCTTCTTCACTAGACCAGTCACCTATCTTTTTTCTGGAAAACTCTTCCAAAATTCCTCATTTTTGTATGAGGTTTGTTGGGTCAGCTGGGGAATATTGGACGCTTTCTGCCAAATGGTCAACAGGGCTTCCTATGTTATTATTATTTAGCAATGTAGGCATTTTGATGTATGTGTTTTGTTGATATTTTATAATGATGTTTATATTCTATTTTGTTTTTGTAAACGGGGGTTCGATAAATTAGAGTATAGCCTCAGGGTCCCCTGCGTGGGATGTCTTTATTGTAAAGTGACCGGCTGGTGGAGCGCCTTCAGTGTTACCACTAGGGTTGTTTCAGCGGATCGTTTATACGGATCAGGGATGAGTCCTCCTTCAACCGAGTTGCGGTACTGATTTTGTGGTCCTGATTCGGCTCTTTGCAGTCCGCTGGACCCTGTAAGCAATGAATAACTAATTCTCTCTCTCTCTCTCTCTCTCTCTCTCTCTCTCTCTCTCTCGCTCTCTCTCTCTCAGGTTAACGTTCTAATTTTCTGCAGTATGATAATGCATCTAATGTTAACCATAAGACTTTTTGTCCTTCTTGTCATAACGCACACGAATCTAAACATAACCTTTTTTGCTTTATTTCTGATATACATTGACCTTTATATTCTTGTATACCTAGATTTTTTTAATAGTCAGCCAACATTGTTTAAAATGGCACTGTTACTCCCTTCAACTTCTGAAACACTTATTGCGAACCTGAGTTTGTGGTTATTTATTTTTTCCATTAACAAAGCGTTTGTTGTCAGAAACGACCTACTGGTTCAAAGTTAGTCCTTTGTTCTGTGCGTTTTGGTTACTTTTTCAGGTTTATTTGTTGTCTGATATAATCATACATGCATTGCGTGTATATGTTGTCTGTTATGCTTGTGTTGCGTATATAAGTTCGTTTCTGTTAACGATGGTTTTAATGTACAGTAAAGTCTTTGCTTTTTGTTGTTTTATTCGTCTGTTGATTCCTGTTGAATGAGTCTATGGCCTATCAATGTTAACACAATTCTGATTCAGATTTTTCTCACTCACTAGGGGGCGGAAGGGAGAGGAGAAAGATCATCATGCACGCGCAAATGCCAAAAAAATAAATTGCTGGAAATAATGAATTAATAAAGTCAGGTATAGTAGGAATCGTTAGTTTGCGGGCGAGCAATTATAAGATGGCGACGAACTAAAGATTGGTAACTGTGCGTTACGTGTACTCTTGACCTGCTGACTCTTGGTTAGACGCTGCTTTCCTTGGCCGAAGTTCGCGGGTTCAAATCCCGCAGAGGACGAATTTACCTGACTTAAGTCAGAGGCTTTTCGGATCACCGATGGTTTTCTTCCGGGTACTTAGGTTTCCTCCCTTTCCTTCAATAATGATATTGGATGCGCGCGGTCGGTCTAAAATTTCTGTATAAAATTCGGTGTCTTTTCGGTTTTCTCTGTCTGCACATCGCATGTTTGAGTGATAAACGTGTGTTCCTTGTGTATGTAAGAGAGTATGCGTAACTTGTGTGCATGTATCACTACAGATCACTGCTCTTTTAACCTGATTTTGTGACTTAGGATTAGGCGCGTATAGAACAACCAGTATTGGGGTTTTCTTCAATGAGAAAGGTAATGTGTGGTGTATACATGTACAATTACGGTGCAAAACACAATCATTATTATTGTCGTTAGTGCTGTTGCTGTTGCTGCCGCTGCCCTTTCTAAGACTAGAAAGGGCGCTATTTTTTTCTTCAAAGAAACTTGTAGCCTAGCACATTTGTTTATGCTGAAAGAAAACGGCCAATATATATATATCCTACTGGTTCAAAAAGTAAGCAAAAGGAGCGTTTAAAAAAAGAAAAAAAAAGAAAGGTATAGATAGGCTGCCATTAACTCAGTCTGCCTATCACTTGAAAAGACTCCCGCTTCTAACCCTACTTGACAAAACTTCGCTGGAAACCGGAAGCGGTGAAGCGGCCTACCGCGGAGCGGGCAGGGATATCAAAGACGGAACGGAACGACAGCCATGTCATTAAGCAGCGAAACTCCGAATAAAAAACAAACAAAAAAAAGAAAAAAGTTCCTGCTACCTCGTTTTGATGGAAGGGTGAGGGGGTGATAAAAGGGAGGGGAGGGGGGGAATCTAGTTTGTGCACGAGGTGATTATGAGTAATATTTAAGGCGTCCGGGCTGCTTGGGACAGAAGGCAGAACGTAGTTAAGCACGGGAAGAGTGTTGAAGAAGAAGAAGAAGAAGAAGAAGAAGAAGAAGAAGAAGAAGAAGAAGAAGAAGAAGAAGAAGAAGAAGAAGAAGAAGCAGAGACATAAAAACGGCCAAAGCGATGGTGAAGAGAGATAGGCCAACTTCAAGAGACCTTGCTGTGTAATTTTCCGCGCCGATGATGATGACTCCTGCAGATCTACCGTGTGAGTGCCACGAGGAGCGGTTTTAGGACGTTTCGTATTTACTTACTTTGCCCGCGTGTGAAGAGCGAGGGAGGTGGGGCGGGGGAGGGGGAGGAGGGAGAGGGGGGCTGGAGAAAGGCAGCCTACTTCTTCAATCTCCCCTGCATTGCAAATCTATAGCGCTGAAACTAACGATCTTCATTTATCAACAGAATATTGAACTTTTTAAATTATAAAATGTTCCATCTGGCTTCGATGTTTCTAAGCTACAGTTCTAGATTTTAAAAACGCAATTTAATAAAATAAATAAATAAATAAATAAATAAATTTAAAGCGATGTTGACAGCACTTAGGAAATTTTGTCATCATCATCACTGCGTGTTTTGAAAGATTCTGCATTAATGAAACTAAGCCAACTTTCAGCTTCGGTTCCAAGTCACAAAAATATGGATGAATAAATACATAAATGCCTTGAAAAAAAAAACGATCACATGTATAATATTGTATTGTTTGAATATAGTAATAGCTTTTTCCCAAAAAAATTGTATAGACCGTTCACAATTTTATTTGTTGCAGTTAAACCACCTTCTTCATGATCATCCAAACATTGTCAATACACACAATCTGTATCTATGTTCCCCGTCTCTTCCTGCGTTTGATCACACAGCGGAGTGAAGACGGAACTCGTGAGCGCGGATATCAGTCGGTAAGGCTATATATGGGATTGTGCATGAACGCTGCGATTCGTCCTTCATTCATTGACAAGCGTTGCGTGTATGCCCCCAAGCCAAAGCATACGTTACATGTCAATTTACCTCTGTATGATTCGTCATATTGCTGGTGGTGGAGGTGAAGATAGTCTTCATGATGGTGGAGGTGATGGTGGTGGTGAGGTGGGGAGGGGATGGTGCAGGTGCAAAGATCCAAAGCATAAGTAACATATCAATTTCTCTCTCTCTCTCTCTCTCTCTCTCTCTCTCTCTCTCTCTCTCTCTCTCTCTCTCTCTCTCTCTCTCTCTCTCTCTCTCTGATTCGTCACACCATACACCACACACGCAGGTCGATCTGGACTGATTGGTGGACGTGGCGAAGATGGCGATGAGGGTGTTAGTTTTGGCTGGTTGTGGCGATGGCGTTGTTGAAGGACCTAGTTTGCGCAGAATACGACTCTCTGTCTCTGTCTCTTTCTCTATCTCTTTCTCTGTCTGTCTCTGTCTCTGCCTCTCTCTCTCTCTCTCTCTTTCTCTCTCTCTCTCTCTCTCTCTCTCTCTCTCTCTCTCTCTCTCTCTCTCTCTCTCATTCGAATGATAGTGGGGATAACGGTTGTGGTGGTAATGCTGGCGCTAGTCAGGGGGTCATAGCATAAGTTACATATCATTTTGCATCCCCCCCTCCCCGTCCCTTCTCTCTCTCCCTCTCTCTCTCTCTTTTTCTTTCTTGCATTTCTCATTTAACATCTTTTGATTGGTTGACTGATCGCATTATTATTTTTTATTGTTATTCTTTCTGTTTTAATTTTCATCAAGGTCGTCATTATCAACATCATTATCATCATAATTAATTACCATGAATGTCAACGTCGGAATCATCATCATCATCAGCAGCATTATCATCATCATCATCATCATCATTAATTGGTATTCCTTTCATTGTTTTTCTCACTTTTCCAATGTAATCCTATTTTTGGACGAATACAATTTCTTACGTCTTAAGTCTTCTTATGCCATTATATATTATATAGCTCTGACCGTTGAAGGCAAAGCAGAACACATAATTAGTTAACTGTCATGAGAAAGAAGGTAGGAGAAGGTTGAGACCGAGTTACGTCAATCTTTTGTTTATTTTCAGGTCAATGACCGGATTTGGGGAAAGAGAGAGAGAGAGAGAGAGAGAGAGAGAGAGAGAGAGAGAGAGAGAGAGAGAGAGAGAGAGAGAGAGAGAGAGAGAGAGAGAGAAGTTGGAAACGATGTTTGTGTGCATGTAGCTACGCCTTGAGCTTCTTTTGAGGAAAAGGATAAGTTTTTTTTATAATAAAATAAATTATTATTATTATTTGTGTGTATGTATGTGTGTGTTCGTGCGTACATGTGTGTGTGTGTGTTTGTGTGTGTGTGTTGGAGTAGGGGGTTAGCCTGAGGTTGGGCCATCAGTCTAATGTCAATTGAGATGTCCGCCTCAAGGCCGCAAGGTTCTGTTCTATGTCAACCTGAACAATGCCTCAGCTCTTACTGGACACCTTTTCATCTTTTTTTGTATTTCCAGACAATCTGGACATACTTTGAAATAGTCGAGGGTGGGAATCAGAACAAGCCAAATGTCGGTCTGTCGGTCCGTTGAAAGCCATATCTCAAGAACCAGGGAACGGATTTTGACCAAACTTCATAGAAACATTACCTAAGTTAATGTCCTGCCTCCCGTGCCATCATAATTGCTCTACCCAAAGGTCAAGGTCACTGGAGCCATTTTGTTGCTAAACGCGTTTCGCTCAATATCTCAAAAACGGCTAAAACGATTTTGTTGCGTTTTGGTATACAAGTACTTCAAATCAAGGGCTATCCTTCAGTAGCAGTCCGGTTGTCGGTCAGTCCGTCGATCCTAAGTTAACTTTTTTTTTGTTCAAAACACACTTTTTGCCCGATCTCAAGAACAACTGAACCAAAATTCTTCATTTTTACTCTGTGTTACTTTAGCTGCTGCTAGAAGCAGGTAAGATCGATCTTATTTGTACTTTTTCTGAAATGTCAAGGTCATTTGGTTTCACCATTTTCTAAATACATTTTGCGCTGTATTCTTAATAGGCTGACCCGATTTTAATAGCGTTTTGCTTTGCAGATAGTTCTGATCGCTTTGATAAAACCGAGGATGTTGTTTTTTTCTTCTTTTTTCCCCGGCTGTATGTGTGAACGTCTGAAAATACATTTGAATGGCTTGCCATCTTGTTTTGAAAGTGGATGACGGGAATGCTTTTCGGATGAAACCACACAAGAATTTGCAAAGTTGGAGGAGGAGAGAGAGGAAAATCTAAAATATTTTCGAATGTGTAATCAATCTTTATCTTTCTTAATACTAATGCAATGCTGCCGTCGCGGGATTAAAACAGTTATCTTTGGTCACTGATTGCGTAGCCTATAGAAATGTAGCAGTTCTCTCTCTCCCTCTCTCTCTCCACCTTCCTACCCCCCCACCCCTTTCGCATGTATGCATGCGTCTGTTATATTGATTTCTTCATAGCTTGTTTGCGAAATGTTTGGTTATTGATTACTATTGTTAGTAATTAGTAATAAAGATGGTGCGCCTTCCAAACAGCAAATCTCATGTAATGCTAAGTGCAGGTGTAAGTTGTATCTTATATTAAAATAACGGACATCTGTGAGCTTAGAGCCATAACACCATAAAATACCTTGGGTTTGGCACGCGAGAACGCAGAATATGACGAAAGCAAAAAAAGGCAACCACTCATAAGGACAATAGAGTTGCGCTTGTGTTAATTAATCTCTGATAGTCGATGACGGTAGTCGGGGTGGACATTGACAGGGATGCGACCTCACCGGGCACGTGACAAGAGGTTAGATGACAGCCAGAGATCACTTCAAAGCGCATGTGCCAATGTTGGTTGTCTGGATCCATCCGTCACCCCAGTCAACGACGACCTTCATCGACGCGCGCCACTTTATTGGTGAACCTCTGCTGAGCTGTTGTCATTCCGTGCGTTGCGCTATTGGCATGTTACAAGCACTCACTGAAGTGATCGTGGAAATGACTTTGCAAGTCTACAGAATCCTAAATAATTGTGAAAATGTTCATCTTATTATAAAAGTATTTTTTACGTCAATAGATATAGCTACAAACAAAACAAAAACAAACAAACAAACAAATCACCGGGTCCTTGGAAGAAAACATTAAAACAGCAATCAGTTTAGAGCTACTTCCGGTAATCCAATCCCCTGTCACTAGCCGCACGTCCCATCTGTCATGGTGTCAACTAGTGACGCGTCGCATACCCATTGGCTTTTGTGTACAGTTACTGTTGTGCAGTTGATCAAAACTGATTTATTCTGGACCGAATGGGACTTGATTGTTCGCAGATGAATGATTTATACAGGATTCAATCAGATTTGACTGCTCGCAGAAGACTAACTGACTGACACCAGCGATGACAATGAGATATTATGCTTGACTTGGTTACTCCCTATAGGCGCAAGCGTCGCATCACTTAATTAATTTTCGACGATTGATGTCGTGCAAACTATGGAATGCATTATAATTATTTGGACTGCTGCTGGTAAATGATAGTCCGAAAATTTGCTGTGTAATCAAAAACATGAAAGCAAACGGAACAAAAAGTGACAAAATTACACAAGAATACACAAAAATAGTCCCACCGCCAAATAAATACAAAAATAGTCCACACCGACATAGCTCAATAGTAGAGTGTTTCGGCTGGCACACCGATGACACAGGTTCGAAACCCGTGGACGGCAAGATAAAAGTGATCATATTTTACGGGCCATCTTCACACTATCACTGTTTCTGGTGGTTCAGTGTTGATTTAGGTCCCCGCCCTCTCTTCCTGTGGATGTTCATCCACTTCCCCCATTTCGTCACTGATGGGTGCAGACGTGAAACTTCAATGTTCTTTCAATTGACACACATAAAATAATCAAATTTTTTTTAAATAAAAGATCTACGAAAATAAACAAATGAAATAAATAAATAAAGGTGATAAAAAAATCTTAATGCTTAAAAATGTAAACTTTCATTAAAAATGTTAACTTTCATTAAAAATGTTAACTTTTATTAAAAATGTTAACTTTCATTAAATTCCAATCAGCAACTAATGTTTTGATTTGCTTAAATGAATCCTATCCTATCCCGTAACTCGAAAGTCGTTGGGGCACCACAGATGATCGTTTAACGGGCGCACTCCATCTTTCTCTGTCCTCAGCAATTCTTATGGTTTCGCTCAGTGTCAAGCCAGTCCATTCTCGAATGTTGTCCTCCCACCTCTTTTTCTATCTCCACCTTCTTCTGTCTCCTTGCACCGTGCCTTGCAGGATGGTCTTTGCAAAGCCTGATGCTCTGGTGACGTGACCATACCATACTTAAATGAATATCTTTACTAAATATAATACTGTGTCCGACAACAATTACATAAGGTAAAGTAATTGTAGATTATAGTCACATTATTCTGACACCAGCGAACCAGTTGATGGTAAGGGGAAAATAATATGGTCACACATTGGCCAATCCGGGATTCGAACCAGGTACCTTTCGGTTACTAGTAAGCCGCTCTACCAACTGAGCTATCCGGCCCCACTAACAATTAGATCCAACTATAGTGTGCTTATCTATCAAGCAGATTTACGGTTGCATGCAAAGGCGGAGCTAGGTCAATGGATAACTGGCGCTCAGTGTGACTCTCGATGGACAGCCATACATTAAAGGGCTTCGTGGGAGGGGCAGTTTAACTTTCAACACCCCTACGTCACACCTGTCTTCTGCTGCATACCAACAGTTCGTCTGCTTTCAACGCACAAGTCCAATCACCGGACAGAGTATCTAAAGCATCCTGAGATCCAAGCCTAGAAATTCGTGACTACCATCAACAGGCTGCGGTACCCGGAATGAGACCATTCACATTCATTCATTTCTCAAAAAACACGCAGTAGGAGATTTCTGCAGACATGCACGATGACGACTTCCTGTCAGTACGCGCATGCGTCCTCCATCATCACACAGGAGTTATAAAAAGGGTAGAGAAAGTGACGAGAACACTTTCTGTTTCCTTTTAACAGCAAAGGTAAATGCAGTGTTGTTAAAAGGCCTATTTTTGCCATGAAATATTGCTGGTCGAAAGATCAGGAAACACATTTCGTTTATCTAAAAACCAACACCACAAAACCCAAGGTAATAAATATTTGGATTATATTTCGTGCTGATTTATGGGACGAGCTACATTCTGTTTGTGCAGAGACATATCTTACCTGCCACAGCATCACACGCTCTGTTGGCGGCAGATGTGTTGAGTTATTATTAAAAGTGTTAATATCTTTGCCGCATCCCGTTTTTAATTTGAAAGTGAGTCTGAGACCATATTTGTCAAAGTTTTATACGTTACAGATGGCATGATCACATAAGCATACAAAGGAAGGAGTGTGCCGGATGAAGAGCGCAAGTTGCGAGAGGGAGGGTAGCGTTGGACATTGTCATCAAGGTATGAACTTGTAACATAAAAGATTGATTTTGTAAAGAATTCTTTGCGGTATGGGAAGCCAGTGGAGCGAGCGGAGAAAGTATACAGTACGGAGAACGAAGAGCACCGAAAGGGGATGGAGACGGGCGGGGGAGGAGGGGAGAATGAAATCTTTATTCCCCACCCCCCACCCACCACTCGCACTAGGGAAGAGGTAAACGTAAGCCTCATCTCATCTCGGTTACGCAGTGTGTCCCTCACTCACCCACCCCCGCCATCTCATCCCAAACCCGTGCCTACCCGGCCCCCTTTCCCGCTCACACAGAAAAAAAAAGCCACACATACACACCTACGCACACACACATACATACACGCACACACACACACTACGCCCTACTATGCGAAAACGTGTGCCGCAGAATACTATTATACTTACAATGTTTAAATTTTTGGGTAGCCTGCTACCTGCATCAACAAGCACATATAGAGCAATATTTTAATGCCTTTCCATGCACCACAGTGGGATTTCTTGCATAGCGAGGGACAAAATGTGACGGATGGCTTACATTACAGTCTCTAAGGAACTGTTAAGGCCCGGACCATCTGTGCAAAGGAGTTTACGAAACCATTTCAAGGTTACTGACGACTGTCATCGATACTATTTCGAAACGTTTACGCTTTCCGCTGAGGGAGTTGCCCATTACGGTGCACTGTAGTGTGATTGCAACTGCAGGATGCATCATCATAGCTTTCATTGTCTGTAGCTTATCTATCTGTCTAGTCTGTCTTTGTATAGACCAAGGGGCACTAACCAAGTAGAATGGATCCGCGATAGCAAAATGAAAGTGTCTCCTCGATAGCACAGTGGTAGCAGTAGCAGCGTATAGCCCATTTAGATAGAAGGGTTGGATCATGCTGCATCTTTGATGAAAGGAATCGGCCGGTCAGACGGTTTATTCCCAAACCGCGTACCAACGAACCTAGAATATCTTCATTTACATCCAGAAATACAGTCCTATAACTGGGAAGACATTGATATAGGCCTATTTCATTATATGCGGGATTTTCACTTATCATAGGCCTCTATAGTTTCCACTTCAGGGAAAATTAAAAGTGCGTTCTTACGCAGTTTGAGAATAAACCGTTTGAAGAGCCGATTCGTTTCCTCAAAGACACAGTCCAACCCCATTCTTCGTAATAGAATAGAAATATAGATCGCATTTTGTTGGAGTTTCGCTTCGTTAACCTTTCGTTCCATGAAGGATGCGTGCGCACCGTTCCAACTCCACCATTTTCGTATAACTTTAGCAGCATAGAAAGACGGGTCAGCGAACTTTGCTTCGCTGAAATAAGGGAGGCAACCTTTTGTTTAATGATTCCCTTGGAGTAACTCTCGTGTGGTGAAACACGAAAAATCGTGTTTCCAAGGGACAGTATTCGTTTGTACTCTGCCAAACATTAACAGTATCTTACAACAAGGCCTACAATACGGATACTGTAGAAAAACTTCAAACGCCAAATTTACCCATTTTAAAAAATAATATATAGATATATAAATCGTCACATTAATTAAAAACAACACTAAGAATCTTAGACGTAACTGTTATGTCACCTTGAAGCAAACAAGCCAGAATAAAATGCCAATCGATGGGGTTCCTCTTGCCACTATTAAGGATCTCTCAATTCCAAGGCTTTCGACACATGCATCACTCAACAAATGTCTACAACCTCTTAACAGCATTTTTAATGGCCTAATACGCGCAAAACAATAGTCCGAATGTCAATCTAAATATTTCTTAGAACAAGAGGTTTATAACTGACCAAGATAACATGAAAAAATAATGGCGAAATGGTGTTCGTGTAATCTTGGATTTTCACGAAAGTGGCTTCGCTTATTGGAACGAAAGTCGTATCGCGTAAAGGAGGAAGCCACATGACCTTTAAAAACGTGTGACGTAGCACAACCGAAACTTCCAGCGAAAGGGATTTCGTTGCAGCATCTATGTATCTTTATTTATAATATAAATGACTGTGTGCTAAATGGTTGCGCTGCGCGATCGAGGACACACATTTTTTTTTTGCTATCGCGGATCCATTCTACTAGGTTAATGCCCATGTGGTTTTTATGTGAACCCTTACCATTGCCCTCTCTCTCAGCAGACAAGACTTCTGATTTTAGAAAATTAATGTAAAAATGTTTTAATAAACTTACCTGTATAGTTCCTAAAAAAAAAAAAAACAACCCAAAACCATATACATTGGAAATCAAGCTGAACGCACACCCGTGAACGAAGCCCCCTCCCCCTCTTTCGTCCCACCTCCCCCATAAAACAAATCATGAAACATTAACCTGACAAGCGTAAATCTGTCTACCATCAGAAAGCATCGTCCTTCACAAACAACAGTACAATTATATATTATGAGCAATTACTGCTTCCACATGACCTGCATCCATCACTTAATTGTACTGTAAAAGTAAATAAAATGATAGTTTGCAGACATCGGTCTAAACCAACAAACCATCAGTCTTAGTTCTGAATGTCATCTTTCATCGTAAACTTGCGCATGAAAGTGGGAGAAAGTTTAAGAGCGTAAAAAACTCAGGATAAACAAACACTTCAGTCGGCGAATGAATCGCACCTTTCATAATAAATTCAAGAACGAAAGCCAGTGGAAAGAACTTCTATATTTCTGTATAAACAAACGACCGACTCCGTTTATGAATTGCCTCTTTCATGATATGAACATACACATCGACACAGTGCACAAACCATCAGTGTTAAGCTGCTGCTGCTGATAATAATGACGATGCTGATGATAATGGTGGTGATGATAAGGATGAGGATGATGATACTGATGGTGTTGTGGTTGTTGATGATGATGATGATGATGATGATGATGATGATGATGATGATGATGATGATGATGATGATGATGATGATGATGATGATGATGATGATGAACAAATGCATCGTTCAAGGACAGAAGATGGCGTCAATGCAGCCTGTGTCTCAAGGTACAGGTGAAGAGGTGCAGGCAGCATCAGGTTTCCCCTTTCCCAGTAATGACACGCCTCGTTTCCTCCCGACCTGACCCTTACCCCGCCCGGCCAAACACGTCTTCCCTCTGCATAGGAAGGCGACGCGGAGAAAACCACCAAGAATTATGTGCGATATACCGTCAAAGGAACCGAACCTCTGACAAGGAAGAAAGCCTATAAATATTTCTTGTTGTTAAACAGAGTTCTAAACATTACCAACTGCAATGAATTTTGTTAATGTTATTTTAACACTACATGATCGAGTTACCACTTCGTTTCAAAAATTAGTTTTAATTTAGATCGGGATCTTTTTTGTCATCCTTCCCCCTCCCCCATCTACTCCCCTAGCCTCTCCCCGCCCACCGACCCCTCACACACTCTCTACGGTATGAGATGTGTGAGTTGAGCCAACGAAACTACACTTAACCATTCAAAGTAATTGAGAAAGAGTGTGGATCGAAGTTTAGAAAGATAGAAACATTTTCCAGACGAGTGGAATAAAAAATTAAGCAATTTTCCGCAAATCAGTTCGTCCCCGCTTGCAGTCTATCAAAGATGGGCTCTCCAGAGCAGCAGATCAGGCGGAGAAGAAGTCCCCGTCACGGCTGAAGTGCTAGGCTGCAGTCTGGCTGAGAGGACAGTAGAGAGCAAAAGACACTACAGCAGCAGCAGCAGCAGCAGCAGCCCCAGCAGCTATAAGAAGAAAGAAAACATCCCCGAGTCGTTGACAAGGGCCCGCTCTTTTTCATGTGATGGTTTTACAATACGGCTTGCCGTTCCAGGCTGGTGGCGAGAGAAGGGAATTATCGGCACGTGAAGAGAAGAGAACTTTGTTTTCTGGACATGAGGCTTCAAGATGCCTTTTTTGGCCCCTTGACGCTGGAGTCAAGAATACAGTAGATTGATAGACCTGGCGTTGTTTTACTCAACAGTGAGACCTCCTAGTCGCCGTCGGCGCTGTCTTGAGAGGCGTAAAGTGTATGAACTGCAACCCCGGGGGTCCTGCGTGCATGCTCAGCGCCAGGCCATCTGACGACAGCTACCAATGCTCTGTGACCACTTCTCTTTTTGTGCACCTTCTTCCTGGTATTTTTCTGCGTTAGTTCTGGTACATGAAAACCCTAGAGAGAGAAAGAGAAAATCTGGGTACTACATTATCACTCGCACTTGACTGCATACAACCTGCTCGCTCCCCCAGTACCCACTCAAACCAATGAAACTGCATACCACAACAAAGTCCCTTGTCAGCTTTTTATTTCTCCGTATTCTAGAAGATGCATGCAATGCGATCTTTCAGCACTAGCTTGCTTAAAAGTCCCCAAGCATCGTTTTGGAAAATGTGCAAGCCTTGGCTCCTTGAAAACTCATCATACCAAATGCCATATCTCAAACTGCGTGGCTCTACTGTCGTGCAAACAAAAGTTCAAGCTGTTCTGCTACCTTTAAGTCCATAATAAAACTGAGCCTAAGCCAGAAAGTTCCAAAACTTACAAAATTTTATTTATTTATTTGTTTATTTATTTAATCGTTTATTTAATTATAGATTCATTATTTATTTATATACTGATGTATCTATTTGTAGGTCTATTTGTAGGGTAGGCCTATGTGCTTAGCGATTTTTATATTTTTTTAAATGAACATATTTATCTAAAAGTCTTACGTTGTTGTATATTGATGCGATTATTGCTTGCCCACAGTGATTGTTATGTTGCAATACCTTCTATCATGATTATGACACTGAACGTAAATCATGTGATAGGTATTTGTTTTCCCCATGTAACTTCTTATGATTACAGTTTTAAATGGTTAATTTAGTAATGTCTTCTTGATATACTTTTATCCTGTTTTACTGTTTACTGTTTATTGTTGTTATACTGTCCTTTATCGTCTTGTAACATTTATATCTGGCACCACGTGTGAATTTCTCTTTGATTGAGATAATAAAGTGATCGTATTCGTATTTATTAATGATATTCGTCCATATGTTTTATTTGTTTGTAAAATTATTTTTTATTCAGTTATTGGATTATTTTAGTTAAAGTTATAGTGTGTCCTTTCTTAAAAAGCATGCGCGAATTAGCCTACTGTTCATGATCATACCGAGTTCTTAGTTCTCTGGTTTAATTTACCTAAGCATTGATATACCGATAAGAAAGCACCAGAACTGGCAAAGAGAATAGCGATGGGATGCCTTTGTTGTGGGCAGCCAATGCCAGGAGCTCGTCCAAGCCGTCAAATCTCGTTTGATGGATGCCTGTGTTTACAATCGCCAAGCCTCTCCTCTCAGCGTCTGTGCGCACAGCTCGCCCAAACTCCGTCCATAAGCCGCCCCCAGTCTCACTGACGGATAGATTAGCGAGCCCGTTTGTGGAGATAGATGGTTAAATTGGCCTGCTGAACGTTGGAGCAAGCAAACATCTTCAACAACAAAACCATCCTTAGTGAAAACGTGTTGGGCAGACAGAGAGAAGTGAAGCGAACTAAAAGTGGAGTCAGGGGCGGGGTAGTGGGAGAGAGACAGAGAGAGAGAGAGAGAGTGAGAGAGAGAGAGAGAAAGAGGAGGAAGAGAGAGCGAGAAATGAAGAGAGAGAGAGAGAGAGAGAGAGAGAGAGAGAGAGAGAGAGAGAGAGAGAGAGAGAGAGAGAGAGAGAGAGAAATGTTGAGCGTTCGAGAGGAAACATCTTCAAATCTTTAGTGAAAACGTGTTAGGCGGACATTGGAAAAGGAGGAACCACTTTACAATGAAATAGAAACACATTTTTTTTTAAAGAAGAAGAGAAAGAATAAAAGACAAAAAGAAGACAGAAAAAGACAGACAGAAACATAAAAGATAAAAAAGTAAGAAATATTATATTCGAGATTAAGACAAACTGACAACAGACCACGCCATTGCTCCTTCTGTAGAGTCAACTTTGTAACATTTAAACATTTGCGGAAATCGCAAAGACAAAAATTAAGTATGATTTTTTGGGGGGTTGAGCGCGAAAAATGGTGAAGGAGGGGGGAGGGATCGAGAGAGAGAGGATAATCTACAGAAACAATTAAAACAATGACATTTATTAGAATTATTATTTCTAAGCTTTAAAAAATAATAATCAGAACTATGTGTGCCACACTTGCAACTACAAAAACATTTTTTTTGACGCCCCCACTTCTCACATCCCTCCCCCCCCCTCTCGCCCCCCCAAAAAATTGTAAACACTTCATGTAACTATGAAGCGTTTAGCTGCTGTCCATTCATCTTGTTTGTAGTTGTCATACATCATAGGGCAAAAGCGGAGGAGTTCCTTGGGAGACATGTGTGTACGGTGCGGCGCTTATGTCATGCTGCTTTCCAAACAATGAAATACCGTCCCCACCTCAACACCTCAGCGCATCAGGCGTCGGCATTCAACTGAGATTTTTTTTTCGTTTTTACCCGTCTGAATATGCATGGTGATGCTTGTTTTGAAAGTATTATACGTTTAGCAAAAACGTTCTGTCGGTTTTTTTTTCTCTCTCCCCCGTTATGCAAGCCTCTGAAGTTTAGTACTTACTTTAAACAAAATGATGATGATGATAATGATGATGATGTTAATAATAATAATAATAATAATAATAATAATAATAATAATAATAATAATAATAATAATAATAATAATAATAATAATAATAATAATAATAGTGATGGTGATACTAAAATAAATTAATATATTTAGAAGCTACTCTATCAGACAATGGGTCCCGACAGGAAGTCCGCTCCAGGATCGCACAAACAACTGCTGCCTTGGAAAGGGCTCTCTTAGATACTAGCCATCGCATTACGGAAGTGACGTTGCGTATCTAAAAATAAGTTTTCACCTCCACGTCAACTTTGCTTGGCTTAGTGGGTTTTTGGGACGGAAAGAGAGCATTTTTATAGAGAAAAGGGTTAGGGCAAGGGCTAGGGATAGATCTACAACTAACCCTTACCCGAACCCTTATAGCAATATTAGTCTTACATACGCAACGTCACTTCCGTAATGGGGTGGCTAGTATCTAAGAGAGCCCGCCCTGGAAACGTTGAAACCCATTTGGAAAGACAAGACCATCAGTCTACATTCCAAGGTAAGGCTGCTGCGCTCCCTTGTTATCTCCATCTTCCTATACGCTTGCGAAACATGGACCCTCACAGCAGATCTATAACGAAGAATACAAAGCATGGAGATGAGGTGCTACATAAGACTTCTGGGCATTTCCTATACCCAGCACATCACCAGCGAGGAAGTCCGACAGACCATCACACAAGCCATTGGACAACACGATGACCTGCTCACAGTGGTGAAGAAACGGAAACTCCGATGGTATGGCCACGTCATCAGATCATCAGGTCTTGCAAAGACCATCCTGCAAGGCACGGCGCAAGGAGGCAGAATAATAGAGAGGCCGAAAAAAGAAATGGGAGGACAACATTCGAGAAAGTACTGGCTTTGACACTGAGCGAAGCCATCAGGGTTGCTGAGGACAGAGAAAGATGGAGTACGCTGGTTAAACGATCATCTGTGGTGCCCCAACGACCTCCGAGTTACGGGATAGGATAGGATAGGATAATTATAACAGCGATAGCGATGATGATGATGATGATGATGATGATGATGATGATGATCATCATCATCATCATCATCATCATCATCATTATCATCATCATCATCACACTCATCATCAACATCATCATACACATCATTACCATACTACTACTACTACTACTACTACTACTACTACTACTACTACTACTACTACTACTACTACTACTACTACTACTACTACTACTACTACTAATAATAATAATAATAATAATAATAATAATAATTCCTCTACAAATTCACACTTTTCGCCGCACGAAGCTCCAACCGCGTAACAACATATAGCTTACCAGCGCTCTTACTTCCTCATAGAACTTCTCAAGGCGCTAACCGAAGTCACCAAAAGACATTCAATAGTGGCTTGCACGCTTTGATTCAGCCAAAAGCTGCAACTCTGCACATAGACGTCTTTGAAATGTGAGTATAGATGTTTCAACGTATTTGCCTGTTGCAATTCCTTTTTGAGGTAATAAAGATGCTGTTACACTCAGTTTGATGATGGTGTTTTTCTTTATCAGTATTTGATTCAGCCCCGATGCTGAAGTCCTGATAAGGTGTAACTCAGATTCGTTTATTCACACAGCCCGTCCAAACAGCATACAAGTCACAAAGTCCACGTATGAAGTTTTCCACTTTTATTCAGCACACATCAACAACTGCATACAATTCTCAATTCAACTCAACAACTTTCACAGCAACTTTCCAAATCACTATCAACAACTTTACTCTCTCAACAGCGACTCGGCACACGATTAAATAACCTCTCTCTTTTCTGGAACAATATGGTACATGGTAGAAATGACGTACTGCCACCAATCGAACTAAAGATCGTCATCACTGGCTTACGTCATTACACATTTTCTCTACTTCCGGGAACATTCACGACCTTCGATATCCATCCGGAAATTTCTATCAAGAGTAAACACGCAGATCCAGAAACTTCGCAAATTATCAACGTTATACAAAGCCTCTCCTAACAACAATGCAAACTCAAATCAAAGGTAAATAAACTCCATTATTGAATACTTTGCAAATCGAAACGATTAGATCTATCGTGCGCGCTTTAGACACACTTTCGTTCGTTTCAACGTAACATAACCCCCCACTCAAGAAGAAATTTACTTAATTTCTTTCAACAACGTTGAAACGTAATGCACAAACAAAGTACAGAATTAAGACTTATTTCAGTCTGCCTGAGTACTGTCAGTGTTCACAGTTCATTCACACAGAGTCAAAGTTTCTCATCTGCAAGTCTTTCTGGATACTGTCAATGTTCACAGATCATTTACCCAGTCAACGTTTTTCATTTTCAAGTCTGTCATTACCAATATTCTTAGTTCGTCTACACAGTCAATGTTCTTTCATTCGCAAGGAAACGACGCCCTCGTCAGTTGCGGTCGTCATCGGCCCAGGGTCAAAGACGATGATCACGTGGGCTTCCCTGGAATCAGTGCGTCCTCCGTTGTCTCCTTCTTCCGTCGGATGTCCGTCGCAGTCGACGTTGTCATCTCCCAGAATGCATTCGCTGGGTCTCACGGTCAGGTTGGCTTCTGCGGGACGGTGGAACAGCTCCCTCAAGGTCTGCAGATGCTCCTCCCAGGTCTGGGTGTGGACTTCATGTTCGACCAAAGTCGTAGAGCCTGGGACATCATTGAAGTTATGGGGAAACTCGCCCATAAGGTCCTTGAGCTCCATTTTTTGACCTTCCGTCAAGCTTGGTCCTAGCTTAACATCATCAATGCCTTCTTTACTGTGGAAGTCTCCAAGTTCCAACAGTTCCTCACTGTCAAAGCTGTCGTCGATCTCAGCTGCTGTTGCTGCGTGTACAGTCTCTGATGGCCTTTCCACGTACAGCTTAAGGAGGTTGGCGTGGTATATCTTGGAATGCTGGCCGACCTTCACCTTGTAGTCGTTGATTCCCACCACGGTCTCCACTTCGTACGGGCCTTTCCACTGCATCAGCAACTTATTATGATCAGTAGGTAGCAGCACCAGCACTTTGTTGCCAGGTTTGAACTTCCTGTTCACAGCCCTACGATCGTAGTAGTGCTTTCCACAGTCTTGGGACTTCTTCAGGTTTTCTCTGGCTATCTCGAGAGTCTGCTCCAGCTTCTCCCGTAGCTCAAACACGTACTGGTAGCTGTTCTTCACCTCTGGGGTGTCTACTTCTTTCGTCCACAGTTCTTTTAGGATGTGCATCGGCCCTCGGATGGTTCTTCCGTACAGCAGCTCGAACGGAGAAAAGCCGGTGGACTCCTGCGGTACTTCTCTGTAGGCGAAAAGTAAGGCGTTGACGTAGCGATGCCATTGTCTGGGCTGCTCGCTGCACAGTTTCTTCAAGGTGGACTTCAGCGTAGCATTGAACTTTTCGACAAGCCCGTTGCACATTGGATGGTAGGGTGTCGTAGTCAAATGCCGGATGCTCAGCAGTCTGTTGACCTCCTTCATGCAGTCAGAGACGAACTGCGTCCCGAGGTCTGTCAGAATTTCTTCAGGCACTCCAAGTCTACTGAACATGTCCACCAGTGCCTCTGCTACAGTTTCAGTGTCAATCTTCTTCAGTGGCACTGCTTCTGGGTACCGAGTCGCATAGTCTACTAAAGTCAATACCCATCGATGACCTTCTTCACTCGGAGGTCTTATTTCGCCGATTAAGTCTAAGGCCACCCTCTTGAAAGGTCGGTCGATCAAAGGCATTCTCTGCATTGGCACTTTAGGGACCCTTCCTCGAGGTATGGTCTTCTGGCAAATGTCACATGATCGACAGAAACGGCTGACGTCCGCATGAAGTCCTGGCCAGTAGAACACCGCCTGGATTCTGTCTGACGTCTTCTTGATGCCTAGGTGACCTCCCATGATTGAGTCATGCGCTACTTCCATCACCTGGCGCCTTAGGGGTAATGGTACCAGTACTTGACGTAGTGGTTTACCTCCGTTGACCCTCGTGTGCTGGAAGATTCTGTACAGGATCTTGGCCTTCACCTCAAAATAGACCGTGCCACTGCCCTTGGTCACGTGGTCTTGGCGGTTCCTGTACTTGTTTAAAGTACTATCATCTTCCTGGAGCTGGATCAGCTTATCTCTGTCCACGATGGCAGCTTTAGAGTTGTCGGCGACCTTCAGTGGCGTAGACGTCTTGTCTCTCTTGGCCTGGGCCCTGGTAGTAACAGCACCGACGATCTCTGGTCGGCAGGGCTGAGCCGGAGTAACCACATTGTCCCGTAGCAGCTCTGTAAGGTCTCCATCGGGAAACGGCAATGGATCCTCCTCCACAACTTCGACGTGTTGAGTTGAGGCAGGACTCCACTCTGGATCGGGGTCGCCGGGTCGTCTCGCGCCGTCGATGTTCCCGATCATCAAATCGTACAGCGGCTTCTTCAGGCAAACCGCTTCGACTTCGCCTATGTAGAAAGGGGTGCTGACTTGAATCTTTGCAACTGGCGCTTTCACACATTTGCTGTCGGCCATGAGTGTCCATTTAGAATCGCCAGTGAACTGTTCTTTAGCGATTAGGTCTTCTCTGACGATGACCCCACTGCAGCCAGAGTCTCTTAGAACAGTCACTTCATGATTTCCGACGCGTCCCTTGGAAACAGGCATGTTCTGTACGGTCACAGCTGCGCTAGCGACGACGGGGATGGATTTCCCGTTGGCAAGGAGAAGTTGGCCATCAGTCATGCACTCTTGCACGTCCGCAGGGGTAGCTGTGCGCTTGGTCTCACTCGGAAGAAGGACGCTCCCGCCGCACACTTGATGGTCAGATCTACTGTTTTGCCATTGATTGGAGAAACGTCTCTGCCGGTTGCCCGCCGCTGCGTTGTCCGTACTGCTCCGCTGTCCGCTACTTTTGTTTTGAGGACAGTTAGAAGCTCTGTGGTCTGTAGCGTTGCAGGTGAAACAGCCCCTTGAATGCCCTTCCCTGGGAGGAGGCGTGGAGTCTGTCTGTCTCTGGCTCGTCTGGCTTCCTTGGATCTGGTTCCCATGGTTTGCAGTCTTCTGAAAATGTTTCGTCGCGCTGGGTGGCCCCAGGGTTTTCCCATGAGCGATAAGATATCTTTCAGCAGCCTCAGTCACATCTTTAAGCGTCTGCAGCTTTTGTTCTTCTAAGTGGGTCGCTAGGTCCTTGTGACAGGCATTGAGAAATTGTTCTTTCACAATCAGGTCATGGAGACTGTCGTAAGACTTCATTTCGCCTGATAACTCCACCCACTTGTGTAGATATGACGACAGGCGCTCCACAAACTGCTTTGGCGTCTCGTCTGACTTAGGCCGGCATTCACGGAAGCGTTTACGGTAGCCCTTCTCTGTAAAGTTGTAGCACTGCAACAGGGCCTCTTTCAAGACGTCGTAGTTTTTGGCGTCATCGTTCGACAGTCTGGTGTAAACTTCGAGAGCTTGCCCCGTCAGAAGTGCACTCAGTCGAATCGCCCAGTCTCGAGGTTGCCAATTGGAGCTTTCGGCGAACCTTTCGAATCTCGCCAGATAGCTGTCGATCTGGTCCTTCCCGTCGACGAAAGCTGGCAATTTTGGAGCCGTATGGTCGTTGGTGGCTTGTGGCGCATGCTGATTGTTCTGGATACGCGCCAACTCTAGCTGGTATTGACGCTCAGCTTCTAATCGTCTCTCTTCCATCTCGTCACGCCGACGCTGTTCCTCTAATTCTCTTTCTTGACGCCGGTCTTCTCTTTCTTCTCGGCGACGCTGTTCGTCCTTTTCTTCTCGGCGTCGCTGCTCCTCTAATTCTCTTTCTTCACGGCGACGCTGCTCTTCTAATTCTCTTTCTTCACGGCGACGCTGCTCTTCTAATTCTCTTTCTTGTATTCTCTCCTGGGACTTGACGTACTCCGTCAGCTGTTTGCCTTTGAGATTCAGTGCAATCCCTTTCTGCCAGAAGTCAGCCATCTTAATGCTTTTCTGGAAAGTTCTTTTCTGGAATGTTCTTTTTCTAGAAAGTTCTTGACTGTAGAGTTCTTTTTTTTCTGGATAGTTCTTGACTGTGCTGTACCTTTCTAGACTGTTCTAGAACAGCACGCTTTCTGCAGTAGCGCTGATGCTTGTCACTAGTCGCCTTCGCTGACGCAGGCCCCGCTGTCCTCGTCGTATGCGACGCTGCACCACGCTGGTGTTGATGTATACGCTCCTGTGCTGAAGTAGACGCGACGTCCGCTCGCCGCTCTCTGTAACACTGGCGATGTAGCTCCGAGACTGTCCCTCGACGTAGTCTTACGGCAGCTACGTAGTCCCGATCTGTTGTTCGCTCACGAAGCAACTCTTCAGCGACTACACGCCCTTGCAGTCAACCCGAATCTATCGGTGATGTAGTCCCAGTATGTTGGCCCCTCTCGACGCAACTCGTTGGCGGCTACCCTCGATGACTGCCTCTCGTAACGTTGACTCGCTTGTTGTAGCAGTTGAACCCTTGGCTATGGCGTGAATCGCGGCTTGACCCCCAAAATGTTACACTCAGTTTGATGATGGTGTTTTTCTTTATCAGTATTTGATTCAGCCCCGATGCTGAAGTCCTGATAAGGTGTAACTCAGATTCGTTTATTCACACAGCCCGTCCAAACAGCATACAAGTCACAAAGTCCACGTATGAAGTTTTCCACTTTTATTCAGCACACATCAACAACTGCATACAATTCTCAATTCAACTCAACAACTTTCACAGCAACTTTCCAAATCACTATCAACAACTTTACTCTCTCAACAGCGACTCGGCACACGATTAAATAACCTCTCTCTTTTCTGGAACAATATGGTACATGGTAGAAATGACGTACTGCCACCAATCGAACTAAAGATCGTCATCACTGGCTTACGTCATTACACATTTTCTCTACTTCCGGGAACATTCACGACCTTCGATATCCATCCGGAAATTTCTATCAAGAGTAAACACGCAGATCCAGAAACTTCGCAAATTATCAACGTTATACAAAGCCTCTCCTAACAACAATGCAAACTCAAATCAAAGGTAAATAAACTCCATTATTGAATACTTTGCAAATCGAAACGATTAGATCTATCGTGCGCGCTTTAGACACACTTTCGTTCGTTTCAACGTAACAGATGCAATGTGTTGTATTGTAATGTATTGTATTGTATTGTATTTTACTGTATATGAAAAATACGTAAGAAAATATTTTTCCATCTGGGTATCTTCCTATCCTATCCAATCCTATCCTATCCCGTAACTCGAAAGTCGCTGGGGCACCACAGATGATCGTTTAACCAGCGTACAACCATCTTTTCCCGTTCTCAGCAACCTTCATGGCTTCGTTCTGTGTCAAGCCAGTCCTCGGAGTTTCCGTTTCTTCACCACTGTGAGCATGTCATCGTATTGCTGGGCATCTTACTGACGCTGATTTTCTTTTCGGTACTCCCGGAACCCGAACTGGCCGACCTCATTCCATCCCTACCATTACCACAAACCCCAAATCATAGAAAGCGTATATCTAATGCTGTTGATCCGCATGAAATTTATTACTAACGATATCAATCTTCCATGTTATTTTGTTCCTTAACAATAAATAAACAAATAAATAAAATTCCCAAATGCAAACCAACTCAATGTTTATTCCCCCAAAAACCAAACAAATAAAAATAAAAATAAACAACCAAAAACGCCTTTCTCTCTTAGCCTCCCCGCCACCGCGCCCGCCATGTTGGATTGTCGAACGTGAAGGGTGGTATTGTCATTTGCATCGCCTCCCTTTGTTGGTCGTAAAGAAGGACTGTAAAGCAGTTCCACCTAGCTTTCATCTGTCAGTTGCTTCTTTGCGCTGCAACTCTCAAAGGGCCCACAATTCCTCCGGCTGCTGACGTTATGATGTGAAGTGAAGATCGCCTGGCATTTCGGGGCTCTAAATAAAGACCCAAAACCTTTTCCTAAAAGTGAACACAACATAGTCTGCTACTTCTATACATTAGTCGTCTTCATAGAAGAAGAAAAAGACTAGATATAAAAGTTTAAAACACACAACTTTGATACAGAAGGGACCAGTTTTTAACCAGAAAATGGAAGAGGGGAAGAGATTTTATAAAGTGAAAACAACGGGTAATTTTAAAAAACTGGACTTGATTGTTTGTTTGTTTGTTTGTGTTCTACAACTACTGTAGCTCGATCTTACAGTAAAGGCATAGAGAACTAAATTTAGAACAAAAGGAAACTAAAATCTCTAAAACTGAACGCTGCATTTTCTCCTTTGGACTAGAAAGTACTGATAAGAAAATGAGCTAGATTTAAAATAAATATTAAAAAAAACTATCCAGACTGCTCTGACTGAAGAAAGACTTTTCTTCAAAATATATTGCTCTTTCATTGATGCTTATGGCTTATATAACAAATGCATCCTTTGTTTTCTAAAAACTAATACAAGAGGACGGGGGGTAAACTAAGGAAAAAAAATGTCCAAAATAAAATCAAATTGGTTGGCTCTGAATTAATTTTCATCGTTAATGAGATTTTTATTAATAACTTTTAAAACAAATAGATACGTTCGATTTGCTTTCCGTCTTTTAACAGCGACGTTCCTTTACACCACCTGTTTGAGTGATGACTCTGTTTTTCTTGTGGCTGTAAGAATGTGTGTGTAACATGAGAACGTATATGTTGGTTACAGATCGCCGCGCTTTGAGTCTGATCTAGGGATAAGGCGCATAAAGCCTCCACTGTTTAGTGGTAGTAGTAATAGGCAGAAAGACTACTCCTACTACTCCTATTATTCTTATTATTATTATTATTATTATTATTATTATTATTATTATTATTATTATTATTATTATTATTATTATTATTAACTTATTTACTTATTTATTTATTTATATTTTATTTTGGACCCTCACAGGAGATCCACAACGAAGAATACAAAGCACGGAGATGAGGTGCTACAGAAGACTTCTGTGCATTTCCTATACCCAGCGCATCACCAACGAAGAAGTCCGACAGGCCATCACACAAGCCATTGGACAACGCGATGACCTGTTCACGGTGGTAAAACGGAAGCTCCGATGGTATGGCCACGTCACCAGATCATTAGGTCTTGCAAAGACCATCCTGCAAGGCACAGTGCAAGGAGGTAGAAGAAGAGGGAGACCGAAAAAGAGGTGGAAGGACAACATTCGAGAATGGGCTGGTTTGACACTGAGCGAAACAATCAGGGTTGCAGAGGACTTAGAAAGATGGAGTGCGCTGGTTAAACGATCATCTGTGGTGCCCCTACGATCTCCGAGTTACGGGATAGGATAGGATAGGATAGGATAGGATATTTTATTTATTTATTTTTAAAATAATGTCTTAATCTCAGGTTTCTCAAACAACATCAGGTTTATTTGCCTTTTTTCTGTCTTTTCTTTTGTCTTCTTTCTTTCTTTCTTTCTTTCTTTCTTTCTTTCTTTCTTTCTTTCCTTTTATCATCAAGTAGGGTAAACATATGTTTATTATTTCCTGCTTGTCCCTTGTTTGGCGATACGACTGGTTAGACACTGTTGTTTAGATGAGAACGTTTGAGACCTCGGTGCTTCGCTCAGCGGCGTAATGGGTTGTTCTATGGCCACGCAACATAACAAGAACCTCGTTATGGAAAACAGGGAAGTGTAGGGGGTGGGGGAGACAATGGCAAACAGAACAAAAGAAAGGGATAAAAAAGGAAGGAAGACTGAAAAAATGAGAGAGAGAGAGAGAGGGGGAGAGAGAGAGAGAGAGAGAGAGAGAGAGAGACAGTGAGAGAGAGAGAAAGAAAGTGAGAAAAGAAAGAGGAAGGGGAAGAGAGAGAGAGAGAGAGTGAGAGAGAGAGAGACAAAGATAGACAGAGACAGAGACAGAGACACGGACACACAGTCAGAGAAAGATAGAACGAGACAGACAGACAGAGAAATAGAGAAACAGTGGCAGAGACAGGCGTGGGAGGTAGGGAGAAAGTGGGCGAGGGAGATTAGAGAGAGAGAGAGAGAGAGAGAGAGAAAGAGAGAGAGAGAGAGAGAGAGAGAGAGAGAGAGAGAGAGAGAGAGAGAGAGAGAGAGAGAGAGAGAAATAATAAAATGAACAGAAAGGGATGAGGGAAGTATTAGAAAAGAGCGAACGAAAGAAAAGACATTGGGTTGCGAGGTGAGAATGATTGAACTTGAACACCAGACGGCAGAAAACAAAATATCAAAGCGTTAAAACTAAACAAACAAAACTTCGGAAGCAATAAAGCAAGCACCTCGTTACAGAAAGAAGACAGAAAGATCGCTGAACACGAGAAAGTGCGAGAAACACTTAAGGTAAAGATATGAAAGAAACAATCAGAAGTAAGAGCTAAATGGATTGAAGGAATGGTTAACTAAAATGAAAAAAAGCTAGAATGGGCAAGAAAACGTCTTTCAATAAATGAAATGGGAAACAAACACATTATGTGAGAGGAAGGGGAGAGAGAGAGAGAGAGAGAGAGAGGGAGAGAGAGAGAGAGAGAGAGAGAGAGAGAGAGAGAGAGAGAGACAGACAGACAGACAGACAGACAGACAGACAAACGGAGACAGACAGCGGAAAAAATACACAAAAAATAATTTCATTTTCATTTCCTGAATTTAACGTAACAGTTTACCCCGTCTCGTCTTTGAAGTTTGAACAAAGAGCTTAATACGCTCTTTGGTTTGAATCCGCAAAACTTAAGGTCGGAAAGTTTTCTCCAATATGCCACTATCATGAATTCTATTTGCTTAGTGCAATTTTTCCTAGCTCACGAACAAGCGCAAAAGCGTTTTAACCTTCTGTCTGCCAATTACCAACCCATAGATTCTCGAATATTGGACCCTGAAGCAGTTCTCCTGGCCTAATAATATATTATTCCAAAATAAAAGAAATAATATACTTCAGCCAATCTATATTGTAAAAACAAAATATATTATTTTTTAAAGAAGTCCAACGCGAACAAGATAGAATAATTTTTTTAAGCCACTACAAGTAAACAACAACAAAAACTAATTTTAAATTAAGATCTCTGATAAAAGTTGACCTCCTGCGCAGATTTATATAGCTCAATCGACTCACCATATGCTGAAAAGCAATAACATCGCCTTAATGGTTAGACATGCCATTTTTCTTTTTCCTATACACACCTGCAACCCTTTTTTCTTTTAACGAGGTAGAAACTCCCAGAGAGAGAGAGAGAGAGAGAGAGAGAGAGAGAGAGAGAGAGAGAGAGAGAGAGAGAGAGAGAGACAGACAGACAGACAGACAGACAGACAGAGAGGAAAAGACAAAGACAAAGACACAGGCCCCCTCCTCCTACTCCACCGACCACCTCACTCCTACCCTCACCCACCCACCCACACACATATTCGTCTTTCTTGGAAGAAGGTATAGATAATTGCAGAAAGAATTTTTAATGCTCCAAACCCCAGACCCAAAGCAATACACACTCGCTCACATCCCAATGCCTACAAACACCGATCTCTTTGCTGGCTTTGGAACGATCATCGGATGGAGGATAGACCTATATAAACACACAACAAAAATTATATACGCTATGCTCGCCACAATTTTCTCCCCATCCCTAATTCCTGGGCTATGCAAAACGGGGGTAGAGTGAGTGTAACTATCGACGGCATGATGCTGTGCTCGCCATTTAGATGGGTAACAAGACTAAAAGCGGATGATCTATCGCGAGCTGTTGGCGTTTCAAAGACGAGCATACAGCGTGAGAAATGCAGTCCTAGCCCTGATCCTGATCATGCTAAGTCTGATGGGTTTCCCGGCTGCCTATACCCTCGAACCCCGAGCTTGTAAAACACAGGCCCGTTTGTTTTAATACCTCGCATCTTCTTTTCCTTGGACGGGATTTTGTTTTTTAAACTGACGAAGGAGAATCTGCTTTCTTTTGATCTCGAAGCAGAACAATATATAGGGCTAAAATATTCCATCTCCTTGTTTGTTTTTTTTTGTTTTGTTCTTCTTTCGCCGTGAGATTTTTTTTGTGTAATGGAAGGTGTAACAATCCATGATGAGTAAATGATACGCTTGTTTGAGGACCATAAATTATGCTGATCAATGGAATCTGCGCCGTTCGTTAATATAAGACAAGATGGCAAGCCATTCAAATGCATTTTCAGACACCCACATACATAGCCGGCAAAATAATCCTTTTAAAAAAAGTGTGACTTTTCTTGGCTTTATCCTAAAGAAGCCAAAGGAAAACAAGGCTATGGTGGGCCACTACCTGAACTATCTGCACGCAAAAACATTACAAAAATGGACTAAGCAGATTTTTAGATACAGTGCAAAATGTGCTTAGAAAATGCTGAAGCACAATGACCTTGACCTTTGAGAAATTGTAAATATCAATGATCTCACAATCATGCTTAGCGGTAGCTAACGTGTGTACAAAATAAAAAGTGTGAATTTCGGTTTAGTTATTCTTGAAATAAGGCGAAAGGTATGTTTTGGAACAAAAAATGTGAAATTTGGTAGCGACGGCCCGACAGACTGACCGCCAACCGGTCTGCTACTGAGGGATGGACCTTGATTTGAAGTGCATGTATTTGTAAAGGTCTTGTAAAGACCATCCTGCAAGGCACAGTAAAGGAGGTAGAAGAAGAGGGAGACCGAAAAAGTAGGTGGGAGGACAACATTCGAGAATGGACTGGTTTGACACTGAGCGAAACAATCAGGGTTGCTGAGGACAGGGAAAGATGGAGTACCCTGGTTAAACGATCATCTGTAGTGCCCCTTACGACCTCCGAGTTATGGGATAGGATAGGATAGGTATCTGTATACTGTATACCAAAACTCAACAACATCGCTTTGTCCGTTTTTAATATATTGAGCAAATCTCGTTTAGCAACAAAATGACCTTTGCGATAGAGCAAATACGATGGCGCGGGAGGCAGCCCACCACAACCTAAGCAAGGTTCCTAGAAAATGTAATCAATGTTCGCTCTGTGGTTCTCCAGTATGGCTTCCAACTGACCGACAGACAGACGGACTGACAGACCCACAGACCTACCGACCGACTCGCTGTGATTCTCGATTGTTTCAAGGTATTTCCAAATAAGTCTGGAAAATTAAGCCAACACGATTATTGTATTTCCAGATGTTAGAAATACAAAAAAATCGTGTTGGCTTAACGTTAATGCCGTTACAGTAAATGCGAATAAAGAAGCAAGATGACACTTTGGGCGGTTTGAGTCAGATTCCGTTTTCTGCCAGTTCCTTGAGCAGCTCTTTGTCCCTGTAAAGCGCTATATATTTATGTAAGAACAATATTTTGAAGCGGATTCGTGCCCAGGTGCAGTGTGACTTCGTTTGTTCTCAGTATTAAAAAGTAATTAAAGAACCTGTGTGCATTTCGTTCTGCCATACGCTGTAGGGGGTTCGATGGCTAAAACAGAAGATGGTGTGCTGAAGGACTATGGCGAATCCACGCTTTGAACTGTTTTCTTCTGCATTTTCTAACAGTCTTTGAAAGCATTTAGCCAGGAGGGAAAGCCGGAAGCCATTCATCACTGGGAACGACGAAGAGAGCTGCACTGTGCACAAGACGAGTTTCGCAGAGTGCTCAAATTGTTGACATGAGTGAGTTTTGCATTGTCAATTTCACCCGTCAATCACCCGGCCTCGTTACCGACCTAATCGCTTTCCGATGCGCGTGAAGACGGTTTTGGCGCGCAAAGGCACCGGGCGGTTAATCTCGTTACCGACGTGACACCACCACGTTTTGCTCATGTAAATGATCTCCCTTGTTCCGCAACTCAACTCCCACAAGTCGCCACTGTTTGCGCGAATTTTTCCGGACCGCCATCATTACCGCGATGGTTCAAAGTCTCGCGAGATCGCGCGCCAGTCTCGTGAGAACCCTGTGATGACGAGTAAGGAGGCTAGCGGCGTCATGGTAACGATGCATGTGATGGCGACTTGGTGCTAATGGCTGCACGCGGAGGATGACTGCACAGTCGGTGTTCCTGTTTGCAGTCACCAAGCTATGTTAAGTACAAACACATATCTAGCAACTATCAAGCACTTTAGGCCTACTGTCCATCTTCCCAATCTCCACCCACGTCCACTCCCCCAAACTCCCAAGAGGCAATTACCTTCAGTCTTCAAATCATGATACACAACCTTAACAATGTAGGGAGGGTCTCCTCTTGTCTTCAGGAAAACACTGTTGCGTTTAACAAAACCACGAATTTTATTGCAGTCCAAGATATTCACGGTAACAAATTGACGACTCGACTATGAATAAGCAATACCGTTAAAAATCATTGCACAAAATAAAATATTTCCTGTATCACATTTCTTCACAAACATAATTACGACGACAATTACTGCTTCAGTTAAATGGTACAAACAATAATAGCATCAATATTCCATGTAAGCAACGCGTTCATTAAAATCAGACAGGAAGTCAGAAAATCTATGTCAATGGTTTGTTTACCGATCATTTTGTAGCGCTTTTGTTTAAAAACCTACCCAAGCAAAAAGCCATCTTTAGTGATATACCACGAAAATATATACTCCGTGTTATGTAATATGTGCCAGGAAACTAGGAAAATACAGTCCATTGTTTGATTACCGATTATTTTGTTTTTTTTTCCGTTAATTGATCAAAAGAATCAAACAATAGCATCAAAATTCCATCTTAACTTTGGTGATAACAGATACATCACGAAACATTAAATACTCATGCATATAATGCAACATATATTATAATTAGCCTGTAGAGTCAATGGTCAGTTTACCAATTGTTTTGTTTTTCCTTGAACTTTTCCAATACTATAAACAACAGCATCAAAATGCCATCGTAACTCTAACAATATAATTATAATGTAGCAATAAATATTGCATGGAAGCCAAAGGGCTAATCAGACTGGCCCTCAACTTGTCTGTCAGTTTCACGGTTCGTTTAGAGATAAAGTATCTAGG
Organism: Oncomelania hupensis; assembly: GCA_036898135.1. Taxonomy (NCBI): domain Eukaryota; kingdom Metazoa; phylum Mollusca; class Gastropoda; order Littorinimorpha; family Pomatiopsidae; genus Oncomelania; species Oncomelania hupensis. The sequence goes on along the minus strand of CM072511.1, from coordinate 21,192,753 downwards.
GACTCTCAAGACAGGCCTCTATCTACCTGGGGACTCATCGTTTTTCAGCCTGACCTCTACGCGGAGAATCTGCGCTGCATGCACAGAATGTTTCAGATCTGGATCTCGATCTATAACAAGTTGCTATCCATGTATTGGCATAGCTGCAAAGGCACGGATGTGGTGCTGCAATGCATTTAGCGGACGTCTGTCAGCTGGCAGTGAAACAAAAGCTGAATTTCGAACTGAAATACATATCTTTGACCAACATAGTCTCATTAGCTGAATGCAAGCCCACTCACCATAATATTTATTTCAGCATGCATTAACTCACGATTGACATTTCAACTAATCTCTGACCATCAGCACTGACCAGTGGACCGACGCGTGCGATGGCTGGTCACTAGAGGGTAATCCGTGTCCGATTCTCCACTGACCGCTCAACCACTCAAGAGTTGAGAGTGGTGAAAAGCCGACCATTGGACTTGTTGATGGCTGAGGTCACAAATTAGAGAATGGCGAAGTGCATGCAAACTGCGTGCATGAATGAATCAGAAGCAATACATAGACAAACAAACAAATAAATAAATAAATAATAGAAAGTGTCTCAACAGAGAGACAGAGACAGAGACAGACAGATAGAGACAGATAGACAAAGAAGACAGACAGGGAAATGAAATAAGAGAAGGATAATAAAATAAGAAATAAATAAATAAATAAATAAATAAATAAATAAATAAATAAATAAATAAATAATAGAAAGTGTATCAACAGAGACAGACAGAGGCATGGACAGACGTACAGACAGACAGAGAGAGACAAAGAAGACAGACAGACAGGGAAAGGAAGTAAGAGAAGGGGGAGGATGAAGAGCCTACAGTAAAGGAAGAGAAAAATAAGACGATACACAAAGGCAGAAACTTTGATTTATCGTCTGAGTGCATGTGTGAAGGGTAGAATTAAAAACTAATGGTACTAATTGGGATTTTTTTTCTCTCAAAAATTATTATCATCCAATTTAACCTCTCCCTATCCCCCTTCCCTCTCCCCTAGCCCTTCTCCCCTCTTCCCTAGCCCATCTCCCCTAGCCCCATAACACTAATAACTTATTATTCATATCGGACAATAAGGACAGAAACGCTAGGAAACTCCCAAACTTCCTTTAAATTCGCGAATATCGCAATTATGACGAGGTTAAAAACTGACGATATCTTCAAAACTAATGGTCAACAAACGTGCGCGGGAATGTGGATTATTTTTCTCACATCCATCAGTGACAGAATCGTCGGCAGTAATCGTGACAGCGGCGGTTGAGTATCAAGAGACATGTTGAGGTTTGCACTATCAAGCCCCACTATAGGCCTAACTTAACATGCTTGATTGAATACAGACGCCCAGGCATGCAGGAGAGAGATGCTCGAGTTAAGTCTACGCCACGCCTTTGGTGACGTCTTGTCAGCTAATGCTCATTTCATTGGCTGTGAAGGATCGACTAATTGCCGCTATCCATTTCTGTGAGTAATTAGTATCTAGAGAAAGCAGGAGGATTGGAGACTTTGAGAGACATCACTACAAAATTTTTAAAGACTGTATCGTATAATAAAGCGATCGGAGTCTGTTTAAGTTATAACGTATAAATAGCTACATGCTATCATGCTCGCAGCGTAACCCTCGTGAGCATCTTTACCAAAGTATCGACCAGTGGCAATACAATACAATACAATACAATACAATTAAATCCAAGAAATTTGCCTTCCTCTGCTGCACTTGTTCCATATGGTCTTACAAGGTTCCACGCGTGTTTCTTTGAGTACGTCACCTATACCCTTTTTGAAAGATTGATCGGACCTTTTAACGTTCCGTTTAAGCGACACGCCGGACGGGAACATGGTACAGAAAGTCAACTCCCCTCAAGATCGAGAATTGAACGCAGGTCCCTTAGCATGAACGCCAGGCGACTGATTAGAAGATTTCGCCAACTTACCATGGGTAGAGTAAGTTTAAATGCGAACAGCATAATTCCGATGATACATCGCCATAGTATTCCATTCTGCGGGATAACTTTCAGATGATGCATCGCATAGCACATGCAGCAGGGCCCGTCTTTCCACATAAAGACCGACGCGTAAGCAGCGCTGATTGATTTGTCATAGGGAATTACCTACTTTTGACAGCGACTTGACGGCTGTCATTAGTGAGTTACGACTCAACAGCTTGTATATGTGTGAATTAAGGGAAACTGTCTAGCTGGAGGCCTAATGAAGGCTTGGTAAGCGTGAAAGGGACAAAGGAAAATTAATGAGAAACGTTTGATACCGAAACCCAAACTTGATGTAGAGGTTAGTCCTGGTTGCAATATGCATCATCATAAAATAATTGTAGCATGTATCATCATAAATTGTTCCGACGACCAACTGTCGTTTCTGACATACATTTTTATGGTTTTTATTGCATTCCATTCATTGCTTATTTTCTTGTTTTCTTATCTTATTTTAACAGTTTTTTTTTAAACACAATGAATGAACATAGAGGTTTAACGTCTACACCCACCATTGGCGATATGGCAGACGGGGATGACCATCTCAGGGGAGAGGGGGGCAGGAACCTAAATCAACACTGAACCACCGGAGCAATCATACTGCGAAGATGGGCAGTGAAGAATGGTCACTTCACTTTCCTCTTTCCCACTACCGGATTCGAACTTGAAACATCCACTGAGCTAAGGCGGTGAGCAATGCTTTTTTCTCTTTATTCAGATTCGAAGAGTCGTTTACAAAAACCAAAAACAAAACAAACAAACAAAAAAAAACACTTTTTGTTTGTTGTTGTTAAGAGTGATTAACTAAAAATAGCAACAGTACGATACAACTCAAAATAAAAATAAACATCATTAGCTTATGCTCCGAGGTTTCAGTTACATTTTGGTGAAAGTAGATGAGAGGCGGGAGGGAGGGTGGGAGTGAGTGGAGGGAGGTAAGGGGTAGGGGGCGTAAATAACTGAAGTATGTCAATCATAACAGTATTGTGTCGCAACGGTCAGCTAATACTTATGAACAGGATAATTTAAGTAAGTTGTACCTTGCTTACAGGGTCCAGCGGACTGCAAAGAGCCGAATCAGGACCACAAAATCAAGACCACAACTTGGCTGAAAGAGGAGTCACCCCTGATCCGCATAAAAGATCTGCTGAAGCAGCCCCAGTGGTATACACTGAAGGCACTCCAGCAGCCTGTCACTGTACAATAAAGGCCTCCCACGAAGGGGACGCTGAGGCTATACTCTAATTTATCGAACCCCCGTTTACAAAAACAAAATAGAATGCAAACGTCATTATAAAATATCAACAAAACACATACATTTAACATATACATAAAGTGCCTAAATTGTTAAATAATAATATCACTGGAAGTTCTAGTGACTATTTGGCAGAAAGCGTCCAATATTCAAAGCTGATACAACAGACCTCACACACTAATGAGGAGTTTTGTCCCGGAAGAGTTTTCAAGCCATGAATTAGTTCATTCATTTCTTTTTTTTTCTTTTTTTTTTCTTGTTCGATGTTATTGTATTTTTCGTTTGTTATACTATAGTTATAAATGTATGTCTGTTTTCTTTTCATTGTTGAGAAGATTAATTAATGTGCTTCTGTTTTTATTGCTTTGTAGAATCTACTTGTTCCTGCTCGCCAGACATTTCATTGTTGTCATTTGTCAAAAGGGTAGCACTTATTTAAGCTTTGCTTTTGTTTGCCCTTTATGTTCTCCATGCTTTGTTTGCTTGTTTCGTGATTAATAAAATTCTGTTTAAACCAAGAGTTTTCAAGAAAAAAGGTAGGTGACTGGTCTAGCGAAGAAGAAGGTTGATAAAACAGAGTAGGAGTGAGAAAGAACAAATGAGAAAGACAGCGACTGTGGGAATTTAAAGCACTACATTTCCAGAAAGTGAGGATACTAATAATACAAAAAAAACGTCACATCCACGAGGGTGGGGGTGGGAGGTGTAATTCAAAATGGCAGTGGTTATAGGACTAGCACAATACAGGAAAACCCTCTCGAGAGCCCAGCTATAAACACGAAAGTGGTGGAGCAACTATAATGCCTAAATCAAATGAAAACGCTGGTTGAAATTACTGCAAATCTGCCGGAATTATTTATTTTATTTTTTTAAAATCACTTTCAAAGAGCTGCTCAAGACGCTAGCCGATGCAGAATCTAACTAAAGGTCCCCGAGCCACCCACTTAAATATAAAGCTATTTCATCGACCACGCCCTTGCTTCGGCATATATTATTATTCTCTAATATTATGAATCTGTCGGACTTCGTCGTTGGTGATGTGCTGGGTATAGGAAATGCCCAGAAGTCTTCTGTAGCACCTCATCTCCATGCTTTGTATTCTTCGTTGTAGATCTGCCCTCACATGCAGCAGTCCTACAACGAAGAACACAAAGCATGGAGATGAGGTGCTACAGAAGACTTCTGGGCATTTCCTATACCCAGCACATCACCAACGACGAAGTCCGACAGACCATCACACAAGCCATTGGACAACACGATGACCTGCTCACAGTGGTACGGAAACTCCGATGGTATGGCCACGTCACCAGATCATCAGGTCTTGCAAAGACCATCCTGCAAGGCACAGTGCAAGGAGGAAGAAGAAGAGGCAGACCGAAAAAGAGGTGGGAGGTCAACATTCGAGAATGGACTGGTTTGACACTGAGCGAAACCATCAGGGTTGCTGAGGACAGAGAAAGATGGAGTACGCTGGTTAAACGATCATCGGTGGTGCCCCTACGACCTCAGAGTTACGGGATAGGATATGATAGGGTAGGAATATTATGTACAAACTAAATACAGAATCGGATTATCATTAGTAACAAATTAATTAGAAATAAAATAAAATAAAATCAATAAATAAATTGTTTTCAAAATCCAAAAACATGCCATGCATCATAATCTGGCATGCTTAATTATAATACATTATACTTGCTGACGCCTGTTGGAACTGACTGTAAACATACTAATTTAACTCGCCAAGCTACGTCAATTTCCCTCTACGTCAATGTCCATTCAGATCCTCTACCTTGCTCAAATATGATAAACTCAATAGTCCATCGAGGATTAATAAATAATATGCTTGTTATTTCTTTGCAGTAGTGTAGGCATACTAATCCCGCATCTCCAGTTATGTCAGTAACTACTGCTATAATGCAGAGATAAGAGGTCATAATTGAGAGATTGAATGAGATTTGTTTTCAAAAAGTATAATTATTAGCTAAAACAACTCTGGACATGCTAACGTGAAGCTGCAGACGTACGTTGTCCGTTGTATATAGCACCTTTATTCCGTGCTACATTAGCATGCTAGGTGCGCTCAAGAGGAGCGGAGAGACAGAGAGAGAAATGGTAAAATCCTATATCTTGATTGTCTATTATAAACAATGCAATTTTTTTTCATTGCCTCTTTATCTTACACTAACATGCGACAAAAACACTTACAAAATGTCTAATTCAAGTTAGCAAATGTATATAATATTATGCTTATTATATTTTTTTTATTAAATATTTGAATGCAGTTTGAATTTGTACTTAATAAAATGTATTATTATTATTATTATTATTATTATTATTATTATTATTATTATTATTATTATTATTATTATTATTAATTTGTTTAAATAATTTTCGAAATTTGAATCTGAACGTCGTGTTTGGGCGTTCTAAAATTCATCTGTATAAGCAGTAAGTGGATGATGCCCTTTGGAATACGCCTATACTGGCGCACACAGATAAACGCAGCGGAGCGTAACCAACAAGCGTCAAGGCGTAGGTATGTCATTAATTACTCACTGAGCCTGGTAAAGCATGAACATTGAGGTTTAACGTCTACAACCACCATTGGCGATATGGCAGACGGGGATAACCATGCCAGGGAACAAGAGGCAGGGACCTAAATCAACACTGAACCACCAGAGTAATCGTACTGCTAAAATGGACAGTGAAAAATTGCCACTTTTTATTTAGCCCACCACGGGATTCGAACCTGGATCATCGGTGTGCCAGGCGAACGCTCTGCCACTTGAGATACGGCGGTGGGACATGCTAAAGCAGTGACGTAGAACGCTACATGTACGGCAGTGCCAAGTTCTGTGCAAAATGAACGCTTAACGTTGCTTGCCGAATACCACAATCAGCAAACCGTCTCTACATGGTACGAATAAATTACACATCAAATGGCAAAGTCCATGTCCGTTGTCTTGATTGATTGATTGATTGATTGTTGCTTTAGGTCCAGCGGACTCTTCCGAGCCAAATCAGGACCGGACAACCCCCGATCCGCATAAAAGATCTGCTGAAACAACCCTAGTGGGAAAACTGAATGCCCTCCACCGGCCAGTCACTTTACAATAAAGACATCCCACGCAGGGGACGACTAAATAGAATACAAACATCATTATAAATTAGCAACAAAACACATACATATAAAATGCCTATAGTGCTAAATAATAACATCATAGGAAGCCCTAGTGACCACCCGGCAGAAAGCGTCCAACACTCCCAAGCTGATCCAACAGACCTCATACACAAACAAGGAGTCTTGTCCAGGAAGAGTTTTCAAGAAAAAAGGTAGGTCATTGATCTAGCGAAGAAGAAGATAGTATAGCAGAGTGATAGGACAGAGCAGGAATGGGAAAGAGCAAATGAGGAAGACAGCGACAGTGGGAATTTAAAGCACTAAATTTCCAGAAAGTGGGGATACTATTTATACTAAAACTCCCGGCACCCCAACGCTGGTCAATGATGTATGAGTTCCATGCTTATGCGTGTGCCTACAAAGTACTGTATCCAAATATTGGGATCTGCGGTTGGTGCGTAAGTAATCTACGTGCTTATTTCACACAACAACGCAAAAAGGTAGTTTACCTGCCACACAACAAAGAAGCAATAATTCATGCAACAACAAAAGCACAAGTGTCCGTAGACCTTTGACCTATACGGGTTAGTGAGCATCTCACACAGTCTCACAGGTGCTAGATCAAAACAGCACGTCGACACTGGCAATCACTCGCAATACTTTGCTTGGCAGCATAGACGAACGACAATGGCGGCACAAAGTGACGGGACGTCACTCTCATCCCTCTGTCGGCAGGTGATCGCCTTAACCTCCCTTTGACAAAATGCGCAGAAAGGGGCATGGCGGCCATTTTGTTTTTGATGAGCGATCAAACTAATCACTCATGAACCTCGGGGTGAACTAAGAGCAAGACCTTTGGCGATCATCAATTCATACACCCTGTCGCAATGATCGATCAGCTTTCGTCGAACGGTCATCGCTAATCACAACACTCTGCAACATGTGGACGATACTACGCACACTGGCTGTCATTTCTTGACCGTCCAAGGTTGATTCCTTGATGTCTTGAAGGAAACCTTGCGTTATTGCTCATAAAGATTACCACTGACGTCCAGATAATGTATAAGAATTACGTCAGATAGATAGATAGACAAACAGACAGATAGATCGATAGATAGATCGATAGATAGATCGATAGATAGATAGATAGATAGATAGATAGATAGATAGATAGATAGATAGATAGATAGATAGATAGATAGATAGACAGATAGATAGATAGATAGATAGATAGATAGATAGATAGATAGATAGATAGATAGATAGATAGATAGATAGATAGATAGATAGATAGATAGATAGATAGATAGATAGATAGATAGATAGATAAGCAATCATTATAATTACTGCCATACCGTTGTACTTCATGGGCAATAATATCTCCATTTCATGACAACCTTATTACAATACTGTTGATGCAATCGACGAAGTGACTGCAGTATACTTCATATGCAGCTATTGTAATCTAGATCCTCGTGTGTGGGATGCAAAAGATGTGATTTAAACGATAAGAATTGTAAAAAAACTTTTAAGGAGAGATCATAACAAACCTAGTTCCCATTTTTGCACAAACAAATGAAACATCTTGATGATGGATATGCAAATTATGTATATTAAACAATAACAAACTTTACCACATAATTTTTTTTTTAAAGGCAGATCTGATCGTGTTCCGGCGGCGTTGGACAATGGGCACGTGATAAATACGTGAAAGAAAGCGGCGTTTTGTAGCGCGGGCGTAAAGAAAATGAGAGCCCCATAAAATCTCTGAATAAAACTGTTCACGGGGAAACTGCCTGCATAATATATATTCTAGAATGGACTCGAACAGCAAAGTGCCGAACCCCCCATGCTGCCGAATGCGAGACAAAAATCAGCTTCGTGGGTTTTTATGGCTATAGATCATATCGGAGTCGTAAAAAAAATTCAGCTCTTTAGATTTACTATATAACCACTGAAAAGAGCAAACCTTGCGATCGTGTGGTGCGGTTAAAGGACTCTTTCAACCCAGTAATGAGCAATAATTATTTAAATGAACATGTATAGACAGTAAAAAAAATATATGGTTTGATCCCATACATTCTCCATCTTGTTCATAATAAATAATTTATGTTGTTACCACAGAGTGACAGTCAGTGTGTGGGAAGGCAAAATGGAAAAAGGAGAGAGAGAGAGAGAGAGAGAGAGAGAGAGAGAGAGAGAGAGAGAGAGAGAGAGAGAGAGAGATTGCTTTTTGGAGTATGTATGTGAATGTGTGACTAATGATTGTAGCTGGAGGAAGTATGCACTAAGTGCCTGAGAGAGAGAGAGAGAGAGAGAGAGAGAGAGAGAGACAGACAGACAGACAGACAGACAGACAGACAGACAGACAGACAGACAGACAGAGACAGACAGACAGAGACAGACAGCCACACGCAGACAGACACAGACAGAGACAGAGAAACAGACAGTGTGTGTTGTGTGTAAAAGGGAGGGAGAGCAAAGGGGAGAAAGACAGACAAACAAACAGGCAAACAGTGTATGTGTGTCATAGGAAGGGAGAGAGAGAAAGAGAGAGAGAGAGAGAGAGAGAGAGAGAGAGAGAGAGAGAGAGAAAGACTGTGTGTGTGTCTGTGTGTGTGTGTTTGTGTGTGTATGTGTTTGTGTGATGTTAGCTTGTACTTGGTGCCACAGCGAATTGCCAGGGTTCGCAGTGCCAGAAATATGACAAGTGCTAACAATGTGTTGTCTCTCATACATTCAGACGTCTGTTTTGTGAGGTCACCTAGTCCCCCAGCCCCACCCCACCGTCTCTCTCTCTTTCTTTCTTTCTTTCTTTCTTTTTTCTTTCTTTCTTTCTTTCTTTCTTTCTTTCTTTCTTTCTTTCTTTCTTTCTTTCTTTCTTTCTTTCTTTCTCTCTCTCTCTTTCTCTCTCTCTCTTCCTTTCTCTCATTCTAGTGGTCCTGATTCGGCTCTGTTCAATCTGCTAGACTCTCTAAACAATGACCAACTAACTAACTCTCTATTCCCCCCCCTCTCTCTCTCTATCTCTTTATCTCTTTCCATCTCTTTCCTTTCTCCCTCTCTCTCTCTTCTTCTCTCACTATTTCCCTCTCTCCTTCTCTCGCTCTCTCTCTATTCCCCCCCTCTCTCTGTCTCTCTCTTTCCATTTCTCTCTTCCTTTTCTCCCTCTTGCTCTATCTCTACCCCTCCCCCCCTTCAATCTCTCTCTAGCTCTCTTCCCCTCCTCCCCCCACACACGTTCTCTCTTTCCCCCACTCTCTCTCGCTCTCTCTCTTTCCCACTCTCTCTCTCTTCCCCCTCTCTCTTTCTCTCTCTCTCGCTCCCTCTTTCTCTCGCTCTCCCCCTCTCTGTCTGTCTGTCTGTCTCTGTCTCGCTCTTTCTCTCTCTGTCTGTCTATGTACATGTATTCTGCATTAGTTTTCTGCGCCTCTCTCTCAACCTTTCTCTATACCCATAGGATTGCACGTTGCAAGCATGTGTTCCTAATGACAGCATACCGTTTTCTCCTCCTCAATCCCCAGCACTCAATTCTCTCTCTCTCTCTCTCTCTCTCTCTCTCTCTCTCTCTCTCTCTCTCTCTCTCTCTCTCTTTCTCTCTCCATCTCTCTCTCTCTTCTTTTCTCTGTCGCTCAATCTGGTCTCTTATGCACTCTCTCAACCTCAAGGCTTCGGAGTGCAAATTCGCCTTTTTCTTGTTATTCTTCTTCTTCTTGTTTTATTTTCTTCTTCTTTCTTCTCATTGCTGTTTTATTATTCTGTATTGTTCGTGAGAATACAGTTGTTCACAATGCTTCATGCATGAGCGACTACAAATCAACACCGCTTTGCACACATGTTAATATTGTGCACTTAATGACGCAACGATCCAGTCGAGAAGCGACTTGCTTACGTGGATAACGTGTGCGCTTGACGCGCGAATGATTCAGGTTCAAGTTCCATAGCGTCGGGAGATTTATTTTCCCTCGCCGTAGTCATTTCTCTCTCTCTCTCTCTCTCTCTCTCTCTCTCTCTCTCTCTCTCTCTCTCTCTCTCTCTCTCTCTCTCTCTCTCTCTCTCTCTCTCTTACAACCCGTTCCTTCGTGCGCGCTATGTATTCACAAAGTAAAACAACCCCCACGCCCACCCTTCACCACCCATCCCCACTCTCAACCACCCCACGCCCCCCCCCCCACCTTTTCTGTTGTTGAGTTTTTTGTTTCTTCAAAAGTTTGGTTTTTGTTTCTTCTTCGATGAGAACCCGATGAGACACATCTTCACTGTGAAATTTGTCCGTAGATTGCGAGATCCAGACAAGAAAGTCGTCAAACCCCAATCAGACAAAATATTGTATAAGTATAAGTAAATGGACGCAATATCAAAATTTGTTATTAAAACTTTTGAGTCGTCGGTGACCTTGCTTTTACGTTGTCGCCACACCACAGCAGACCCCCACCGTGTCGCCAACACCACAGCAATACCCCCACCGTTTCGCCAACACGCCACTCTAATTTCCTCCAGAACTAAGTCATGTACGGATGATGACAAGTTTAGATAAACGTGCTTACGTCGTGGCGAATTAACGCACTTGCCGAATACGTATAATCGGCAGCACATTTGCCGAATACGCGCAATGTGCAAAACGCTGCAGATTTCACGTACGTAGGCTTATTCTGAAGTCATTTGCTGAAAGTATGCACGGTGTTAAAGAAACGGAAACCCCGATGGTATGGCCGCGCCTCCAGAGCATCGGGCCTTGCAAAGACCATCCTGCAAGGCACGGCGCAAGGAGGCAGAAGAAGAGGGAGACAGAAAAACTGGTGGCAGGACAACATTCGAGAATGAACTGGCTTGACACTGAGCGAAGCCAGGAGGGTTGCTGATGACAGAGAAAGATGGAGTACGCTGGTTAAACGATTATCTGTGGTACCCCAACGACCTTCGAGTTACGGAATAGGATAGGATAGGATAGATAGGATAGGACAGTATGCACGGTGGTTCAAAAGGTTGGTATTGACACGTATTAGGCAGCCGAATTCACGTAATCAGCAGCCGGATACACGCGATATCGGCTAACTGTTCAGTTCTTTTATCGGCAAACTGTTCAGTTCTTTTATCGGAAAACTGTTCAGTTCTTTTATCGGCAAACTGTTCAGTTCTTTTATCGGAAAACTGTTCAGTTCTTTTATTTGTGTTTTGAGAAGGTCTGGTAGCCCAGTGGTTAATGAGGCGGTTTCCTATACCGAAGGTCGCGAGTTCGATTCCCGCAAGGGGCGAAAACCTTATGTGAGTTAAGTACGAGACTTTTCAGGTCACCGAGAGTTTTCTCCGGGTACTTCGGTTTCCTCTCTTCCTTCAAAAATGGTATTGAATGTGGGTTTCTAATAGAGATCTCCTGCCTTTGTTGACACCACACGTTTGAGTGGTATATGTGTATGCTATGTGTGCGTGAGAGTGGGTAATATATGTGAGCGTGTATGCTGGTACAAATCGCCGCTCTTTGACCATAATTGGTGATATGGGGAAAAGCGCGTATAGAGCATCAGGTAATTTTTTTAAAAGGAACTATTGGGTTACGTCACTTCCATTTAGCAAACGTATTCAGATTGTCTGTAAACTGAGACAGATATATTCCTGTCTTTTCGCAAGACAACCCTTAAAATCCCAAATGCAAAACACAGACAAAGGAACGTAGCCGGCCTCGCGTACAAACTTTATGAACAAACGCTACGCTGAAACATGCAACTAACTGAAACTATTGAGCATGTTGCAAATGTAAAAAAACAAACACATGGTTGTAAAAGAAGCAGAAACATGTCTGTAAACGATGCAGAAACGTGTATGTAAGTGTAAACGAGGCAGAAACATGTCTGCTCGCTTAAGAGCCATTAGTACGTCTTGTCACGGCGACGACCCTAAAGCTGTGTTGCCACCGCATTTGTCATTCGCATCGCCTACTCTTCGTACAAATGTTTGTGGAAGGCGTCGTCGACGTCCATTATTTATAAGCAGTGTTATTATTATTATTATTATTATTATTATTATTATTATTATTATTATTATTGTTATCATAATCATTAAATTGTTTGCTTTTATGTTTAAGGGGGTGGGCTGGTTTGCGGGAGAGAGGGGAGAGGCGGGAGCGAGACCACCTACTCCCTTGCGTTTGACACAAATTAACGTTTTCTCTCCCTATCATAATTATGTTACGTAAGCGCAAAGGAAGGAACGAAGGGCGGATGAAGAAAAGTAGAGAAGAGAAAAGAAGAGAGACAGACATACAGAGAGAAGTCGGGTGTCGGGGGCTGTAAATAGACAGACGGACAGACAGACAGACAGACAGACAGACAGATAGATAGATAGATAGATAGATAGATAGATAGATAGATAGATAGATAGATAGATAGATAGATAGATAGATAGATAGATAGATAGATAGATAGATAGGTAGGTAGGTAGGTAGGTAGGTAGGTAGGTAGGTAGGTAGGTGGGTGGGTGGGTGGGTGGGTGGGTGGGTGGGTGGGTGGGTGGGATGGGTGGATGGATGGATGGATGGATGGATGGATGGATGGATGGATAGATAGATAGACAGACAGACAGACAGACAGACAGACAGACAGACAGACAGACAGACAGACAGACAGACAGACAGACAGACAGACAGACAGACAGACAGACAGACAGACAGACAGACAGACAGACAGACAGACAGACAGACAGACAGACAGACAGACAGACAGACAGACAGACAGACAGACAGACAGACAGACAGACAGACAGACAGACAGACAGATAGATAGATAGATAGATAGATAGATAGATAGATAGATAGATAGATAGATAGATAGATAGATAGATAGATAGATAGATAGATAGATAGATAGATAGATAGATAGATAGATAGATAGATAGATAGATAGATAGATATTTGTGGAAGTGGAGAGCACCAACACTAGCTACGCAAAACAACAACAGCGACAAAACTATTTTTCTTGCATCCCATTTGTCTTTCCTAATTAAAGAAAAGAAATTCTAAAGAATAACTTTTTCTTTAAAACGGACGCCAGATTAATACAAGTTGTCCAACACGGCGCGACACGAGTGTGCCTGCCAGTCGCAACGCCATTTTACGAGGACAGTGAGGAGAAAGAGGTTTTGAGAGAGAGAGAGAGAGAGAGAGAGAGAGAGAGAGAGAGAGAGAGAGAGAGAGAGAGAGAGAGAGAGAGAGAGAGAGAGACAGACAGACAGACAGACAGACAGACAGACAGACAGACAGAGACAGACAGAGATAGAGACAAAGAGACAGGGACAGAGAGACACACTCTATCCTGTAGCTCGGTACAATACGGGGCAGAGGGCTAACGAGACTGGTCCGAGCAGACAAGAAAAATAACAAAACTACCTTCATGGAAAAGGGAGGTCATTGTTTTCCTCTTGCCTCCCTTGTTCGCAAAACGTTTTAGATGCACAGGGTCGCGTGCAACGTTTGCTAATTATTAATGGAATTCATTGTCGAAGGCGGGCGGGAGCAGTCTGCTCAGAATGAAAGATCTATGTTGATCCTGGTTAGCATGAAATATTTCCTTTCAAAAGCCAAGTTATTTTCTCTTATGTAACACTGACAGCTTTTAAAAAAAAGAAAAAAAAAGGAAGAAACTGCACGAGGTGCTGACTGAAGCTACATAGAAATGAAGCCTTTCAAGAGTTACACTCGCGTGATAACCTATAGCCGATACTATTAGCTTACTATTTGTAATTTTACAACGTCCCATCTTGTCAATTGGAAGTATCTTAGGTTACCGTGATACTTATTGTGGCTTTGGATTTGGAGTTGGGATATTATTTGTCATTCAAGGCGGGCGGAAAATTGGGATTGTGAAAAAAAATGTTCGATCCCCCAAAACAGCCTTTGGAATTTACCACTTCAATATAGACTACTGCCTTCAAAAACTTCGAAATCTCCAAGTCAGTAGCCGCATCCTTCAGACCTTTTCCTCTTCTTTTATTGAGTCCGTTCTTACCTTTTCTTTTATTTGCTGGTATGGAAGTTTGTGTGTAAAAAACAAAAGTGTGCTGGATCGAGTTGTGGAAGTCTGTGGGAGGGTTGTGGGAGTCTGCAGGTATTGTATGAAAGACGTGCTGTGCGCCAGCGGAAAGCCAGTTGCTTTGAGCTGGATAGCACTCATGTGCTTGCGCACCACTTCCAGCTCCTATCTTCTGGAAGGCGCTACCAAACATCTAGGGTCAGAACTCTCAGAACGAAAAACAGTTTTATTCCAAAGGCCAAAGACTTAATAAATGACATGTGTGTGTGTGTGGTTGTGTGTGTGTGTGTGTGTGTGGGTGTGTGTGTGCGTGTGTGTGTGAGTGTTGGTTTGCCCAAAATAATTTCATTTAATATTTGCTGTCGTTTAATGTTAGCATGCATAAGTGTAATTATATTCATATGTGACTGTGCATTTTTATCCTCATTGTCATTATGATTGTTGTTATTATTATTGTGATGTTTATTCCTTGTTGATTGTAATTGTACACCACAATGTAATTTCTTGTAAAAGATAATAAAGTTGTCTTGTCTTATCTTATCTTATCTTATCTTATCTTATCTTATCTTATCTTATCTTATCTTATCTTATCTTATCTTATCTTATCTTATCATTGCCAAAGAAGCAGAAGTTGGAGCATGGAGATACGGACTGTATAGTCTTGGCTTATGTGCAAAACAGTTTGCGCTAATGATTATGACACGTTACATACAACCAAGCCATTCATCATCAGCCCGTTATTACTTGCACAAAAAAAAAAACGACATCATAGGAGTTTCCGGCTAAAAATAATAAAAAAAATAAGGAGAAGATACGAGTGGAATACCTTACAAGTTTTCTATCACCCAAACAATGGGTAAGATTTCTTTTTCTCTCTATGAATCCTTTAATGTAAGTACAGCAGGTCCCTGTGAGCAGGGTAGCCGTCGCTAGCGTACGTGATGAGCGTTTTCTCCACTTAAGTGGACAGGTAGGACATTTAAAACGTGCGCCACGAGGAGAGGTGAGAAGAACACGGCCGTAAGAGACTGTAGACCTCTCTCTTGCCCTGTAAGACATAGATCATGGCTTTCTTGGTGACAAGCTAAATACCCGCAGTTAGCTAACGACAGTGCCACGACAACGCATTAACTGTCTGCAACAACGGACACACCGCTGCTAATGCATGGCGATGACGGTGAACGCTTAGCGTTTGGTTTTTGTTACATGTACCTCAGATAGGCCTGGTACATCTTTCCCTAGTGTTCTCATTTTTATTAAAGTACTACTCGCAGAATAGAGGAGAGATCTTTTCTATCAGTCATTCCCTTAACCCTTCTTATGATGGCATTTAGTAAGGATTGCGTCCAAAATGCTATTAATAACTCCAGTAACCTTTCTGCTGGCAGTCCGCTTGATCCTATTGATTATGTAATATAATCCTTTTGTTGGTTTACTTACTCCTTGTGTTTCGCACAACCTATTTTATCTCAGGTAGGCCTACATCTTTCCATAGTATTATCATTTAAAAAAATAATAATAGCAATACTACCCGCAGAAAGAGGGGAGAGATCTTTCTAACCCTTCTTAGGACGGCAGTTATTAATGATTGTGTGTGTCTAAGATGCGATCAAACCCCCGTTGGGGTGCCGGGGGTTTCAGTATAAATGGTATCCCCACTTTCTGGAAATTTAGTGCTTTAAATTCCCACTGTCGCTGTCTTTCTCATTTGCCCTTTCTCATTCCTGCTCAGTTCTATCAATCTGCTATACTATCGTCTTCTTCGCTAGACCAGTCTCCTACCTTTTTTCTTGAAAACTCTTCCGGGACAAGACTCCTTGTTTGTGTATGAGGCCTGTTGGATCAGCTTGGGAATATTGGACGCTTTCTGCCAGGTGGTCACTAGGGCTTCCTATGATGTTATTATTTAGCAATGTAGGCATTTTATATGTATGTGTTTTGTTGATAATTTATAATGATGTTTGTATTCTATTTTGTTTTTGTAAACGGGGGTTCCATAAGTTGGGGGTGAAGCCTCAGCCGTCCCCTGCGTGGGATGTCTTTATTGTAAAGTGACTGGCTGGTGGAGGGCATTCAGTTTTCCCACTAAGGTTGTTTCAGCAGATCTTTTATGCGGATTGGGGGTTGTCCGGTCCTGATTTGGCTCTGAAGAGTCCGCTGGACCTAAAACAACAATTACATGTATGTAATGTAATGTAATGTAGATGCTATCAATAACTCAAGTAACCTTTCTGTTGGCAGTCCGCTGGACCCTATAAACACTGATAATATAATATAATATTTCTTTTGGTTTACTTACTCCCTGTGCTTGACACAACTATAATCATAACGCCTCACTAGGTCTTTTACATTGTTCCATACTTTCTTTCTTCTTTATTTGTTTAACCTAACGCGCCGAACAGCGAAGGCACGAACGCTTTGAAATGTTATCTTACGTAGGCCTAAATCATCTAACGAAATATATCTCGTTGGGTATGCTTGGGTTAGGAAGCGGAACGGGTGAGGGTTGGTGGGTGGG